>OU565286.1:11431033-11869236 GCA_913789915.3 Sphecodes monilicornis | reverse complement strand
CTCCTTTCTTGACATTATTGTAAATATTGATTTATTTCCTAATAATGTTCATTGCAATTTAACCTTGTTGCGTTATTTGAATCTTTTTACCCATTTCACGTTGTACTATAATTTTTTGACCTAGTCGTGGCCTCATTTTCTTGAACATGATTTCTTGTTTGAGAAAACTGCGAACGTCGTTACTAATGCACATGGTTCTTCTTTCTTTTTCAAAATTACCTCGATTATTCTTGTTTATCTCTTCAAGATTTTGATCGGGATTTATAGATCAGAGAGAGTCAAACAAAAATAAAGATACAAGAGATTAAGAGACACGTTACATTCATAAGAGAGTCACGAAAAGAAAGACACAAGAGTGAATGAGTTATGTGTATTCACAGAGCAATTATAAACACAACCGGAACGATAACGATAACTACAAATCAACTGGAAACTAAAAAGACTAGATATGACAAGTTTGGAACCAGTAAAGAAGAATTGGAAAGCAACGGACCAAGTTAAAAATCTGTGTAATCGAACTACATGGAAGCAAGTCTATTTAGCAGCTAATTAAAAAAAAGTTTGATAGTTATACGTACCAACATCCTAGAGAAATCATTCATGTACCGCGCAGGTATACACTTGCAATCGGCAAGGAAAGTCGATCCGAGATGTATATTATCTTTAGTCGAACTGATTAAAAAATGACCCTGCAATTAATCTGGTTCGCCCACCTTCGGTGATTTGCGTTCTTCTTATTTTGCAAACGGTGATACGGGAGAAATCGCGAGAAGCTTTAGAAGCTGCTGTACTGCCTGAACTATACTAAATGTTTCTGCATGGTGGCCAGCCACGGAAACGTCGTCTATTCTTCTTTTCAAGCCATGATCATAAGCCTTAAACACTGTAGACTATCTTTGAGATCGTCCACAATTCATCCGTCTTCCAATCTTAATTGCACAACAGAACCTCGATTATCGGAACACTTTAATATTCATTCAATTTTTAAACTATGGTTCTTAGGATATAAACATTTTCAATTTAAGACGACTCATAGCACGATTTATTTATTATTTGACTCCGAAATATATGCATTTATGACAAAACTGTGCAATTTAACACTAAACCTACCGAGCCTCAAAAGTAACTGAAATATGTTGTCGTATAAAAATTACAAGATTGAATTTATTTGGATTTTTTCCTGTTCGTATTTTAATATGTGCTCTCCTAAATATATATATATATATATATATATATATATAAGAAATATTGTACTAACAAAAACATGTTTCAAACAAATGTTGTGCATTTTTTTACGTAGAATATGATTCCGAAATAAAAAATATTGGTTTATGATAAAAAAAGACAAAATGACCTTGAAATAACCCTGAAAAGCCTACACATTAGAAAACTAGTATTGCCATTTGTTTCCTCACTCGAAACACTAAAGGACATGTGTCAGTTTGTTTTTTTTTTTTAAATAACGTGTCTTCGAGATATTTTACAATTTCAACTTAAATGGGACAGAATGAATTTCAATAATTCGTCAAATTTAATAAAAGCTCCACCTAGAAAAAGAAATGCATTTGACTAAGAAATGCACATTGCACAAAATTCTTCATTGCTCAATTCGCTCAACTAATACAATACGCATCCATCATAACAATTATTGCCAAACAAGGACGATTATCAGAGGTATTATACAGGTTGCTATGCAATCCTAAATGACGCTAAGAATCATTCAATCCTCAATGATCTAATTTTAATCGATAGCTCCAGCTAGAAAAAGAAATGCACATTGCGCAAAATTCTTCATTCTCAGAAAGAATAAATACCATCCTCCCAATTCGTTCAACATGTAGCATACTTTATCATTTTTAACAATTTTTAGTGAATAAAGTCGACTATCAGAGGCATTGTACAGATTGCTATGCAATCCTAAATGACGAACTATCTTCCTCGCAGGAATCCATAAACTTTCAGCTGCGGGACAACTCTCGTCACGCGACGATGTCAAACTAAAACAATATAACAAGAAACGCGCACCCTGTTGCCTTGGCAAGAAATAATTAAGGAACGCACTGAACAAATTAAAAATCGCAACAAAGCCGCCGGTACAGGAAACGTTCTAAAGTTGTGATCCATAAATTAATATCTAACATAAGCTTGCGGCCGGATCCGCAGCCGGTAATAACATTTCTAGCACGACGCTTATCAGCACTCGATCGCCGAGCGTCACGCAGAAAAATTCTTACAAACGTTAACAATTCGCAAAAGTATGTGCTGCGACTCGCAGGCGAAACACGATACCCTAATTATCCTCCTATGGCAATGCCGGTGATGTGACGGGTCGCGTCAATTTCTGCGCACGATTTCGCTGAATACAAATTCGCGATACCTGCAACATGCAGCCGCTCGCGATGCATCCAAAATGCATTTATTTACATTTTCGATAAAATGAAGCATTGAGTTGTCCCTAACAAGATTTTTATTTTATTTTGATTCGGACCCAAACTATATTTACACCGATTACTGATTCATACGAATTCTTTCATGCTTCATCATGGTGGAGTCATGGCAAACGTCGACTCATGTTGTTCATAACATACTCAACAAAAAAATATATAGCTCACGCAATTTTTATTATTCATGTTTCAGAATAAATCATACATGTACTTCAAAAGGTTGAACAGTTTTTCTGAGAAAGCAAATCCAAATGGCCCATACCAAATGTATCATACATGTTCTTCAAAACGTACTTTATACAAAAATATATAACTTATGCAATTTTGATTATTTTTACATTAAAAAAATCACAAATATACTTCAAATACTATTAAATATATCCATAAAATCCCAATGCAGGAGGTTGAATAGAATATGAAAAAATTGCTAGAAATCCAAACGGCCTTGAAAACCAGAATAATGCTTGTATCATATATGTTCTTCAAAGCGTACTATATAAAAAATATATATAACTCATTTTCATAATTTTTGCTTCAAAAGATTACACATATCAAATACCAGTAAATATATGTGTCAAATCTAAATGCAAAAAGTTTAATGGTTTCCCTGAAAACATTTCCAAAAATTCAAACGGCCTCGAAAACCAGAAATTGCATCGTGCGCATTGATCAAATGATCTATCGGGACAACCTAATGAAATAAAGTTACCAAGTATAATAAGCAAAATAAGGTTGTCTATGGGTTTCTTGTCAGAGCTCCGAGTTAGGGGTGGCAGGCATTTTGCGTGAGGCGAGTTGGTTCGCGTAAACGCGAGTCGAGACGAATTTCGACGCGCCGCATGAACGCGGGCGACGAGGCTGTGCTTCGGGTAGCAACTTAGGCGAACGAAGAGCAGGCTCTCTGTTCAACGAAGGAGGAAGAAGAAGAGGAGGAGAAGCAGAAAGACGAGGGAGCAACACCAGGCTGCTGCTGGTGCTGTTACGGCTGCCAATAGTTTCGTGCGCCGGTATTCTCGCTCTACAAAGTTAATTACGTGACTGACGCTCGTTAGCGAAAAAATCCGATGGCGATAAATCATAGTGATAACTGAACATACATTTCTGCTCTGCTAAGCGCAAGTGGCTAGTATCTCTGAAAAAACTGCGCCTCCAAGACGGTAACGGGGCCCCCACTGTCTTGACGATGTTGTGCGAAATCATCGCGCGATTATTTCCGAGCTTCGAAAGCAAAGATAGACGTGCGTTGAAAAATCTTCTTGCTTCGCACGCATGTATGCCAACATGTAGTTTCTTTATTTCTTCATCATTCCGTTCTTCCTTATAATTTTTAATAAATTATGATCTCATCTTTCGTTCGTGTTCGTGGATTATTTGAATTCATTTCTGTTTGATGGAGCTAGAGTCATTTACAGGAAACTCCTGAAGAGACTCTGGTTTTTATGCATTTATAACAAAAACAAGTTGGTGCCATTTAAAACAGTAGACACATTAAAAAAATTTAAGGATGTCAATATATATTGTTACCAGCCTATTCAAATTTTTAAAACAGAAACGGAAGTTCTATACGATTACTATTTCTTTCAATCGACGCCAACAATTTTTATTTTCCATAAGAATCCGAAATCTATTTATGATAAAAGTGAGCAGATTTAATACAAAACTGAAAAGTCATTATAGGAATTAAACACATGTTGTTATATTATTTTCGACTTTTTATAATGATTCAAAGAGGAGATGCACTATCATTTAACTTCCGTTTCTTAGAGTTGACTTGAACAGTTTTTATTCTACATAAAAATCCATTCTCTACTCATGAATAGACTGCAGATTTTATGCGTTTATCATCAAAATGTAAAGACATTAGAAGAATTGAATGGTGTGTTACATTGTTTTTGACATCTTAAAATTATTAAAAGGGGAAACACATTTTCGTTTAACTTCTGCTTCTTACAGTTGACCCGAACAATTTTTATTTTACATAAAGATCGACAGTCTACTCGTGGATAACGCGATTGAAAAATCTGTCTAGTAAAATTGCTTATGTATATTCTATATGGAAGTAAAAATTGTTGTGTACATTCCATACAATGTTCTCTCTTTTATTTGATTACTGTTCATGGATTAGTTGAGTTCATTTCAATTTTAAGGAGCAAGATTCATTTACATCAGACGAACGGTAAACTGTTTAAAAAAATTGCACATACTAGCGGAAGATAATGCTAACAATGTTTCTTGACGCAATTGAACAATCAAAATGAAGAAACTAATCCTTCCAACCTCTCAAAAAATTCAAGTCATTTGGTCCAATCTTAAAAAAGTTAACAAAAAAAGCTGTAAAAATCAACCTTGGTAATCCCCGCGATTCCGACGAATTACAATTTTTTTCAAAACACATTCTCCCATCACACAGTAAACAAATCCTTCTGATTTCTCAACAAAAAGAAATTCAAGTCGTTTGGTCCAATCTGGAAAAAGTTACCGTCTATTTAGAAGTCTCCGAATACTACTGTGAGTCACTGTACATTAAAATCCAAAACGATTTTATAATAAATGAAGAGATCAAAATGCGCTAAAAATATCACTGTATGTCTTATCAATTGTTTATAACCAGTCCGGCCGAGTACAGACAGCGTTCCCTTCGCGCAGAAGGTCCATCAAGCCGGCGACTAAGGAACTCGCGCAGTAAACATACACATCGTGCACGGCTTACATATAATTTCCGTTCTCGCGATGGAATTACAACTGGGCAGAGCGCGATCCGGCGAAGTACGATCTCGAAAAAGATCACAAGGCAACGTGTAAAAAAATCGAACGAGCACGCCAATCTGGCCGTGGCTTGAAACTTCTTTTCTTATCTTGTCGGGGCTGTTTCCGATGATCTCTTTAGTCCCGAAGCCGACCGGACAGGGACCAAACGGGTAAACGCGCGGGTAACCACCGGGTATTGTCAGAAATGAACGGCAAGCGTTCATTACTCGGAAGCAACGCGATCATTTAAACTAGCTATACCACCTGAGAGGCGATGGAATGACGGGCACGCGTTCGGACGAGCTTCTTCTTGGTCAGACGGGCAGACGGAGCACACGGCCATGAATTCTCTGACGCCCATTCAGACTCGGCTCCGTGCATATTATAACGGTGGCTTTGTGCACACAGAACGAGAGACAGAGAGAAAGAGAGAGAGAGAGAGAGAGAGAGAGAGAGAGAGAGAGAGAGGAAGCGAAGAGAGAGAAGTGTGGAGGCCGCGCACAGTGGCCTAAAACGCGATTCTAGCCGAAAAATATTATTTTTGTCGTCATTTTTTACTTTGCGTAAATATGCAAGGCGAGCCACCTAACATTATCATCTAAGACGTCTCCTATGTTCTTAATGATACGGGAAAATTGTATATAAGGAAGAAAACGTTTGATTCAATGGAACAATCAACGCGATAGAAGAGATTTTCTTTCTCATGGCCGTGTTTTCCGAAATATCAAGGTTTTTAAATGGGGTGTGTATAACTAACATAGATATAGAGGACGCATATTTTAAATTTTCATTACTGGCTCAAATAAAAGAGTTTAGAAAGTGTCATCTTTATTTTTTCATGTAATTTTTACCAAATGCAATTTTTTCAAAATCTTTTTTTGTGCGTCATTTAATAAATCAATAAAAGTCAAGTTGTTTGATTCAATTTAAAAACAGTTATTCTAATTAATCTTACGTAACCATACCGAACACACACACACACACACACACATATGTATACAAACGTGTACAAAATCATTTTAATTTCAACCAAATACTGATTCTTCTGTACATTCAATACCTATTGGTGACGTGGTAGATCCGGAGGCGAGGGGCAAAATAAACATAAATAAGTAAGAATAACACAAAATATAAGAAATAAACAGGTACTTTTAATGTACAGAGTATCCCTCCTAAGTTGAGCATTTTAAATATCTCGCTTACTTTTTGTGATAGAAAAGACTGACCGAGGACAAACTTATTTGGCTTAAATAGGCAAATTTGCAATAGACAAAAAACACATCTCGAGTTCATCTTTTCCCGAGATTTCAAAGCCATTGAAGATTTTCTAAATATGACTATATTTTCGTCATGATAGAACGATATCCGAGGTTAAGATGAATCGAACAACCTGTAATACTATGATCTTCGCGTGACCTTGAATTGCAAACACTTCACGAAAGTTGAACAATCGATACAAATAGTGAAGTAATTTCTGTTATTTTGCTGTGTTGATTGTCCAACTTTTGTGAATTTTGTGTAATTCAAGGTGATGTGAAGGTCATTACATTATAGAACGATGTTACAGTCCCATTTAAAATATCTCCGATGACCTTAAATATCTCGTAAGATATGAACTTGAGAAAATATTTTGTTTGCTACAATATTTGCTCCCTTGAATCAAACACTTATGTCCTGACATTTCTTTTGATCACCAAAACTATCAAGAATTTTAAGATGTTCAACTTAGGTGGGACACCCTGTATATTCACGTAGAGGAAAAGATAACGCCAAAAATCATTTTACGCAGCTAGAATCGCGTTTTCGACCACTGTTCGGCGCACAGTGATTCATTTCGCCCGAAATGCCGAAAAAAACTACTCCACCGTTATTTGTAGGCTCAAGGTCATAATATTATACATCATTGAATTCGTCTTAACGTCAACTACAATATTATGATATAAAAAATAGATTTTTACCTTTAAAAGATCAGGGTGACCTTCATTTTTAGTCAATAAAAGGAATTTTTTTTAATTTTTTATCTTGAAATTTGTAGACGTGTAAATACCAGTGGTGTGCGAGACCGGAATGATTCTCGGGATCGGGACGGGATCTTGAAACTTTCGGGATTCTTGAGAATCTTCGGGTTTTCCGAGAATATTCGGGATTTCCGAGGGTGTTCGGGTTTCCCGTGAATCTTTGGGATTTCTGATACTGTACGAAATCTTTTAATATTGTTCTTTAGTCTTTATCTATGCTATAAGAGTAACAAAAACAGTATTAAAAGATTCCGAACAGTATCAGAAATCCCGAAAATTCACGGGTACCCCGAACACTCTCGGGAAACCTGAACATTTTCGGAATCCTGTCCCAACCCGATACGCGTCTTCCCATCTCGTCCCAAGCATCGGGTTTCGGGACTTCCCGGGATCTCGCACACCTCTAGTAAATACTAATTTCCTCCGATTCGAAACATTTTGTAGTCAAATGATCGGAAACGCTTGAGAAATAACAGTTCCTTTTAGAAGGCTGTCAGTGGGAGTTCTTCAGGCAAGCCTGGGCCATCGCGACCACGCGTGCAGGTGTACGTGAAGCGCTGCTAACGCTTAATACTAAATTCGCTATAAAACTTCGATCCGGACATATCCGGAACCGATGTTTCTTAGCTTGTAGTCACAAATCTCCGCCGAATGTAATGACACCAAGCATTCTAATAATAAGAACTATAACAAAAGCGTTAATAAAGTTTCACAATCGTTAACAAAATTACTGACTTATTGATTATTTTCAAATATTAATGACTATTTTAATTTAGATGATAACAAAATTAAATCTATGCGAGAGCGTTCTACATACTCAACTGAACAGCTTCTGTAATGCAAGAATTTACACAATTTGTTTGTTTAAGAACGCAAAGCGTGCTATAAAATCTCTTGACGTTCGATGAAGTATACTACTTCACGGGTGTACAAATAAAAAAAACAATACTGAAGACTTATTCTTCAAACATTCAAGTACTTTGGATAGCAAAAATTTTACGACTTACGTAAAATTGTTGAAATCGACTTTTATACGGCTTTTTTATTTAAATTCCCCACTGCACTGTGCAGCGGCTAGGACGCAATTTGTCGGTCGCGTGCAACTATCGCGAATTCAGTGGTTCAGGCGGCCGAGTAAACTGTTATAACTTGAGGGCTTTCCGGTAGTGGCCAGGTAATTGATGCTGCCGCCTCGTTGCCGCAGACGATCCAAGACAAATCCGTTGGATCGCGCGGCCCCGTGGATCTCGCGAACGCGTCTACACCACCGCGAGCTTGCGCTTCGAATATTAATGAGCTTTCGTATCGGCACGAAGCGATCCGATACTCAAAGCAATTTGCCTCCTTCTCCTCTCGCGTTTCCTGCCGTGGATGTCTATCGTTCTTCTACGGGCTTTCATCCTGCTCGTTGTATCGCAATCTCTTTCGACTTCCGACCCCATTCACCATTCGTCGAGGCCCAATGCTTGCTTTCCCAACCTTATCCTGCCACACGTTTGTTAATATATTTTTGTTGAAAATCAGTATGACATCTTCCGGATTTTTTCGATGTTAATCCGTACGTAGTTTCTTCGTGGCTACAGTGATAGAACCAGGGGTTGAAACGGTTCTGAAAATAACTGTTTGAAACAGTTATACAGAGTGTCCCACATAAATGGGAACACCTAAATATCTGTCGTATTTACAGTCCTATCAGAAAACTTCAGAGCACAAAGTGACACTATTGCAAGGGGCAAATATAATGGTAACGAAAAAAATTATTATGCCGTGTTTTTTAATGAACTTTAGATTAGTATATTATATTATATTTTTCGAATAGTATATTTTCGAATAGTATATTTTTCTTACGATAGCATGATAGACAATAAAAAACTGAATTTAGTGGATACCACCTTTTTGACCTTGAAATGACCTTGAGCAAGAATAATCATGTTGGAGCGGATAAAATGTAGAAGTTTAAAATTTACGTGTTTCAACAAAGATTACGCGTTGTTTACGTCGGGTTGACCTTAAAAATTCCTTCAACATCCAGAAATTAGAGGTTCCTGAGATCATTAGAAGTGACATTTTCCTTTGCAAAAATGGCGTCCGTGGCTTTGTTAAGGAGTTATTAACGAAAAACACGGACCAACCAGAGCGCGGCTACAGCGAGCGGAGTCCGACTCGGCGACAGGTCCCGCTTAGCGTGGTTTTGCCGTTGGCCGAGACAGAATCAATCCGCTGTAGCCGCGCTCTGATTGGTCTGCGTTTTTCGTTAATAACTTTTAAACAATGTTGCTTCAAATTATCTGAGAAACCTCCCATTTCCGGATGTTGAAGGAATTTCGAGACACCCTGTATAACCAATACAGAACGAACAAATATCAGTTGCAGAACTGCAAAACCGATATGAGATCGATACGGGACATATTATAGATTCTGAAGTCTGAAGAACCGAAACCGAAATCCAGAACCTAAAAATAACAGTTATAGAACCGTTATAGTATCGGTTCTCAAGAACCGTAACCGATATAAGCGAGATATTCTGATAACAGTTATAACATTTTTTCGGTTCCCGTAACTGTTTCAAGAACCGGAATCGATATCATGACTGTTTTAAACCCCTGGATAGAACTTCTTCATCTCTAATATATATATATATAATATCAATAATCTTGTCTGCACAATGGTAAAAATAATTTAGACTGCGAATCTCTATACAAGATAAAAATTGTTTGCAATAATTGCAACACGTAAGAACCAAACAGGAATTTATTTCCCTTTGTAGTAGGTTTATTAAATCGTACGAGATGTGTTGATTTTCTTAAATCCTTTCAATCCTTCCACTGTTTGGAATTACGCTCCAATTTTGCAAAATATATGCACGAAATCCACAGTCTAGTTATTATAAGGTGTCAAGTTGTTAACTGTATTATAAGGGGTTAATGCTGTGTCTATTCCATTTATGCAAAATAAAAATTTTCCATGTCGACCGTAAGAAGTGGATAAGAATGTGTTTTCTCATTCAATACTTTTGGTAAGTTGAAAAGAAGGTAAGAATATTCTTCAATTCATCCATCCAGTCTATCTACAAGCGACTCGATCTTCTCATCAGACTTCAAAATCAATTTTGGTTATAGTCTATTAACACATTGCGGACGGGAGACGTTAATTGACGTCTTCTGTTCTCCAAGCGTTGATGACGGGAAACATTGAAGGGAAGAGACGGTGAAGAGAACGCTGTTCGCACTTGTGCGAGATGGTTATAAACAATCGTAAGCCGATAGGCGGGATTTTTTATTGAAATCTTGCTCTCTTTAATAAGTCAATCATAAAATCGTTTTGAGCTTAAACATTTTCTTTTACAGTTCCTGAATTTTTTGAGGCACTGGGTCCACTGTTTTGTCTTAACGTTTAGAGACATTATGAATGCACAAGTTGCGTTAAATTGTTTTTGTGGCATCTTTTATGGGCACGCGTTCCTTGAACGACTATATTCCTCTGCTATGCATTTATGCAATGACGGTAATGGAGTTCTTGACGAGTTCTACATGGACTTTCTAAATATTTTTGCGCGGTTATGTGCTTGCAATGAAAACAAATAGTACGTATATAAATATTGAATTTAATGTGCGACACGCCTATAAAAATGTCTTTTAAAGACATGTGGATTTTATGTACTTATGGCAGCTGAGATTGGTAAAAAATTCCACAATGTATAGATTTCTGTACGGTTTAAAGCGATCCTGATTTTATTTAGAGAGAGTACTTTATTGGGTTATCTCTTGAAAGACCAGAAGTGTCCACTTTAGTACTAAAGCTTATGTAAAAGTGAAATATTTTCTTATGCTCAGAGCATTAACAAAAATCAATATAAAAAATGTATAAAGTTAATTCATAAATTAGTTTTAATAAAAATGTTGTAAGACAGATAAATTAGTTTGAATGTGCCGTCATTTTAGGGTTACTAACTTTCTGTTTAATGTAGGTTCTATTTAATTCCAGTTTCTATGAAGTAATTGACAAACAGTTATACTCATAAAAAAGATCCTCAGTTTGATTATTAATAGGCAGCGGATTTCATACATTTATAGCAAAAATGCATAAATGAAATACAAGTCAGTGAAAGCATTAAGAGAATTTAAAAATATTGTTACACTATTTTCAATTTATTGAAACTGTTAGAAGACGAAATACGTTTTTATGTAGCTCCTACTTCTTTCAACTGATGCAGAACAATTTCATTTTGTATAAAGATCCACAGTTTTGCTATCCGTGTTGTAACCGATAAATTTAAGCGACGATGCAGAAAATGTCAATTTTAACCATTCCATCCCCAATTTTCTTTACAACACAAATAATTTCTACATCTTCTACAATCTACTTGAAAAGAAACTGGCATCGACAACATTTTATCCATTTATTTTCAAACAAAAAAGCCCAAAGAACCTACAAATTCCTACGCAAATCACGCAGTACGATCATGTTAACCCCTTGCACTACGATTTGTTTTGTAGTTTCAGCGGTTCTTTGATGTTCAGAATTTCTTAGAAGAAGGGGGAAGTTTATATTTATTGAATGACTGTGTATTCTCTTATGGCTATACATTGACTACAGTAAAATAGAATTTTATTTGGGTTCCAAGGGAATTAATAACACACATATTTAATATTAGCTCGCCCCATAAGTTCGTGCCGTTTATTGTTCTGCTATTTATATTAATATTTCAAACGTATCTTGGAAGTTTACGAAAAAATGTAATCACCCTCTCGTTCCACAACCTCTTCCCACCCTTCTGGTGAAGACATTATACCGTAGCTACAAAATTACTGTGTTTTTTTCCTTAAAAAAGAAAAACCTACCGCGATCAATATAGATTACAGTATACAAAACATAGACATCGTAGATTCTGTTCGAAAATCTTCGTTGCGAGTCTGATTCGTCTGTTAAAGTGCAAGGAATTAACGGACATCCAACCTGCAAGCATCGCCCAAGAATCTCCAACCTCGGGATTCCAGCAAAAAGACAAACCACTCGTAAAACGAGCTGAAAACCACCGACTATTAGGTGAACCGCGAATGCCGCGGTCAATTAATGTATCCAAAATCGTTAACACTTGTCCGAGGTATGGCTGGTACAGAGGTATAATTATCGGGAGAGTCGGGACAAGCGTGGCCGGAGCATCTCGGACGAGATACGAAAAGTCTCGGGTGCCGGGACGGTTGAGAGACAAAAGCGAACAGAGCTAAAGAGAAAGAGAGAGAGAGAGAGAGAGAGAGAGAGGGGGAGAGAAAGATGACGAAGAAGTGGACGATGAGGAGGGACAGAGGAAGGCAGGAGAGAGTGACGTTTCGAGAGATAAAGGTGGAGGGAGCAGCAGGGTGGCGTGGAGATATTCTTGGCAGCGACTGCGATGCAACAACTGTCCCCATCCGTCATCTACGTGGCAGCGAGACCCACGAACCACGAAGTGCGTCCCTCTTCGTGGTCCAAGGGACAAGAGGGGGAGAGGAGAGACCTCGTAATCGTCGGGATCTCTAACGACACCGGCGGCCGACTCATTACGAGCTTCTGTCGTCGAATTTCCGCGAGTGGACACGGGAAACGCACGGGAAGAAACGGGTTCGAGAAACACCTCGCTGATTCTGGAGACCCTCTCCTCCTTTCTCTCTCTCTATTTCCCTCGAAATAGAGCGAGAGAGAGGGAGAGAGAGAGAGGGGGGGGTTCTTCTCGGAGCTCCGCTACACGGTTGGGACACCGAAGTTGCTTCGAAATAGATTTCTCTCGGCTACTGTTGCAACGAGAGGATCGCAACAGCGATTAAGAGGACGACTCGCGCGACCGGCACCTCCCTCTTGTTCACGCGCACGAATTAAGCGCCGGTTTTTCGCCAGATGCATCGGCCACGGCGAATCGGACAGGTGTGACGAGCTGATGGATATTGCACCTTCCGGCTAGGGCTATTTGTTCGCGGAATGTCTCAATGATTGCGTCCTGAAGGTGCACGCAGAGATTGAGCAGCTTTGCACGTGTTGGTGGGTCTTCCGATGGGTCTGTTTCGATCATCTACTGGAAAGAATTCCATAATTTATTAAAATCTGTTGTTCATGGCGGAGGTACTTTTTAACCTTTTACAATATAATATCCAGTCAGACCCGTGATGAGGATTTCCAACAGAATCTACTAAATATTTGTAGTATTCACTGACTGCCGATTTTTAAGCAAAATAAAAATTTTCTTCATTGATTTCAACAATCAGGAGCCAGATAAAAATTTAATTCTTTCTTTAATATTCGCAACAAGCTCAAAAAAATGCATATAATCAAATGTTCTTCATCTTTGCACTATTTTAATTTCGTCTAATTATTAATATCATAAATCTAGTTATTAATATCCCTTAACATTAACCGTAACCAGAACAAGTGAAATTACAAAGATGCCTCCATTGGAAATTATTAAATAAATGTCTCTAGTTAACCACATATTCTTACAAAGGTTGCGAGGAATCTGAATGAAATCAGTCTTGTAATTTTTATAAAATATGGTATATCAGTCACATAAAAAAATTGTAAAATACAACTTATAGTATTTCCTCTGCAATTCCGAATAATTTCATATTTTTTAAAAAATTTTCAAGTCATGTGATAAACTAATTGTTCTAACTTCTAAAAAAATCCATGTCGTAGGATCCAATATTAAAAAAGTTTTCGTCTTTTTAAGAGTGTCTGAATATTTGTGGCAGTCGCTGTACATCGGTAAAAGAAAATTTTAATGATATAATTCGCTTGTAAATTGTATAAAATCCTGTTTCGTGCTCTGACTTTCACGTATAGACATATTTTTACAGTTTTCGGAGCCTATAGATGTGTTTTTGCAATGCGTATATGGAGATTTTTGTAACAACAAACGCAAAACATTATTTTACTCGATATATCATGTCTATGTGACTTACACCGCTATAATTCTCAGCCCACGCAAGGGCATGAAATCCTAATTATCAGGAATTTCCACAGGACACATCGCCTAATTCATCAGATTCAGATCGATTCCGATCGATTCGTATCTACCCAGCTTTCGATCGCTTCCACTGAAAGAGGATCGAGACAGTAGACTGTGAGCTCTCATAAATAATAAAACA
The DNA here is from genome assembly GCA_913789915.3 of Sphecodes monilicornis. Classification (NCBI taxonomy): domain Eukaryota; kingdom Metazoa; phylum Arthropoda; class Insecta; order Hymenoptera; family Halictidae; genus Sphecodes; species Sphecodes monilicornis. The sequence continues at coordinate 11,854,908 of OU565286.1, read as the reverse complement.
GTTCCATCGAGAAAGAGAGGAGAGTCTTCACTCGCGTCTTCTATACCCTAGCTCCCGGAGAAAGGCGGAGCGTCGAGATCTCCTGGATCTACATTCCGATCTATCCGCGTCTAGCGCGCTCGTCATCTGCATCGTCGGACCGGTCCTTGTCATGCTTATCCCCGATGGAAGCCTGAAGATCTGGACGCGTTCGATGCGGCGTGATCGACTCTTCGTGGACACGGCTGATCGGTAACGACCGCGACTACTTCGTCGAACCGATCGCTATCGCGAACGTTTGCAGAAGATGGAGAGCGGGACGAACATGTGACTGAGGAAGATGGAGGATGACGAAGACGAGCATGATGAAGAAGAAGATGACGAAGACGCGGCTGAAGAGGATGAGGATGAGAAAGAAGAAAAGCATGATGAATAAAGAGCAAAACAGAAAGTTCTTTCTTCATAATTTTGATAAACTGGGACCAGCACATTGAAGTTCGTACACTCTTCCACAGTTAAATGATGAGGAAGAGGATGAAGAGGAAAATGGACGATAACGAAGAGAATGATGGAGAAGAGGATGACGGCTAAGGATGAGGCTGAGGAGGATGAAGTGGACAAAGACGAGGAGGGTGACGAAGAATGTACTTGCCAATACAATAAGTATTATTAACTTATTAAAATTATCAAAGGAAGAAACAAACTTCGTGGACAAACAAAGCGGGCAAAGACAAAGAGGGTGACGAAGAATGTACTAGCGACTACAATAGGTATTATTAACTTATTAAAATTATCAAAGGAAGGAACAAACTTTTACTTAGTTCCTGTATCTTAAAATTAACACACAAAATTTCTATCTTGCATGACGATCCACAGTCTAATGATGAAGAGGAGGATGATGGCGAAAATAAAAATGAAGAAGAGCATCATGTAGTAGAGGCTGAAGAGGAGGAGGATGACGAAGAAGAGGCTGATGAAGAAGGAGGATAACGAAGAGGAGGCTGATGAGAATGGCGATGAAGACCACGATGAAGACGAGGATGAAGAGGAGGTTGACGAAGAGTAGACTGAAGAGGAGGATGACGAAGAGGAGGCTGAAGGAGGACGCATCCGGCGAGGAGAAAAATCGGCGAATCTGAACCTACGGCAATCGTCGCGGCTCTAAATTCGGCCGGTCTTATTTTAGCGCGCGTCAGAATCCAACCCCCTAGAACCAGTCCGAATGGAATTCTATTCCAGTTCGACGAACTCTCGGCCAGCGTCGTTGTCGACGATGCAACCCGTGCACGCGTCAAACTCACTTGCATCCGCGCGAGCTAGTCCGTCGTCTCTCTCCCCTCTTCGCTCTTTCTCTCTGTCTCTCTCTAGTTTTCTGTCTTTCTCTGTGCTCGACACGCTCCTCTCTCGTCCCTGAACGTTACACGGATCCACGAGTATTCGATCATCCACGCTCGATGCGTGTGGACCCGGCCTAGAGCTTTCTCTCTTTATCCCTGTCTCTGTTCTTCCTGCTCCCTTCTTTCTCTCTCTTACTTTCTGAGGTTCTGTATTTCTGTCTTTTCTGTATCTTTCTCTTTTTCTTCTATGTTTCTGTACTCGTAGTAATGGGTTCAGGCTACTTGCCGGGTGTGTCAGTTGCGGGCAGGGTGGTAAGCCGGTTAAGAGAGCGAAGGAAAAGAACGAAGAAGCCGACGATCGGTCATCCTGATGCATGTATATGCGTTCGTGACGCGATCGCCGGTGCACGGACGCTCTGTTCTGCATACAGGGTGTGTCCCAGAGAGGAACTGGAGCGATCCTCTATGGGAAGGACTGTTTGGGCTTCTTTCCTTTAGTTGGTCATTTGTTTAACCTTTGTGTTTAGACTGCGGATCTTTATACAAAATAAAATTGTTCTACGTCGAATGTTGAGAAGAAGGGGTTCGATAAAAATCGATTTGATCCTTTAATAATTGTAATGTATTGAAGTATTGAACCTAACATTCTTAGACTTTTTAAATCATTTACTATTTTATATTTTATCCAGCCTGTTTCTTCATGAATGCAGAAAAACCCACGGTCTACTTATGTCAACGATCGGGTATCCACCATCAATTTCTTTCTACAACTTTTTTAATATTTTTGTTGAGCATTAGCAACGTTGTTTTGTATTTTTATCTTCTTGGATGATCACAGAGTAGTTTATATTTGATGCATAAAAATATGCGTTGCAACATCATTGAATATCGTAGATAATTTTGGTTATTGGCATAAGGGTTAATCTGTGATGCTTTGTGATACATTTTTTTAACTCTGGGTAACTAAGATTTTGTGAATTGATGATTAGGTCGTTTATATCTCGTGGTATCAAATGATCCACCAAATCCTTTACACTCGAATAGTGACTCTGAGATGGCAGTAAAAAATTCCATTACCATTATTCAAAACAGTTTTCATATTATTAAATTTGTATGTATAAATTGCTAAAAATCCAAGTGCCGTATCAGAATACATGTTCAATTACGTAGAACGAAAATGGTTAAAGGATTTTGAAATTAAAAATGCTTTGAGTGTAAAGAGTTAATAAATTCGATGGTAATAGAGTAGGATACTAATAGAAAAGAAAGAGTAGAAAGAATGTAGAAGCTCGGAAGAATTAAGGAGGAGCTTTCACGAAGAAACAGAATCAGGACTGAAGAATGAGGGTATTGGAGGGAAAATACAAATTGAAAACACCATGGATTCGACGATGTTCGTGTACATGACCGCGTGCAGCGTCGAGGCTGTTCGGTATCCATAAGAAAGACGACGATCTGATCGAACCCAGACACCTAAGACAAGCCACCTGAATAGTTCCTGCAGTCTTCGAGATAGGAAGAAACGCTCCGAGCAAAAGTTACCTGGTTCTGAATGAACCACGGTGTACGGTACCTTTCCTTTGATGAATGTACTTAGGATATACATTGGAAGTGTCTATCTTTCTTCCTACTTTTCTTTATTTTCTTGAATTTATATTATTTCCTTAACCTTATTCCGGCTCTCAATTGAGTGATGTGTCTGAATCAATATTGAGAAAAGAAGAGCATGTATTAAGTGTATGCAAAAGTTTCAATCTCTTTCATTAATGCATAATGACTTAAAATTACAATGATTACAATCTCCGCCTTCCTGTTCACTTGTTTGCTTTTTATCAATGTGTCTAAACAACCAATTTCATTGTCGACTGTTAACATTCAAAGGGAGTTAAGAAGAAAAGAAAGTTACAAAGAAATTGATTTCTTCCCTGGATAACTTTGGTAGATTGTAAATAATATACCAGTAAAATTAAACTCAATTATCTTCAAATTTACAATCTATTATAAACTTGTATCCCTGCAACACCCATAGTCGATTGACGCCACTTCTTCAACAATCCTGACCATTCAGGGTCGCTCAATACCACTCACTGTAGTTCAAGGTCACTCAAGGTCACCTATACAAAATACTCCGAAAACTGTAGATCGATTTATACAAACATTACAATTATGATAAGTAGACTGCAGATCTTTATGCAAAATAAAGATTGTCTAATTTAATTATAAGAAACCAACGCTAAATGCAGATGCACTTTCTCTTTCAATCATCGTAAAAGAGTCGAAAATAATAGAACAATATTCTCAAATTCTTCTAATGCCTTTTCAGTTTCACATCAGACTTCTTCAATTTTGCCATAAATGCATAAAATCCGCTGTCTAATAATTAGCAAGACGTAACTGAACATTAGATTCTTTCAGACCCTACGTCGAGTCTGACCCAACATGGAGTCATTTAGGGACACGTGCTTATTTTTTAACAGTGTCGATGATTGAACGAATATCCTTCATATTACAACAATAAAGCACTTTTTACCACGTTAACACATTCAGTGCCTATCAAGCAGTCTCAAAAATTCTATAAAATCACAGTAATTCATTGAATGGAACATAAATCGAGAGACTGAAAAATGATTCTGAGAATACTCTGCAATTCTACTATCATCTTGCAGGTCGTATTGATTGCTGCACTCGATAGAAAAATACAAAAATTCCTTTACAAAACATGGACAAACAATTCCGTCAGCCATTTTTGGTAGACTTAGCTAGCAAAGTGATTATATACTTCAATTAAGTTTTCTTATGTAAACCAGCTGGAACGAAACAGCACTAAATCGAAGATCGCAAAGACCAAATCAATCAATCAAGAAAATCATCATTTTCTGAAGAACGAGGCCGCGCGCGATACAGCTTCGTCCGACAAATGTCGTCCTGGTTTTTCCGAAGGAATTCGACGTGGGGTTGAACGTTGAATCCGTGTGTATGTTGAATGATTACACATTCGGGGACACCCTGTACGTGCAGGCTAACAGATAAGAAGACGATTGGGCCCGGTGAACGTCGATCGACCGAGAGAGGATGGGTAGGGATTGCGGACGGGACGCACGCACGCGTGTGTACGCGGCCACGCACACGCGGTCTTGGTTTTTACAAGGAATCGCCGCTGCAGTACGCTCGACTAGGCCCCGGGATTGAGATAGCGTTATCCGATGACGAGCAGCTATATATCGGCGGGTATTACCGCTGGAAATTATTAACCATCGCGAGCGGATCGCGGATCAGGCTTCTCGGGCCTAGACCAGGCAGCGAAACAGAAGAAGGAGAAAGAGAGAGAGAGAGAGAGAGAGAGAGAGAGAGAGAGAGAGAGAGAGAGAGAGAGAGAGAGAGAGGAAGCGAGAGAGAGAGAGTGAGAATGCTAGGAAGACTAAGAAAGAGAAAGAGAAGAAATAAGTTTCTTCCGACGTCTCACCGCGCGATAGAGTTGCTCTCCCCCAGTCTCTGGGACTTTTTCTCCTCGTTTTTCTCGCCTCTCGTTCAAGTCGTTCCTTTTTCTCTGTTTGCCACTCCGCGGATAGTGGAGGTTAATACGCGCACACGTTCCGCGATCGAAACGAAGGAAAGGGAATTCATGGTTGCGCGAGAGGAGAGAGATCTCGCGTGGCTCCTCTCCCGAGACGGCGAGGACGAGGACGACGTAGAAGAGGAAGAGGAGAAGAGCCAGCAGCTCGATCGGTCGAAACTCACTGCCGTCCGTTCCACGGCGGATCGTAAAGCGAACATTTTGCGTCGGCCGATCTGTTATTAAGCAATTATCCTTGAATTATGACCGCGGCAAGTAGCCACGAAGTAAATTGGACATCGTCCGGCGGGAGAACCTAGATGCCGTGCGCGGTGCCGCGCCGACTACTCTCCGGCGATCTTAGAAAAATGATTTTTAATCGAGCCGCGAAGATATTAACCGGCTGCGCCCGGTACGTAATAAATCCGCACCGAGATGCACAACGCTGCGTAGTGCTGCGCCGAGACGCGCGGAGGTATGCTACGATGCGCCACGATCCGGCCAGGATCACCAGCGGAATTATGATCGACGGGATTAATTGCATTCACCGCCGACTATCGGATGGCCTGGGATGCGGTTAATCGACGACTGGAAAATGTCCCTCGTCATTCGACTTCGGCCAGTTTTGAAGCATCGACTTGACTCTGACTGGATGCTTGCTGAAGATGACTAGGGCTGCCGATCTTTATGCAACATGAAAATTGTCTACGTCGATTCCAAGACGCGTTAGTCATTTCGAAATTCCTTTCTTTCTTTAACTCCATGCAGTACGGTCTATATCATGATTACAGTGATTAAACCCGTCTTTTTCATTCATAATTTTGTAAGTCGCGTAGTGGCTCAGTGGATAGAGCGCGCGACTAGAAAACTATGTGGTCGTGAGTTCAAATCCCACCGCCGTCACCTCTGGAAATATTCTTCTACGTGATATTATACTGCGTCGTTGACCATGGTGGTTCCGGAACCCACCGTAATAAACAGTAGGTCCCGCTGAAAAGTAGGCTGAAATAGGCTGAATAATTGGCGTTTGGTGACAGTGGACAAAGAGGAAGAAGGGGGAGAATGGTAAAACGGATTTGAAACCCTGAGGGGACCAAATATCAGTACCTACATTCATAATTTTTTAGAGGAAGAAGAAAATTTCTATCTATCATATACACAGGTATTCTCCAATGGCTGTTTATTAACATCGATAACATAGATTTTTATCCTGGTTTACAGAAAATTAGTGACATACATATTTAAAAGATACTGTTCTAAACTTTCATCATGAGTCTGACTCGTTGTTGTAGTGCAAGGTGTTAACTCACGGACAGCGGGCCGCTGTTGCAACCACAGTTCCTGGGGACTGAAGGTATCGAATTTACAAAATAATATATTATACACAATTCGTATAATATTACAGAATGTTCTTTCGCTTATGCACAGTCGTATTTTTGTATTTAAATTGAAATGGAACGCGAGACAAAATTCCTCCGCGTTTAACGTATAATAACCTTATACTAACAAGGAGAAGACGCGGTCATGGTGTCTCAGGTTTTCTCGAAACTTTGCATATTGGTAGATTTCATTCTCCTGTTTATGAAAATGTAGCATTATAGGCGTCGATACTCGACAACTTTTGAGATACGTTAATTAAGAGTGTATTTTTCACGTGCAAAATACAATTAATTAAAATAGATAAACTGAACAGAAAAAAAAGAAAGAAATGGAAAAAGGGATTTGAACACTGGCCTTCCCGGTAAAGAATCTAGTACGTTACCATCACTCCGTTTGGCACTTGACAAAAACTTCAACCAAAACTGTACTTAACGGCTTAACGGGTATAATGAAATTTAAATTGTAAATATCTCAAAAATTATTGAGTATCGACGCCTATAGTGCTATATTTTCATAAATAGGAGAACGAAATCTACCAGTATGCGAAGTTTCGACAAAATCTAAAATCCGATGACCGCGTCTTCTCCTTGTAAGTCGCAAAATCATTGTATATCTTGATAGCTAACATTTCGGACATCATTTCGTGACTTATAGTGCTTTATAACTAGACTGCGGATCTTTGTCCAAAACCAAAAATGTTTGTATTGATTGCAAGACATAGGAGCCAAATAAAAAATTTATTCTTCTTCTAATTATCTTATCAAGCTGAAACTAGTGCAATGATGTCTTTAAATCTATTTACTATGACCACTGCTTTAAATTGCATATACGATACTGTCATCGCATCGAATACAGAAAATCAAAATGAGCATTTGGGTCAGGTTTTGCCTTTTCCTTACCGCGAGAGTCAAAATGCAATGCAAACAAGGAAATTTGTGCCGGTTACGAAAAGACGTACCATCGGATTACCATTTGTTTTGTTCGCTTCGAGACTTTTTAAGCAGAGCGAATATCATTTTAAACGAATGCGTCAAAAGTAATATAACTCAATTTTTTGCTGATAAGATACAGGAATTCTACGAACATGGGATCTTCAAAATGCCAGAAAAATGGCAAAAGATCATGGGAAAAAATGTTCACTACATCACCGAATAAAGAAATAAATAGTGAAAAATCGTTTTTTATTTTCCCTTGAAAACAAACGAAATTACTTTCCGAACAACCCAATACATCCATCCATTATACATAGTTGATACGGTAAATATTATGTTTAGGGGAGGCACCTCGGATGACCTTGACCTTCACATTTGTTTTCAAGGACAACATTCTAAACAACTTTCCTCAATACATCTACCCGTCGCTCGGACTTAGTTTCCGAGATAATTGCAAAAATCCTTCGTTAAATTTTGGTTGTAAGTATACTTTATTCTCGTACAACCTGTCAAAAGGAGACATAGTCCAAGTTGATTTGTTAACTTTTTTATAGAAAACGAGCGAAGGCTAAACACTCAAGATGGTGTTAAGTCTGGGTTACATCTGGGTTATGCTTGGTTAGATTACCAGACCTAACCCAGACCTAACACCATCTTGAGGTCGTCCAATTTCAGAGTCCAGTTTCTTCGATAACATATGTCCAATCCAAAATCACATTCATTTAAATACGGGCAAATTGCAATATGGTAGCATCTTTTTAATAAAAAACGAGCGACGGCTAAAACCTCTTGAGGGTTACTTAGAAAGGTGACCTTGATAGCATATGTCAATACAGCATATTGTTTTAGCCTTCAATACTTAAAATAACTGCTATATTTTTAAAACTTGTTTTGTTTATAACGTTTTAATAAACAACGAGCGCCGTCAGAAACCTCTTGGGGGTTACTCAGAAAGGTGATCTTGACAACATATGTCAAGGTCAAGGACATCCGAGGTGCCTCCCCTAAACGTAATAGTTACCGTTGATACTTGAGGATTAAACGGAAATGTTCATTTCTAAACAAAAACGCGACGATCGAACAAAGAAGCAAAGTCGCTTGAGCCGCTCATTTTCCAAAACGATCAACTCCACAATATAAAAAGTAGGGAAAACTGGTGAAATAATGGCACATTCATTTTTCAAAGTTCCTTCAATGTTTGTTCAATGGTGCTAAGCCTAGTTATTAAGGAAATTTATGTTAAACGGAACAGTTTAAGCGTCAGGCAAGTGTCTTTCCACAAAATTGTAAGAAGACTTGAAACTTTGTTAACCCTCGGATAACGGCCTACTCTTACAACTGAATAATTCATGATGTTTATGAGTGTTAATTACTTTATTTATGAATTTTTAAAAACATATTTTTCAAAGTATTTCTTGTAGAAGACGTTAGTCTTTCTTTTTTCAAAATGTAACAGTTGTCCATTTAACTTAACACTAAACCTGCCAACCATTAAAGTTAACTAGTAGGTGACGCCTTGTAAAAATGGCACGGTTTAATTTATTTAGATTTTGTGCGATTTTTAATATAATGTATACATTTAATAAAGCAGCGTGTACAATCATTTCCAGTGGAAGTATCTTGATAACTTCAATAATTGGGAAATAAAAATCTAAAACTGGTCATCTGACCCGCAGTGGTAGGTTTAGTGTTAATCACCGGAAAATGAGTAATTAAATGTCGACATTGATATTCTGGGTCAAACAGGTCCGGGTTCCGCTGTCGGAGAATTAAGGCCGGCTTCACCCTGTAACAGCTGTGAAAAAAAATGTTTCTTAAGAATTTTTTATTAGAATAACTTGGATATATGGCACTAGGCCTTTTTGAGATATAACAGATAGTCTTGAAGTACAAATGTTTGTTTTTAGTTCAATTTTAGTTCAATCGGTATAGGTACTGTATCTTGTAATGAATATAGACAATTTTTATTTTTCATAATAATTCATAGTCTATTTATTGGTTACTCGTTAATGAATTTTCCATCTTACTTTATAATTTAGTCTATTTCAGAACGAATAAATTGATAAGTGCCACCAATTTTATGACTAAGAAAAATTGAGACAGAAAATTGTTTCTGTCAATAGCAACTCACAGGAACCACTCAAGAATTTGTCGCTCTCTTTAACCAGTTCAGTGTGTTTGACGACTATATCCTTCATGGAGATGTGGCAGAATTTTGTGTCATGACGACTATATCCGTCATGCGTAAAATTTTGTTACAATTTGATATTTAAATTGTAACTTTGGCGAAAACTAAATTATATTCGTAAATTTTAATATGTTTAAAATGTTTAGAGGTCAGGACGAAATGAAACAAGCAAACAAAAAAAATACTCTATGTTTGACGACTATACCCGCCATCGCTTGATTATCGCGACACACACTGGTGCGCGCTTTGCAAAAAGATCGCCACAGTTAACTGGTTAATAGTTCTAACAAGCTGCAAGTGATGTCTCGATATTCTCATATTCCTTTAATCTTATTTAAATTTATAAAGGCATAAAATCCGTAGTCTATCGTTGACATTATAGTTGTCAAACATCACAGAAAACAATTGACCGCGGATTTTATGGATTTACGACGAAAATGGGTGCAATTTCAAACAGTAAAAAGATTGAAAGAATTCAAGAATGTTGACATACTATTATGAAGATGTTAGAATGATTAGTTTACTGCGGATCTTTATGCATTTATGGCATTCTCGAATTTGCAAAGTACAAGAAGCAAATTGTAGTAGCAAAATTACTGGTATTGTTATTTAATTTTTACCATAAGACACGATCAGTAAAATATACTTTTCCCGTCGTCTGATTTTTATAAAATGGCTTGCGAAAGTTGGAATCAATATAAAGATCCGCAGTCGAATTATTAGTGAGGAAACTAAAGTACTTTGCTGCTGTAATCTGCTATCAATGCTTCAAAAAATTGATTTTGCCTGAAGATCCACAGTCTAATTATTAGCGAGGAAACTAAACTTGTACTTTGCTGCCGTAGCCTGCAATCGACGATTAAAAAAGTTAATTTGGCGTAAGATTCGCAGTCTAGTAATCAGTACGTATCTCGTATTGCTAATTCCCGATGGCTGCTTCGGCACAATGATTTATCGTGCTCGCGTAAGTCACCATTTCTAGGATTATTTATCGGTCGCCGCGAATTCGCCATGCTAAAAAGAGCACACAAGCCGACTCGTGTCCCCATGAGTTCGTATAGGTTCATATAGAGTTTGTATGGGTCTGTACAGGTTTGTATGTGTTTGTATGGGGTAGAATAGACGCATGGAAAGCCGGTGTACGGCTCGCGAGGCCGAGCCTGTCCCGGGTATTGGGTGTGGAAGTGATTCATTGAGGACTGGCGTGCATGAGCCGCGTATTATCTAGATAATGATGAGTTACGCTGCTCGAAATCTTCGCGTAGGTCAGGCCTCAGCCTCGGATAACGGCTTACTCTCGCGAGCCGAGCAGAGCCGAGCGGAGAGGAGAAGCCGTGCTGGCCAAGAGCAGCATCGGCGCCCGATCGCGCAGAAGTTCATTAAACTCGGTAGGCGTGTCGGGCTCGAAAGGCTACGGTTAAGTATGACAATGCGCTAGATTCGAGAGCCAGGTGTAATCGATCCTGCTGGATCTACGATCCACCGAACCGCCGCGCTCGCGATTCAGAAACTACCACGAAAATCGCCGTATCAAACTATCGATGTCATCTTTCCGTTTCCTCCTAGGCGCTTCGGTTCATTTCCTTTTTAACGCGCGTAGAATCCTTGAAAATTGTTCCTCCCAAGATCCTGGCATTTTATTGAATTAATTTTGCATTTATATTTTAACAGATTATCTATCGGTGAGGATTCCATAATTTTTGGAAGACTATGGCCTCTATCTGAGGATTTTTTTATAGATCCTTTAACAGCAACACAAAAAACTTGAATCAGGAACCAACAGCTCACCCTCGACAACGTTATCTAATAACTTTGTTTGTAATTATTGTATGAAAGATGATTTTTAAGCTTCCATTTGGTAGAGCATAATTATTGAAAATCTATTAATAGGCTACCGGTAAATAAATTGTTAACACTGAACCTACCATGGTCAAATGATCATCTATTCACATTTCCAAAGCAAATGGCTGGATTGACTTCTTTATTAAAACACATATTATAACGAAAACCGTACAAAGTTTAATCTCACTTGTATATAGCGTTTCACTTCCATATGCTTTGTGCTTGGTCTGGGTTAGTGTTAGCAATAAATTGACCAAATATTAAAAGGAAGGTTTAGTGTTATCGCTTTACTTTAACACCTTGTGTCAGCCTATTCCTACCTTCCAATGTACAGCTTCATGTTCTCATATTAAAAATTTAAAAAATAGTGTATTAATAATAACAACGATTAACCAACCCCTTGTGCTACGACTTATTTTACGGTTGCAGTGATTAGAACTTCTTTGCGGTTTATGATTTCCTAGAAAAAGAGGAATATTTGTGTTTATTGTATGCCTGTGTATTTTCCTATGGCTAAATTTCGATAACAACAAAATGGAATTTTATTTCAGATTAAAAGAAATTCATGAAACGCATATTTAGTAAATTCTGTTCAAAAACTTCACCAAGAGTCTGTCTCGATGTTATAATACAAGGGGTTAAGATGACCGACTACTGGCCTTAAATGGCTGACTACTGGAACAATTATCCTACCCTAATTCATTAGATGTACAACTTACCCCCATCTTCGTAAACAGAAAAATTGTGGCTGAACTAAGGGGACAAAATAAAAAGATGCTATCGTACGGAAAGCATCTAAATAATCGATAAAACGGTAGCTTATGCGAGCACAATAATCCACGGATGGTCCGTCGATCGACGGATCCATCCCGGCGGAAACGAGCCGGCCGACGGCGACGTCCGCCATTCCAAGAAGCTCGCATAATTAAACTGTCCCCGGACGGGGAATATTCCGTTAGGACGTGGAGAACGGCGATCGTTAAAAAGCCGGAAAACAAGAAAAAGCGGCGCTCTCCGCCGGGAAAAAACCGAATCGGCATCCTGTGTCGAACCTGTGCACTCCGCGTCAGTGTAGATCCCCTCTCTGCTGAACCCCTAGCCCCACCCTCGAACTTGCGAGGATCTCTCTCCTTTCTCTCAGCATTTTCCGAATCGAAGATACGTCCGCGACGACGCCTGTTGATCCTTTGACAGGATGAACGTTTAGCTCCTTCCTCGGCTGCTTCTTGTTTTCAACCCCCCTTCCACCATCTTTTCTCCGTCTTCTTCTTCTAACTCCTCTTCGTACTCTTCTTTTTCTTGTTCTCGCTACCCCCTCTATCTTGACTGTCGATCTTGCTAGTATTTGATCCTACGAAGAACAGGCAAATGCTCGTCGCTACTAGGATCGTACTGAAATAATCTTTGAACACTTCTAGCGGAGATTTATCCTGAGCAGCAAAAGCTGAAACCATTAAAAAGTATGCGCAGTAGGCGATTAACACTTTAAGTGTCGCGTCTCTCGGAAATAGGATTTAAAATAGAGTAGGAATTACGTGCCTAGATTTCTAAGTGAATTTTTGCATTAATGTGCATGACTGTCACGGTAGTATTCGCACACTTTTAAAAAGACGTTCAATTTCTTAACATTAGGTTTACGGGAGCCGTCAAAATGACGGGTTCTAATATTTGTACTTTACGATTATTGAGATTGTAAAGATACATCCATGAAGAATTATTCAATCAATTGATTTCTTTGAGTATGTGTGATTAAGAAATGGTTAAAATATTTTATAGACACATCCTTTTTATTTGTATAAAGTAATGCAAAATAGTCACTTTAAGTTCTCCGTAAACCTACTTTTAAGATACATATACAAATAAGCTTAATTTGTTCGTGATGATAGAAGGATTAGTTTCCTAGCTGAAGTAAAAACATATTTTTGGAAAAATTGCAATTGGTCGGAATCGTGGAGAAAATTTTGACGGTTGCTTTTTACCACTTTTTTATCGGGGCCTGTATTGAAAGTTTAAAAAATCTATCAATTTTAAGCCCTATTTGGTATAATACCCAAATTGTGGGCATTACTTTTAAAAAGCTGAAGGTGATCCTCGTATCTCGATAAAAAAGCAAAGTACCAGAAAACAGGTTACAGCACTGTCTTCCCCCCGTTTGACAAATATGTTCGTACAACAAATAACTTACGAGTTTTCCGAAGTCCCATTCTGTACAACGATAAAAATGAAGTTTGTAGGTATCAATCGTAATCACAAATCGAGAAACAAAAATTGTAATCGGTTGTTACCGAATCGATCGAAAGAAATGTGCGTGTGTATAATTTTTCATATTGTGTTAATGAATTATTCAGTTTGACAGTAACCGTCCTACAAACGGTCTAATGGACGGATTCACATTTTTTATTTTATAAGTACCGACATTGTAATGGATCCATTAGAGATGATTTAATAAATTTTGTCCTTCAAACACATATTATTATAAAAATTGCAAGAAATATTAATATGTAAATCCGTTTTTCTAATTTTTATGAAACACCGTGTACCAGTCACATTTTGTGCTCGGTACGTTTAGTGGTAGTGTTTATTGAACAAGTTCCCTGTTCTCGAGACGTAATAATTCGACTGCGGATCCTTATGCAAAATAAACATTTTCGACTTCGATTGTAAGAAACACAAGTTAAATGGCGTTGGAATGATTGAAATTCACGCGTCGTCTTGTGTTGGCGATTCTGTTGTGTGCTTGTATAGTGTGCACATGTTTGATGTGATGTGCGTCCTGTATATTCTGATTAATGTATAAGAACATTCTGAAACTAACTCTAACAAATGGCAATGTATTTCTTCTTGTAACAATTTTCATAAATCGGATATAGTATGACAGCATTTTTCAAATCTTCTAATGCCTTTATAGTTTTGTATGGTATGTAGTCATTTTTCTTATAAATGCATAAAGTCCGCAGTATAGTAACAATGGAACCGTTTTTCTGCGTTTCAAACGATTGGGTGCAAGATGATCTCTGTAAGGTGCATCTTGGGTGGCGCTCCACCCCTAAATCGTCACCCGGTTTTCCCCAAGGATGCTTCTTGCCGATCCGATTGCTAATCGCGAGAACTCGCGGTTCCCTTCTTGCCCGTCGCATAATGACTCCGCCCGATGTGTGTGTGTGTGTCTCGGGTTTCTTTCGCGTCTTTCTCAGGGAACAACTCTAGCCTCTCGGACAGCTCTAGCAGCTCCTCCGATGGTCCGCGATGGTCGCGATAAGAAGCGACGGCTGCTCGCTGCGTTCATCGCGGGTGATTTGTAAGTTTGCTCGCGGACCGGGTACGCTTACAAATTATCGGCTGGGTATGATGGGTATCGTTACGGGGCCGTGAAAGTGGCTCTCTTTTGCTGTGGTTCTTTTGCCAGTTTAGACAGCTGCGCCGAGAAACCGAGTTTTCTTACGGTCTTTAGAAACCTGATGGATAGATTTTCACGGATTTTTCCCTAACCGACTTTGCTCTAGGCTTCTCTAGAATCAGCACAAATTCGCGATACCTCGATAGTTTTGCAAACACTATTAACGAACCATTTTTCGATATCGGTATTAGGCGAGTTTTATTTCACTGTTATTCTTAGACTGCGTATTCTATTATGACAAAAGTGATTAACTGCAATTTGCAATAGTAGAAAACTTAAAGGCATCGAAGAGTGTTGATACATTATATTCAACCTATTCAAATTATTAAAGACGGAAAGAAATATTCTATATTACTTCTGTTTATTTTAACAGTTGCAAAAAAATTTTTGTTGTGCATAAGGATTCGCAGTCTATTTACTATTGTTGAGAATTTCCACGGTACTACGCGTCACAGCATTTTTATTCAGAACACTGGATTTTTATAAATTCACAATTACTCGAAATTATGTGCAATTCAATTCAATATGTCGATTATTCGTCGGATTAGGTTCACTTAATTATAAGTTGGTACAATAGTTTCTTCAAAACACCTCTCTTCTACTATTTCTTTAGGGGTTGTAGAGCAATCTTGCATTACGGTGACTTTATATTGAACACCTTGTCGAAACATTACATTACGTTTAATGCATTGTCTGCCACACCAGTTAAATCAAACAAAATTAGAACGACTTGTTTAATAATGTCAGAATCGAACCGAGAAAATTTATTACAGTAATTACTCTTGTAACCTTTTTATACTTTGTAGATCCTGACGAAATTCGGTATTCTTCATAGACTGTAAATAAATCTGATACAGTGACTTTATGTGAATATCAACTCACTATTAACGACATCCGCATAAAAATACAGAAGTAAATAAACAATATGATTGAACATTTAAGAAAGTAACAGTAAAATTTCACTTCAATCCCTGTTTCTTCAAATTCTTCTACAAAATTTTAACTTCAAACAAACTTCTACAGTCTTTTAACGGTGTCTACATATAAAGAAAAAAACAATCCAGAGTCACAAGTGAGGAAACTTAAGCTTGCGAGATACAAAGATGATCGAAATCTAACTTCCGGCGGCACGAGTACGATTTCCGTGGCCCCTCGTTTTGATCCGCTTCCTCCACGATCTAACCACAACTCATTCTATTCACATGATTTTTCCAATACTAGTTCAAATTCTGGATGACAGCTACAATGCAAAGATTATGCAAATAAAATTTCATTTTCTACAAAAAAGGTCTCTTGATATTTTGCCATATTTCGCATAGTTACCGAGATATTTGCAAATTTATAGGCAAATTTTTAGGCCAATTTGACACCATGTTATATATACATTTTTTTCTTGGAATAACCCCAAGAACACAAATATAACCTCAAAACGAGGGGCCACGGAAATCGTACTCTCCCCTTCTCGGCACCTAATTCGTCATTCGCTTCATCCATCTGCCAGAAAAAGTAAAATTTCACACCAACCCCTCTCTTCAATGTCTCCTACAGAACTTTGATTTAAAACTAAGTACTGCAGTCTATCAACGATTTCTGCATAAAATCCAATCGGCTTGTACTTCTAAAAAGGTCCCAAAATCCAGCATCGACCCCAGAAAATCGCAAGGGAACATCGCCGAAGACTGTTCTGTCAGGAACGGATCGAAGCGCGTCGCGTTGCCTCGTCCGAAAATTCGTCCATTAATCACGGCAGGACGTCGTTCATCGTTCGTCATTCGTCGGCAAGGACACCCGTCGGCCCGTCGGGGTCCGGGGCGTGAAATACGAGGCCGGAATTGCGTTAAGTTCATTAACCATCGTCGCGCGGGGCTGATACTTACGCACGCGATCGGCCGAGGCGCACCGCAAGAAACCGATCTGTCCCCGGTCGTTGACGAGCAAAAAGCAGTTCGAGGGGAGAGGGGCGAGGAGGAGGAGGACAGAACCGGAGAAGTAAGACAGCACCGAGAAGGAAAGACCGTCGAGCAAGATACAGCGAGAGAGAGAGAGAGAGAGAGAGCGTCGAGGAGCAAAATGAGCAAGAAGACAGGGTAAAAACGAAGAAGAAGCTGAGGTAAAGAGGCAGAAGAAGTAGAAGAGATAGGCAAGGATACGGGTGAGAGAGAGGGGAGGGGTTGGACGACGACTGGAGGAATAAACACGCACGAGCGGGTACATAAACGTAGTAGACACGGAGGGCGTCATAGTGTTCGTCGTCCTTCCGCACACGTAGAGAGATCGAGCTATAATCCACCGACTGATTACTCGGTCGTGTCGTACCCGCCCATTCTCCGGAATTTTTCCTGCTCCCTTTCCACGTGTCCCCCTTTTCTCCGCGGCCACGGGATCGCCAATCCCTCTTTCTCTATTTTCCTTCTGGCCGGGTCTCTTCTTTTTTTTTTCGTCTTCGCCAACTGCCGGTGTAACCGTTGTAATTAGTAGCTATCCCCGTTTAAACGTCCGTAGCCCGTGTACATATACCCGGAGAGCCCGGGTTATACGCATTCTCTCCTCCCTTTCTTTCTTTTTCTATCTTTCTGATCCGTCTATCTTTTACCCTCCTTTTTCTCGCTTCTTCTCTCTCCCAGGGGTGGCTGAAGGCAAAGGGATGGTGGGTCGACCGACACTGGTTCGGTGGAAAGAGGAAAAATTCGGATCATGAGGAAAAAAGGGGGACGGAGAGGGTGTACAGTGTGGGAAGAAGGGTTGCGATCGTGGCTGCGACGAGAAAACCGCACATTGCCCCCGCACCCGCTGCATAACTGCTAGCTTATTGCGCTATTTTCACCGTAGAGCCGATACACGTGTGCCGACGCTGCGCACCGTGACGAATCGGCGATCTCGAGCCACGAAAATCGATATTTTGCTGCACCGGATCGCAAAAGATTTGACGCCACCTTCGACCCTTAACTTCTCAACGCTAGAGCCTGCGTAACGAAAAGCTGTGTTATATTTCGCCGTCAGCTGAATTTACCAAGGAAAGAAACTTCTTAAGTCAAAATCATGAGATTGCATACATTTTTCTGGTACAGTTTGATTATATACTCAAGTGTGCGAACAGCTTCGAACCCCATTGTTTATAGGACATGTAGATCGCGGGCTTGAGAGGTTAATGGGTGCTTCTCGTGTAACGGCAGTGGAAACAAGTGATTTTTAAGAATTTTTTTTTAGAATAATTATCGAATATATGAGACTAGGCCTCTTTGGGATGTTAACCGACAGTCTTGAAGTACAAGTGCTATTTTTTTAGTTAATTTATTCTTATTATATGTTTTCTATACTGGCGTGCACGATAACTAAAAAACATTCATTTCTTTATACACTTTTTTAGGGATAGAATCTAAAATTTATACCTCTGTAATTTTTTATTTATAATATGCACACGTGTATAGAAACTTAAAAATATTAACGAATTTGTGAATAATATTTTGGTGCGTCTTCTTTACATTCAATGGCAGCAGTGGTTCTTTTGGGTAAAGATTTATATAATTTTTTAAAACTTTTCTAAGTCAATCTTTCACACTTCCCTTGAATAAGTTTTTCAAAATCATAGAACGGTTTCATATTATCTTCCATTTTTTTGTTCTATACTACCCTGACAAGTTTCGTTCAGCTATTTTTAATAATATTGAGATCGAGAGATTTTGTTGGTCAATCTGAAATAATCATTTTTTTTAGAAGAACTACCTCACTATCATTACAGTGTGAACCAAAGCGTTTTCTTGTTGGAAAATGAATTTATCTTCAGCAACACTTTTGACTAGGAAGAACGAAAGATATTCCTAAGTGACTCCTAATTTTTATTTTGCATTCAGATCCACAGTCCACTTGTGACATAAGTCTCTTCGATAGCATAATGTGTGTGTCTATATTAGTCATAATTACACTTCAGATTTTATGCTTCCATAGCAAAAATGGTTGTGCGTAATTTGAAATATGAAGAAGATTAAAAAGAGTTGCAGAACATCAACACATTTCTTATAACATAATTAAACAACTATAGAGAAAAATATACTCCTATCGGTTCCTCTGTCCTACAAGTAATACATATAATTTTTATTTTGCATGAAAATCGGCCGTCTAGCCATAAACTAATATTAATTAATGAAAGAAGGTTCTACCACATGTCTTTCAAAAATTCCTTAACTAAACGCTCTACCAACAGCTCTAAAGCCTAAAGCAAACCAAAAAGGCGTAATCCACGTAATCCCAGAAGTCCCAGAGGATCAATGGAGCGTTGTACGATGCCTCGAAGCGAGCGTCAGATCGCCAAGGCGGTGTCCTCGGTGAAATCCGGTGGCCATGCGACTGAAACGGATGTTGGTCGGCACAGCTTCGTGGCAGGAAGAAATAGAATACGGTCGTTTCGCAGCGATGCAACCGAGAAAATCTGAATACCGAGGCGTATCCTAGAGAACCGGGCTTGGCGCTGCTGGCTCGAGCGGGCCGAAGCGGGCCGCTTCCGTGTGTATCGCCCTCGGCGATGCCAGGACGACGACGGTGTGCGCTCCGTCGGGTTCTTCACCTGGTGAACAGGGCTTCTCTCCTCCTCTTGCCGGAGCGTATCTAGCTAGAACACCTGCGGCGTTGCGAATTTTTGGCGCGATTTCAGCGCGATCGAGGTTAATGCTTCGGCTACCGGTCACAGAGGCGCTAGTGCCGATCGATCTTGATAGCGGAGAGGCACTTCGATTTTCTTTCGCTTCTACGAAACGGGACCGGTTCTTCCAGCCACAGGAAAACAGTCTCGGTAGTAGAAAGTCCGGGAATTTCGCGCCGGGCCGTTGATAAAGTCTAACATAGTCTTTCGCGGGCCGATGATAAAGTCTAGTATACAGTTTTTGATGCCCCGATACAGTCTAGCGCAGGGGTCGCCAACCAATATGTGCACGCGTGCCACATTTTACGTTTTTAATTACAAGCCGGGCGCACACCACCCCTAAGTGTTGATCTTTCTTAGAGTAAGGAATGCAGTAAGTATAATGTAATGTTACGATAGAATGTAATGAAAATTAGCATTATTAGTGTGGGATCAGGACCTCCCAGACCAAATACTGTATGGAGATTAGGAAAAGTAGGAGGGTTCCGTGGGTATGTGTAAGAGTTGATCAGCTGCAACCGCGAGGGTCCTGGGTTCGATTCCCGGCGCGGAATTCCTCAATTTTCCTAAGATCCTACATTAGGATAATTATGAATTGTAAACATATCGGTTTGATAACAATGACAAATATAACTTTGATTGAATCATTATGTAAAGAAAATTAATTAATTACCGACAATATTCATTGTATTAGGAACATATAATTAAGGAAATATTATACGGAACACATATTTTTACAATCTTCAAACTATAAACCGAACAGAGGTTTAATGACTTAAAGCAGGGATGGTCATTTTTGTCTCAATTGCGACAAAACCGTCCCCACCATAACGTCCACTGTCCCCCTCCAGCACCCTCCGTTACCATAGAGTGCCATAGAGGAAAGAAGTGCTTCGTCCGTTGCGAACAGTGCGCAGGCCTCGCGCATGAAAGAGAGGTTGGTGGGAGAAGCACGCGTTTGAGGGGCTCTGTCCGTGCCCATGCCTGACTTAAAGTAAAGATTTACCTTCAGAATAGAAGCTTTGCTATATAATACAAATAAATAACTAGAATACTGCTATCAACTTTGCTATAATTAATTGTACTGTATCAAAATGTTCACCAAACCGATTAGATTATCTTTACTGCGCGAACTGCACCACGACGACGATAGATTACATTTAATCATTGTTTTCTTGGCGTGTCACATGTTGCCGATTGCTGGTCTAGCATAATCCTTCACTGGCCGACAGAGTCTAGCATAGTCTTTAGCGGACCGATAATAAAATCTAGCATAGTCTTTCGCTGGTCCCGATAAAGTCTACCATAATCTTTCGCTGGCACAATAAAGCCTATCATAGACTTTCGCGGGCCCAATAAAGTCTAGCATAGTCTTTCGCTGACTGATAAACTCCAGTATAGTCTTTTTCTGTCCAATAAAGTCTAGCATAGTCTTTTTCTGTCCGATAAAGTCTAGCACAGTCTTTTACTAGCCGATAAAGTCTAGCCCAGTCTTTTTCTGGCCGATAAAGTCGAGCATAATCTTTTGCCGGAGCAAAAGTTCCAATCGCCGCGCTACACAGTGGAGTTTGAATGAATCGCGGAATTTAACGCCGCGTAACTGGAACGCCAATTGATAAAACCTGGATCTCTGGATCGTTACGGTACCGGCTCCACAGTTTAATTGATAATGCGCCAGGTTCGTGTTGATCTTATTGTTACACGATTTATGCGTTTTTGAAGGCGCTATTGCGAAGGAATTTCTTCGACGTCTCGGTTTTGTGGTTGGAAGAAGCTAGTAGTGCGTTTATTAGGGATGGATGGCTTGGTTTTTAATATTTGTGGAGCGATGGGGATTAGATGTTTGTGCATCTGTAATATCTGGGTATTTATGGAATCCAAAAAAGATGGATATTTATGGAAATTGATGTTGTCGTTCTTCCGTTTTTAATGTGACAATTGTGTTAGACAACGGAATCAGTTTTGTATCGTAACAGGATCTTAGAGGTAACCTAGGGTACTTGGTGTTGCCTTGATTGATTCTGCAAAATGCAAACAACGAGTGCATCTATGATTTCTAAGCAACGTGACATTCTACAGGATTAAGATCCTCTAATTATTATTTACTAAGAACTTTCTCTACCCCCGGAAATCTCAATCCAAACCCCTTTAGACTCTCTACAGGGTGCATTTTATCCAAGACGTCTCCTAAGAATTGATAAGATGACCGCATCTATGATATTTAAACAATATAACGACCTACAGAGTTAAATTCCTCCATTGATCGACTACTAGAAATTCTTTCTACCTCCGAGAACCTCAGTTGAAAGCCCTAGGTCCTCCACTGGGTGCATTAAAGCCTAAACTACCTCCAAAAATGCAAATGACTCGTGCAGCTATGATTCCTAAACAACATAACAAACTAAAAAATAAAATTCTTAAGTCAACCGTTCGCTAAGAACCTCCACCCTAAAGCGCCTCAAACCAAATCATCCCCTGCACCCTCCACAGCCGCAAATTAAAAAAGAAACCTCGATGAAACCATACTTATCCCGTTTCCTCGCGATGAAGAACAAGGAAGTATCAACCTACTTATGTACAGTGGCCCACAAAAGTGTTCGTACGCCCTTTAAATCAGAATAACTTTCTTAAAATTTGACCAAACCACTTGACTTTTTTTAGCAATTAGAAGCATTGATTTAGTAAATCACGTGCAAACAAGATTTTGAAAAAAATGCAATTAGTAGGAATTACATGAAGAAATAAAAATGGCACTTTTTAAAACTTCTTTACCTTAGCCCATAATGAAAATTAAAAATATGCCTTTTGTAGATCTATGTTAGTTATGCATATGCTGAAAATTTCATCGAAATCGGTTGACGCAGAAAAAAACTACGCGCATTGAAAGATGTAAGAAACTATGGCTTTTAAGCAAAAACTGACCAAAAGTCGTGAAAAACTGCGATTATCACCACTTTTAATCACTTGTACCTCATGTGTTTGTTAACAGATTTCGATGAAATTTTCAGCATATGTTTAAATAACATAGATCTACAAACCCCACATTTTGAATTTTCATCACCTGCTGAAATAATAAACTTTTAAAAAGTGCCATTTTTATTTTTTCATGTAATTCCTACTAAATGCAATTTCTTCAAAATCTTTTTTGCACATTTTGAAAGTAAATCAATGCTTCCAATTGCTCAAAAAAAGTCAAGTGGTTTGGTCAAATTTTAAGAAAGTTATTTTGATTTAAAGGTCGTACGAACACTTTTGTGGACCACTATATATCGGAAAACGATTTACTTAAAAGATATGTTAATCTCATTGTTGTCACAAAATAGTGACACTGCCGATGACGTGATAACAATTTTATTAAAGAATATCAAGATGCATTAACTGGTGCAATAAAAAATATATGTTTCTATTAACAGAAAGAAAAACAGTTAATGACCTTCATATGTCCAAGTCCACCTACAAAAAAACCTAGTAACATCAGAACGTGCCCCTCTCGAAACCATTCAACTCTACATGAACCATTTTCCGCTACGAATAATAAAAGTCGTGCAAATCAAAGTGATAATATGTGGTGACCAACCCTCTATATGGATCGGTGATGGGTCAGGCAATGGCGGGGAAGGTGTTGTCTCATTGTCCATGTGCTGGCGAGCGTAGGAGGTAGCGGCCACAAGAACATTCAGCAAAAACAATTAGTCCAAGGGTCCGTGCTAGCTCCCAGTCGAACCTCTCGCGCTCTAATATCCCTCGGTTCACCGTTAATAAAACAGTAATATGGAAACCAGGTGGGGGAGGAGGAGGGCGGAAAGGGGCTAGGTCCCGCGACGTAGAGACCAGCGCCGCGCGATATTACGTTAATATTGTAAGTACGAACCAATATGGAAACTAATACCGCGGCGAGATTACGGGCGGCCGGCCGGTGTCCCGGCTCTACGCAGGCAAATATAATGGTACTCAGGTGTGGATGCGATGAACGTTGTTCGAGGCAAAAGAAGCGGGACGCGGCGATTGGCCGGTTGCACCGGCTCCTATACGGGGAAGAAAGAGACAGGTAGAGAAAACGAGAAAGAGGTAGAGAAGTGGAGAAAGGCAGAGAGGAAAGAGATTCTAAGTGTAGGTTGCGCAAAAAGCAAGCAAGCAACCAGGAGGAAGGGCGTCGGCCGGCCTCGCGAAGCGCCACTCGGTCAAGCTCACTGCCATCATCTAGATTCTAGATAGCCAACCGGCGCGCTCACACTGACAAACTCGCGGCCACTCGCGTACACATACGCGCGTGTATCAGCTCCTAGGACTGCCGGTCAGCCTTGCCTCGGCTTTCTTTCGTCCGAGGGACGGCCAACAGCATCGTGATCTCCTCTCCTCTTTCACGATTCTCGCGTGCCACGCCGCGCCGCGCCGCATCGCGACCGATCTAGCTGCTTCTGCCACCGAAACCAAATTTCATAGCTATTGTGTCGTCCGAAAAGTAATTTTGTTTTTCGTGACGAGATGGCAGCGCTTCCACTTATTATTACTTAACACGTTAAACGCTATGTCAGTCCCTGGGAACTGACGATATATAATTCATACGGTATTACAAAATGTTCACACTGTATTAATAGATTTGATTGAAACAAATTAAACAGAAATGGCGAAATCAAGCCTTTTGCTTATGCACAGTCGTATTTTTGTATTTCAACTGAAATGGAACGCGAGACGAAATTGCTCCGCGTTTAACGGGTTAACTTTATTCTATATCGAAAAATCATTGTATGTTTTGAAATTGACACTTCGTGAGTTATAGTGCTTTGTAACTAGACTACGGATCTTTATGCAACATCAAAAATGTTTGCATCGATTGCAAGACACGGGAGCCAAATAAAAAATTTGTTCTTTTTCTAATTATCTTATCAAGCTTAAACTAGCGCACTGATGTCCTTAAATCTCTTTATTGTCAGCGCATCGAATACGGAAAATCAAAGTGAGCATTTGCGTCAAGTTTTGCTTCCTTATTACTGCGAGGGTGAAAATGCAAATGCATACAAGGAAAAGAGTTGTGTGCCGTTTACAGAGAAGATGTACTTAAATATCGATTTTTACGTTCTGGGTCAATGTAGACCCAGGCTCTGCTATCGAAGGGTTAATGAAGTTGCGGTTAGAGTGATTGGAACGTCTTTATCCCCAAAAATGTCGCAAAAGAGGAAAGAAAATTTATATGTTTTGTGTGGCTACATTTACTTCAATGCTTAAATATTGATGCCAAAAGAATAAAATTTTATTTCGTCTAAAAAGAAAGGTGCACACTTCATATTTATTAGACTTTGTTTAAAATCTACATCACGAGTCTGACTCGTTAAAGTACGGCAAGGGGTTAACGAACGATAGAAAAGATAGAAGAACAAATGATAAAGTGTTAGAAAATTATAAAAGGTGAACTTTAGATTATTGTAAATGGGAGAACTTAAGTTAAAGTTCAAACAACTCGAAGATGGTATGGTCTGCTAAAATGAATTGTATTCGAATTTCACGTATAGGGTCAGTGAATATCGTTTATCAAAAATTGCAGGCAGTTGTAAAAATCGGATAAGTTGGTTCTTCCATTTCGGTGTTGCGGGCAACACTATATAGTCAGCATCGGTTGCCCGTCGTGGTATGCAGAAACTGGACGTGTCCGTGCAGATACGTTCTGCTTCTGCGAACCTATATATGCAAGAGGAAAATGTGCCCGGGACCGGCCACAGGCGCGACGCGTAGCGGGCACGATCGCTCTTCTTATTGCTCGGTATTAATCATAGCCGAGTGACCGGAGTCCTTACCCCCTCCCCACCCCTCTCTGGTTATCGCCGATGGAATCCTGCAGGTTCTGCGTTTTTGCACGACGGGTTTATTTTCGAACCTCTGGAACAGACGCTGCGCTTGTGTAATCTGCGTTTAGCTGGAAATACTGGTACCCGCCCTTCGAAGTACTCGTGACAGTTTTTGTAAAGGGAAATTACATGGTTAGTGGTGATTTTTAGTGGGTCTAGTGAGTAGAAGATAGAGTAGAATATCGTTTTTTAATGGGGAGGATGGAAATAGGGTAGTGATCAAATTGGATTGTATGATAGGTTGATCGGGTTAAGCGACGAGCGTCGGGGTTCTCGGGGTAAGATGGGTGGTGACCACCGGTGTTGTTAGGTTGAGAATAATCGTGGATTGGTGTGGATACGATTAAAGTGTCTCGGATTTGGATATTTCCTAGTCATTTTGAGGAAAAAGTAATTGGAATCACCTGGTTTCTAAAAAGATATGTGATTTGGTATGCTTTAATCTAGGAACTTTGAGTTTCTTAACTTCTTTGATAAGAATGTCCCCAGCTCAATTACTCGATTAACCCCTTGCACTGTAATAACGAGTCAGACTCGTAATAAGAATTTCGAACAACATCTACTAAACATGTAAATCAGTGATGGGCAATTTTGCCTCAATTGAGGCAAAACCGTCCACACCGTAGCGCCCTCTGTCCCCTTCCATCAAGCGCGGTACAATGGGGCAACGAAGACACGAGACATCAGCGTACGCAACAAATGTGCGCGCTGCATGAAAGAGAGGTTGGTGGGAGAAGTAGGCGTTTGAGGGGCTCCACCCGTGCCCACCACTGATGTAAATTATTAATTTCCTTTGAAGCGAAATAAAATTTTATTTTGTTGCTGTCGATATACATATAGCCATTGGGGAATATACAAGCATATAATAAATTTAGATTTTCTTTTTGTTCTAAGAAATGATGGACGACAATCAAGTTCTAAACACTGTAACCGTAAAATAAATCATAGTGCAAGGGGTTAAAAAAAGGACCTTTCCCCTAACTCTTCTTAATTTATATGATGTAGCACTCAATTGAACTTCCCCCTAGTTTTCTAGTCTCTCAAATCATTGGTGTGTTTCAAATCAAAGGAAACAATTCCAATTCACTTAACTGGATAATTTACTACTTTCCCAAACAAAGGTGTAACTCAAGTCACGAAGCGGCGGGAATTCATTGTTGAACATAAATGAAAACAAACGGATTTCGATTATCTGATGAAATGAAAGTATGCAGTCTCCACTCAACTGTTAAAGAGTTACTCATATTCTTGTAGATCAGACACTTTAATCAAGCAAAGCGGATATCTTTATAGGTGTAAGAGATACCACTAAAAAGATAGTTAGACATGTTAATACGTACATAAAAACTCCAAGAAAATGTATACGAGTAAAATGTACCAGGTGTTAATTTTAACTCGAAAACCTAAATTATTTCCGCTACTATTAAAAGTAAGAAAAAATAACTAAATAGGATGTACATCGTTTTTAGGCGTCCATCAGAAAAAATAACTAAATAGGATGTACATCGTTTTAAAGCGTCATCAGATGGTAATAAAAAAATCCTTTGAAGGTCATTTTAATGGTTTTTTCAAGGTCACCGTATCTTTTTTGCATATTGACATGTATTTTTCACAATGCAGTGTGGTAGTCGGCGTCAAGATGAGTTTAACGACCTACACACCATGATCTTGAAGTGACCTTGAAGGTGAAAAGATCAGTTTCACTTTGAAGAATACAAAAGTAATAAAACGAAAAGGGTAATATCACCATATTTTATTAGTTGCTCAAAATGATAGCCGTCCGCAGCAAGACACGTCTGTACACGAGAAGTGAATGACTGAATGGCATTTCCGCGATTCATGGTCCAACATGCATTCCGTATTCGTTCTTTCATATATTCTGGCGTCGTGGGACTTTCGTTATAAACAGTAGATTTTAAAGCTCTCCACAAAATATAATCTAGTGACGATAGTGTTGCTGCGGACGGCCAGCATTTTGAGCAACCAATAAAATAAGGTGATATTACCCTTTTCGTTTTATTACTTTTGTATTCTTCAAAGTGAAACTGATTTTTTTACCTTCAAGGTCATTTCAAGATCATGGTGTGTAGGTCGTTAAACTCATCTTGACGCCGACTACCACAATGTATTATGAAAAATACATGTTAATATGAAAAAAAGATACTGTGACCTTGGAAAAACCATTAAAATGATCTTGAAACGATATTTTTATTACCATCTGATGCACGCCTTAAAACCATGTACATCCTATTTAGTTATTTTTTTATACTTTTAATAGTAGCGGAAATAATTTAGGTGTTCGAGTTGAAATTAACAAACTGTATATAAAACAACCGTGTAATCGCAAATAAAGCAATCTATACCATCAACTTATCGACAGAAATGATGCATTATAACATCCGTGCAAGAAAATCAGCATGTTAAAAATTCGCTTAAGAGATGTGTGTGCATGCAACGTGAAACCAAATGAACGTGATATTTAATTTTTTTATTCAATATTTTGTTTTATTAAACAAACACAGAAATAGAACGAAATAATACAAAAATATATGACAGACGTATACGTACATAGATACTAGTACAGCTTGTGCTGCCACACGCTATGTTGACCCTAAGACCTCTCTTACGCATCAGCGATCTTCAGCATCGTCTAAGCATCACAGAAAATAAATCACACGACCCCAACTCTGTAAACCAACAGACTTACACATATAGTACCTATTTGATGTGCTTGCTTTACCTTGTTGAAAGCAGACGCAAAGCAATAGAGGCAATTGGAGAATCAACCTGAAACAATTTATACTAGATTCTCAAAGAATATCTAATTGTATGTAGAAAAAGATGCTTCAGCCTTTTGTTTTAAAACTGCGACAGAGACGTTGCGCGATTTTTTCAATTATTCCATTTATTACACAAATAATTAATTTTTAAAATAGCGCAGGAAATGGTCTAAATATGATACACCCATAAAATAATCAAAACAATGCTTACTTCAACTACGTGGAATGTTGTTCGACAAGTAAATAAATGAACGTCCTACCGAATATGTTACAAAATGAAAGAAGATCTATATAGCAAGACAACTGTGAACTACCAATGGAATTGCATAAATTTCAACAGAAGGGGTCATCATTAGACTGTGAATTTTATGCATTTATAGCAAAAACCAGTAGATGTCACTTTACCTACCGTAATTCTATTAATAGGATTTTCAATAATTGTGCTGTACTAACACGGATAAAACTTAACACTTAAATACTTTCTGTTACATTATAATTCCAAACGAAATTATTAGATGACGATACCGTGGGTGATTTGTTGGTACACAATTGAAATTGTTGTTGCTATTGAAGGATCCATTAAAAAACCTTTAGCCACGACCCATAGCATAGATAATTAAGATATTAAAAGAATTTGAGAATGTCAACGTATACTTCTCAACTTACTAAGATCATTAACCCTTCGCAAACTGCTGACAGTCGTCTAAGCATTTTATCACCCTGTGACTACTAACAATTTTAAAAAAAATGATCACTTATCATAAAAACAAACTTTTACCGGACACTGTTTCTTTCAATTTATCCTAATTTTTTTTTTAGTACGTTTCACCCTAAAATATTGTAGATATATTCGACCCATCGATAAATGAATCAGAAAATTTCGTCCGTAAAGGGTTAAAAAAGAAAAGAAGCTTCCGCAGTTTGTTGCAGTCACACTATTTCTATTTTGCATAAAGATCCACAGTCTAGTCGTCGTAAACGTTATTTTTTCGTTTAATACGAACCACGTTCATTCGCCGTGCGGAGGCCATTCACTAGACAAGTCAGCATATCTTTACTAGCTGCGCTCGCTGATCTAGACTGATTCTAGGATCGACAGGAACTCGCGGCGACGCGTAGAGAGAGAGTCGGCCAAGGATTGTGAAGGAAGCGTACGATCGAGAAAACGATCTCTGGATCGTTGTGTGCGAGCTTCCTTCGAAATCGGTTGGAAACGTGCCACTGGACCACGCCTGCCAGCCTCCTGGCTAGCGAAGCAACGTTGGAGGCTCTCTCGCGCCTCTGCATCCTTAATGTTCGCCGATCACGAATACGCTCCTCGAGCGCAGAAACGGGCATGGCAGCAGCACACTATACATATAAGCAGCACACTATACAGAACAGTGCCGTCCCTCCTAAATGCCTATAATCCAGTCGCCGGATCCGGTGGATCGTATCGGCCTTGATAATTACACCGTCCGGTAATGCGCGTTTATTTTCAGGGGACGAGGATGCAACTTAGTCGCGAAAAGTACAGTGAACGCAGTCTCACGAAGCTCTCTCTCTCTCTCTCTCTCTCTCTCTCTCTCTCTCTCTCTCTCTCTCTCTCCCTCTCTCTCTCTCTTATTTTTTCTCTTTCGTTCTCCCTCGCTCTCTCTCTTTCTCTCTTTTTCTTCCTCTGTCTCTCTCTCTCGAGATGAAAAATCCGTCCGGGCTGATCTGTTGCAAGCTGACGCGTTATAACATTATGCGAACGCGGCGGCACGCCGCTCGAATAATACGCCGGGAAATTTTCATTCGACCGTATAAATACCTAGCCACGGGTAAAGGCTGTTATTACGATAAATCAGGGTTGCGCGAGCCGTCGCGCAATCATCCTGATAATTGATATCGCTACGCGTCAAGCCTATTAAAACGTGTCCGCCCAGACCGTCCACGGTGCGTGACGATTTTCGCGTCGTGGATCGATTAAGGATTGTTCGTCGATCCACGTAAAATGGATCCTCTATTCGAGCTACGTATTCTCGAATACGCAATACGTATACTCGAATACTAACCGAAAGTCAAACCCTTTAACGCGTTGAGTGCCAATCTAGCAATCTCAAAAATTCCATAAAATCGATGTGATTTATTTAATCCTCCGATGGCGGACCTTTTTTAGAACCATCTAATCAACAATGTTCAGGACCATTTAGAACTTTAATTATTAATATTTTCAAGGTACTTCCTGTAGACACATTAGTCTTTGTTTTATTTCTAATGCAACAGCTATTCATTTAGTGCAATTGCCCAAAATTGAATACATAAATCTAGATAATAAAAATTGGAAAGATGAAATGTATGAGACTGAATACTTTTAGCATTTTCTGAATATTAATCAAATTTGGTATAATGAATATATGTGTTAAGATAAAAATTTATTTTGAAATCTTCTTGAAATACGTGGCAACATACATATTGTGTGCTTTCTGGGTAATAGTTTTATAGGAGCTTTGTTTGTAATATATTATTAGACCGCGGATCTTTATACAAAATAAAAATTGTTCAAGTCAATTGTAAGAAACGGAAGTTATGTAAATATTCATTTTCTCTTTTAATAATTTTAACAAGTTGAAAATAATATAACAGTACCACTCAATTCTTCTAGAGTGTTGATAGTTTCATATTTAACCAGCCCATTTTTGTTATAAATGCACAAAATCCGCAGTCTATATATTGCGTTCGTTCCCAGAATTTGAACATTCCCATATGATATGTTCTGAATATCTGGACACTCGGTCCATTAATGAATTTATAGGCTATAATGTAGTGATATATAAAATTTAATACGTGCAATTAAAACAGTGATTATCATATTTAAAAGATTTAAGTACGTCGGTGTATTAGTTTCTGCTTCATAAGATACTTAAAAGGGGAAAGAAATTTTTATTTGGCTCCTGCGTTTTGCAAGCAATGCAAGGATATTTTATTTTGCATGAAGATCCACAGTTTTGTGATGATTAAACTTCTTAATAATTCATTAAAGTGTATAAAGCAGAGCCAACGTTACAGATTTTTGATCGCCGTCAAGCCGTTTCGTCCCACTGCGGGTCGACCGCAGGAAATTACTCTGAAAATAAATAGCCCGTGATCATTCCCGCGGACGTGTTTCCAATCGCATTGTCGCGTATATTTAGTGCAAGAGCCGCGTCTAATTCGGCCCCGGTTCACCGAAGAATGACTAATTCGACGGCCGATCGGATCTCGAGGGGATTTCAAAGCGTGGATCGCGCGCCACCAGGGAATTTGACCTCTTGAACTGGATAGTGGTCACGAGCAGAAAAGAGCACGCCGAGTATCGGAAGCTTTGGCAGTGGCTCACGGTCAAGCAGTTCGGGGGAAAAAAGTTCGCGGGCCGGTGGCCCGCTGCCAGAATTACTTTCGCGGACCAACGTTCGATTAATCTCAACTTACCCCCTTCGTCAAGGCGTCTTCTTCATCCCCCGCTCGACTCGTCGCGGAGATTGATCTCTGGAACCTTTCCTCAGTATACACGAGTTTGAACTTGTCCTCGCTATACTGGAGAATTTTTCCATCACCACCGAAACATCCCCTCTCCAGTGATTTTCTTTCATCCCTACTATTTTGTACCTGGTCGATCAATTTAGGCAGTTGTTTCGTGACGAGGATGGTGTAGACTTCGGTGATGTTTAGAGTTCCTACACTCCTGGACAAAAATATAGCATAACTGTGCTATCATTTAGTTTTCAAGGATAAATCAAGAATTCTCTAAATTCTACAAATGGTACGTAAACATCGTCTCATGGTAATATATTATATAGCGACAAACTGGAACTACGCTGTCCGTACTTGTATTTATCAACAAAAGTCGTGTATCAGACGTCGGCGAAATGATAGCACACTTGACTTTCCAGTCAGATTTCTCACTGTTTCTATATGTTTCGAGTCATACAAACGTAGCGTTGTGTAGGCACTCGATCTTGGTAGAATTTCCAATCATGATTGAACAAAATGGGACGCGGCAAGAAATTAAGCAAAGAAGAAATACAAGTTATCTTGGAATTAATAGAAGAAAAGTTCTCCATATCAAAAATTGCAAAAACTGTGCAGAGGAGTCGTAAAGTTATTTATAATTTACTAAATTACGGCAATAAATATGGTACACGGAAGAGCAGTAGACGACCGCCAGCTATTTCTGCTAGAGAAAAGCGTGCCGTTTTGCGTGCTGCATCCAACTCATGTCTCACATCACGTGAAATTGCTCAAAAAGCAGGAGTTGAAACTAATCTAAGAAATGTTCGTCGTATTCTCCAGACATGTGACAATATTATACGACGAAAAATAAAACGGAAACCTGCATTGACAACGAGACATAAGGAGGCTCGTGTCAGCTTTGGAAAACGACACATGCAGTGGAAAAAGAAATGGCGGCGAATTATATTCACAGACGAAAAGAGATTCAACCGGGATGGTCCAGATGGTTGGGACTACTATTATCATCATGTACAAAACCAAGAATTGTCAAAAGTGCGACGTCAAATGGGTGGAGGGAGTGTAATGATTTGCATCGGCTTCAATGGAAAAAGTAAAATCGTCTTTATTGACAGCCGAATGAATGCCACCACTTATCGTGATTTAATACGACAACAAATTAGCAAGTGTGCGGTACACAATGCTGGTAGCAATTTTATATTCAGCAAGATAATGCCGCGGTCAATACAGCTAAAATAGTAAAAGATTATTTTTCATCAGAAAATATTTCGCTTCTTGACTGGCCAGCGTGTTCCCCTGATTTAAATATAATCGAGAACTGTTGGGGAAAGCTTGTTCGAATGGTGTACAAGGAAAGCAGACAATTTCAAAATATGAATGAGCTAAGACAGTGTCTTAAGGATGAATGGAGTAAATTGTCACAAAATTATATTCGTAAATTATTCAAATCTTTGCCAAAAAGGATGATCGAAGTTATTGAAAATAAGGGAGGTCCGTCCTACACACTACTGAGAAATATAGTACTTGTTTCAGCTTATGTCATTTTTGTTACACAAATGTTTAATTTTTTTAAAATAAATGCTTCATATAATAACATGTGCTATCATTTCGCCGACCTCCACTACGAGATTTTTGTTAATAAATACAAGTACGGACAGCGTAGTTCCAGTTTATCGCTATTTAATATATTACCGTAAGAGGATATTTACGTACCATTTGTAGAATTTAGAGAATTCTTGACTTATCCTTGAAAACTAAATGATAACACACTTGTGCTATCTTTTTGTCCAGGAATGTATTTGTATACTGGTTTATTAGTAGCAGTTTGTTTTTTTTGTTTTTAATTGAATCGTTTGAGAGTGAGCGACGTGCTTGTAACAATTTTGAGATCGAATTTGTCGTTAAATATCTAAAAAAGTGGACTCCTCAGCGATTTCTGAACAACTTTTTCGAATACATGTTACAGCCGCTCGGCCTTCGTTTTCGAGATATGTACTTACAAACTACGGACACCCACTACATCGAATTCTGCCCTTTTTAATTGACTTAATTAGATTCATTTGAAAATCTTTGCTGGACGATCCCAAAACATTCATAAAATTATTATGGAAAATTGTATCGGTGTGTTTGAGAGAGGCTGGAGAATTATTTCGCACGAGATATGTTTATATAGGTCTTGTGGCTGCAGCAAGAAAAGTTCATAAAGTTGACGATACGAGTTTCCTTTTTTAAATGGGGTTTTTCGAAAAGTGATTACGATGGACGTGTTGCTGGGATCATTTAGAGTAATGGATACAGTTCAGAATAATTGGGAGTAAGAGTCCTAGGGTTATAAAGCCACGGAGGATTTTATGATTCAGTAATTTGCAGGGTTTCTTCCTCATATTGGGACAATAAAAATTAATTGGTACTTGTGTGAAACGCATTATCGTAGAATGTTCATCGTACGATGAAGCATATTCCAGAAACCAATTTCTACGATACCATTTACGGATTAGTAATAGAACGATAAAAATGAAGACATACAAGTATACATACATATTTTCTTAAAGAGAAATGATAGACTTTCATGGCAAACAATCGTTTTCTAAATGTTCATTTGACAATTGTGGAATTTCTAAAGACGCCATAGGAATTTTTTGCATTTGTTATAAGATAGAGGTGCTACTTAACACTAGGTTTACGGAGCACTAAAATTGAATATTTTACATTGCTTTATAAAAATAATAAAATTGCATTTACTTAGATCTTCAGCGATTTTTATTGTAACATGTACACAAAAAATAAATCTATTTAATAATTCCTCACGAATGCCTCCTTACACTCTTAATAATCGTAAATTAAAAATTTTTGAATCCGTCATTTTGACGGGCTCCGTAAATCTAGTGTCAAGAACGTTCTCCTTCCTATAATAATTTTTGTAGGTCGAAAATAATGTGTTAATGTTATTCAATTATTTCAATCTTTGCACTGTGTAACATTGCAACTACTCAGTTTTGTCACAAACGCATAATCCGCAGTCTATTAATTAGACACTTTTTACTCGTCACTACTACAGGTAGTACTACAGGGTGTCCCGAAAAGTTTGTACATAACTGAAAGGGAAGATTCCCGAGGTGAAGGTAAAATTCTTCTCGATCGAAAATGAAATATATAATAAATTTTGTGGTTTCAGCGCACAGTTCGATCAATTATAGAAACAGCAAATTTGCAATTATTTAAACATTCTTCTCAACGTTTCGATCCCTATATAGATCATTTTCAAGAGAGACATTTTTGCGTCTGAAAAATAATATATATATATATATATATATATATATATATATATATATGTATATATAATACAAGTTGAACAAAAAATAATATTTCGACACAGCCGTGTAAAGAGAGCGGAAAAAGGAAAAGAAAAAAACAAAAAACACTCGTACTTGCTGTTTCTATAATTGATCGAACTGTGCGCCGAAACCACAAAATTTATTATATATTCCTGAAGTGGTTCTAAGCACATTTTGATTTGCAAATTCGCTCCGAAACGCTTTGTTTTCGAATTATTAACGCAAAACACGAAATAATCAGAGCACGACAACGACAAACAGCGTGATCTGTCGCCGAGCCGTGATCTGCCGTGATCAGCCGCGCTCTGATCGTGCCGCGTTTTTCGTTAATAACTCGAAAACAAAGCGTTTCGACGCGAATTGGCAAAGGAAAAAGCATGCTTAGAACCATCTCGGAAATCGCCCCTTTCAGTTGTGTTCAACCTTTTCGGAACGCCCTGTATAAGGCCTATAAGTAGGGGTGTGCTGGATCCCGAAATTTCAAGTACCCGAATATACAGGGTGTTTCGTCTAAAACAGGACACCTAAATATCTCCTCTACCTCTGAAAATACAAAAAATGCTTCTAACGTAACCTAAATGGTTTCAAAAGACGAATCAGATGAAAGAATCGTTTTTTCTAAATAGTAATTCTTTAATCGTTTTTTCAAGGTCACTCGTATTTTTTTACACGTATACACACATTTTTTGTTGTTGTATGTTATAGCAAACATTATTATGCATTCATCCATGTTTAATAGCACGACCTTGAAATGACCGTGAACTCTAAAATTTGCTAATTAATGCAGAACTTACTTTCAGCGACATTTCAGATTTCAACGGTAACAGAAATTCGACCATGATCTTGAACTTGTAAATAATCACATTTATTACTGCAATAAGTGTTCGAAATGATGTCCTTCCGTTGTGATACATTTCGTGATGCGAAAAACGACAGATTGTACAGCTCTTTCGAAAACCCCATTGAGAAAAGTGTACGCGGTTTTCAAAGTCTCTTCCATGGATCTCTTGGTGAAGAGATAAAAGGAAACGATGAAATTTTTGTGAATGAAGAATCCGGAATATGCTTGTCACACTAATACCGGTTTGACGTCCATGTTGCCTTATACTAACATGCGAGTTTTGATTAACATTAGCGATGATATTATTCACGTTTGCTTCACGAGTAACAGCCTTACGTCTCACACGAATGTTTCTGTTGAAACTACCAGTCTCACAAAATGTTTTAACAATACTTGAGTATGTAGAACGTGATGGACAAGAACGTTTTGGAAATCTGTCTTTGTAAATTCGTATTGCTTCTCTTAGACATTCTCGAGCTTCACCGTAAATTAAAACCATTTGAATTTTCTCCTGTTCTGAATAACGCATTATGGATCGCTTGTCGATACACTGAGAAATCTAGCAGTGACCAAACTCTTAAATACATATCTCTCACTCTCTATGTACACAGAGGAATGATACAATGTGTTTATTTACAAGTTCAAGTCCATGGTCGAATTTCTGTTACCGTTGAAATCTGAAATGTCGATGAAAGTAAATACTGCATTAATTAGCAAATTTTAGACTTCACGATCATTTCAAGGTCGCACAATAATGTTTGCTGTAACATACAGCAACAAAAAATGTGTGTATATATGTAAAAAAACACAAGTGACCTTGAAAAAACGGTTAAAAAATTACAATTTATAAAAAACGATTCTTCCATCTGATTCGTCTTTTGAAACCATTTAGATTACGTTAGAAACATTTTTTGTATTTTCAGAGGTAGAGGAGATATTTAGGTGTCCTGTTTTAGAGGAAACACCCTGTATTAATGGGTCGGACAAACTTTCGGGATCCCGCCCGATCTGACCTGAAATTTCGGGATCCCGCACATCTCAACCTATAAGTATCGGACCTTTTCTTCCATCACCTTATATAAACAACTACTATATAAACAAAACCTCTGGCAATGACAATCGACAGCCCGTGACCAATCGGAGCGACATCCGGCATACGGTAGAAGGCAGCTGTTTCACGGTGCAGCGCTTATAATTGGAAAAAGTCGTCCCGGATCGTCGTTAATAATCTCGGGAAGATTCGGGCTCGCTAAAACGCGGACATTATCCCGGCGAATCGCGGGTAAAGTCGGGTGGTTCTCGTTGAATGAATTATAAGGGCGACGGGGGTGTAGCATCGGGTGCAAAAAAAAAGGAAAAGAAAAAGAACGGAAGGGAAAAGGTTCCCGTGGAAAAAGCTCGAGCGCGAAATTCCGTGAAATATGGTCGCCGTTTCGAGCGGTGTTCTTTTTCCGGGGGGTGGGGGAGAGATGATCGCGCGCTCCCGATCCATAAATCACGGAATAGTTTAATTAGCAGGCTCTTGGGGTGTCGCTCGATGCGGGTCACAAGGCGAAGACACGCGTGCAAGAGATACTTTCACGGAGGGGCGGTGGTTTTGCATGGGGGTTGGTTTTCTCGTAGGGGGGAAGCCGGAAGGAAGAATCGCTTAATTCGCGAGCGGAAAGCAGCGGCGCGGCGGCCGACTCGGATATGTAAATTTAATAACACCAATTTGGTGTGGGTGCAGCGTCGTGCAGGACAGTTTACATGTGCCCAGGCTCTCCTCTCT
Source organism: Sphecodes monilicornis (assembly GCA_913789915.3). NCBI lineage: Eukaryota > Metazoa > Arthropoda > Insecta > Hymenoptera > Halictidae > Sphecodes > Sphecodes monilicornis. The sequence goes on along the minus strand of OU565286.1, from coordinate 11,817,623 downwards.
GTGCATTATGCATGCGTATTGTGTGCACCTGTTGCCCCAAATCAAGGTTCGCCTCTTGCGGAAACCTAATGCCGCATAATTGTGCTTTGAACGCAAACAACGCCCCGGCGACAACCGGGAAAAATAGAAAACACACCGGAAAAACGGTGGACGAGGAGGAAGGGCTGGGGAGAGATTGGGGTGGGGAGGGGAAAAGCAAGGAAATAAAAGGACAACGAACGCGAACCGACGCCGCGTTATCTTGCTCATGCGATATTAATGAGACTCATTTTCATAAATGCCGGCCCCGACCGGCATTAAAATTTATATTACTCGCGGACTTAACCTATGGGCCCATGGTTTCTTGAAACATGTGGTCCATAGGGGTGGGAAGCGAAGCACCGAGGCCGTTTCATGTCCCATGGTATGTCAGATCGATTTTATCGAATGATATTTGGGAGTCTGAATTTTTCTTAAGACAAATTGGGTGATTAGATCTAAAGGATTGTTGTGCTGGGGGAGTTTGATGGAATTCATGGAATTTACGATCAGCGCTCTTTCTCAGGGGGGAACGATGTTTTTAAGACTCGCGTATAGCCCCTCCATTTTGTTTTTGTCCCCTCGTTCTGTTTTTGTACTCAGCAAGATCTACCCGTGTTAGTGTCATCCCGTAATTTATCAATATATTAAAATAGTTTTCTCGTCGCGAACGCAACTGAGCAAATCATTATTGTTTGTCGACTTTCAACCACACCCTGTTCTATCAAAGTTGAATGAATATTTTAACGCTTCTGAGACTCTTCGAGCAATATACATATTATGATACTTTAGGCGCTGAATTTCTGGCGTTTCTGGCGCGGGGATAGCTCATAGATGTTTTTTCCAAAAATCATTAATTTATTATGGAATCTTTACTCATTTGGCTTGGATATTCTTACTGATCTCAGTTTTTGCTATTCGAGAAATAAAATCGCTTTCGGTAGTAATTTTATGGTGTTTTTGGCGAAGATTGTTCGATTGCCCCGACAGCTATTGTACCATTTATTCCGATATATTTCAAGTTTACTTTTCCAAGAGTTCTTAATTGTTATTTATTATTAGTTTATGTTGTACATGTTTACGTAAATGTTGTATCAATTCTTTCGCTCTTCCTATCGTTTCCAATTACTCATTCTTAGACTGCGGAGTTTATGTATTCATGGCAAAAATTAGTGCAATTTAAAACAGTAGAAAGACATAAACTATATACGTTTAACGACGGTTGGTTTTCAAATTTTTTAAATTATTACAGAGGAAGAATAAATTTTTTATCTGGCTCCTGTCCCTTGCAATACACCCAGACAATTTTTATTTTAGATAAAAATAGGTAGTCTACTAATTTTTATCAATGCCCTTGAACTCCTTTTATCCCTCTAGCATTTTACGGTATCGTCTATTCATATTTCTCGCAAACGCATAAAATCGTTAGTCCACTAAATGAACATATCAATCTGAAACTTTGTGTACACATTTACCGATCCGTGGAAAGCGCAGAAAAATCTGTCGCTCGTAAAAATAATGATTCGATATCGGAAGTTATAGTGGTCGAACCGGAGCGCTTTCGAGAGAGCGTGCGTTTATCTGTGTCTATAATGCTCGGACATATATTATATGTCGATGTCTGTCATTTTGCACGCGTCTATTACCGGTTAGTCGCATCCCAGTTTCTCCCTCGGAACGAACGGTACCTATCGGCTATCTAATTTCGCGATCGAAAACGATTTGCAAGAGGATGGCACACTGGTTTTCATCGATCGTCGACGACGGCGAAGAGTGAGAAAGAGAGAGGGGGAGGGAGGGAGACCGACAGCAGCAGCACAGACCACGGCGTTCGACTGTTAGTTAGCGTACACCGATGCACCGTATAGCCCAGCTGTTTGTCACGGTGCACTGAGTTTCGCGGCCTGCATGCGTACCCGCGGAGATCCGGCGTTCTGATGTAGCCTCGCCCAGATCCCGCGGAATTTGCAGCATTCGATCGCTTGTAACACTTTTCAGACCGGGTTCCAGCGAACGAGAGAACCGCTCATTATTTCGTTAACCATCCCAAGTACCTTAGACGAGCGCGAATCCAACTTTAAGCGGCGAAACTGGTCTGAGCGTAAGCTCGATTGTAATTTGACTGCGGAATTTTTAGGATAAGCAGCAATGTTCGAATCCTTTCACCATTATGTTAATATTCGAAATTTTCTGTCTGTAGTTAGATGTAATTGTTTTTGCGCATTTCTTTATAGACCTCAATTGTAAACCGAACACACCTAATCCAGACCAGGTTCCAGCCAACCAAAGACCCGTCAATTTCTCATTAACATTAGATTTACGGAAACCTTTTTGACGGGATCTAAATTTTTTACTTTTCGATTATTGAGATTCTAAAAATGTATCCGCGAGGATTTATTAAATAGATTTATTTCTTTGCGCATATATGTTATAATAGAAAATATTATACTATGAAAATTGCTAAAAATCTGAATAGATGTATTTCTGTCATTTTTATTTATAAAATATTTATGAAGTAATGTAAGCTAGTCACTTTTAGTGTTCCGTAAAGGCACGAACTTTTGCACTGATCTAATATTAGAGAATTTTATTCATCCGAGGGATCTACGGTTGGTTTCAAACCACCACGAAGGGAACATATTTCTGAACATTGCGTAAGTGATGTTGAAAGATGTAGAATTCTATTTGCTCAAGAGATTCTGACGATCTAGACGACCTGTAGCACAAGAGTGTCTACATATCCGTCACCCGTCGCTCTTACCATGTTCTACTATGTTCCCTTCTTGATCTACAAAGAGGTAAGCCGATATTTTTCGACAGAAATGTGCACACTATTTTGTACATCCATAGTTAACTCACTAACTAAATAAATACATACAAATTATAATCTACAAAGTCGAAAAACAAAATGGCAATGGATAAAACAGCTAGTTTCAAACAACTGTTCATTAACACTAAACCTACCAGGCATTAAAAGTATCGGTAAATGGTACCGTTTAAAATAGGAACACTAAATTTAGATCTAAACTAAATCAAGAAATTTATTTCAGTATTTTTCATAAATGACTTTTTATAATTTCAGTAATTGCAAAATATATTACCGGTCATTTGACCTTGGTAGGTTTAGTGTTAAATATTGATAGAGGATCGATGATTTTAATTGACGGAAAAGTTCAGAAACAAAATGACTAGACTGCGGATTCTTATGCAAAATAAAAATTGTCTTCACTATTTGCAAGATGCATGGGCCTCGTAAACATAAATTGCTTTTCTTAAAAATCTGAATGGGTTGAAGATAGGATTATAGGATTTTCAAAATCGTTCAATGTCTTCATTGTTTGATATGGTACCTATTCATTTTTGTCATAAATGCATAAGCACTCTAAAAATGCCATTGGATGAAAAAGCTCGGTATGAACGATTGTTCACTAAAGTTACAAGTTTGTGCGTCACTGTGTAAAAGTAGTAAATATTAATAGCGAAGTCCAAAAACAAAATGGCAATGCATAAAAATTCTATGTTCGAACCATTCTTCACTACAGTTACAAGTTTGTGGTTCAGTATGCAAAGGTTCAAAATATTAATGAAAGATGGATGATTTTAATCGAACTAAAAATAAAAGAACAAACTGACAATGGAAAAAATTTCTTACATTACGCTGTCGTTTATTAAAATCACAAGTTTGTAGTTCATTGTGTAGGGCAGGCCTGGCCAACACGCGGCCCGCCACGTTGAATTGTGCGGCCCGCCGGGCGATTTTATATTTCTATTGAAACTTTTGTTTCTTGTTGTATGTATACAAAAAATATTAAATATATGGCGGCTGAAAAGTGTGTGAGAGCAGGAAAAAGGAGAAGGAAGCGTTTCGTCCTAGGCCCGCTTGTTTGCGCAATTTACCGGTGCGGATCAACTCGGTGTTTGATCCAGCAGAGATTGTAAGACTCCGTTCCGAATGATTTCGGCACCGCGTAGAAACTGCGTTTTTCCCTGCACGTCTTACTGTGAAGGGTTGATTCGATTAATGTGACACGGATATTTTGATTTGTTAATATTCCTTGAATTTTATTTAAACGAATGATGGATCCGGATTGTGCGATGCGATATTTTGAATTGAACTTCCCTATTCGGCTGACGATTTCGGAGTGACGATGCCGGACAGTTCCCGGGTCGTCGTCGACTTACATCTATCGCTTATTGGCTAGTTACACAAAACGGAAATGACGTATGGTTGGAAAGCGAATTCTAATTGGCGGAAGAAATTCTATTTTTTCGGAGTTTCGTTGCATTTTAGGCGGCAAGACGGTCTCTGGAGGGGGTTGTTGGAAATCCCTGGTCGAGCTGGATTCGGCTGACGCTGAGGCGACGACGTGATTGAACAAAAGGAATCGTTTTATGACTGGGTACCTCGAGGTACCGTTCGGAGGACGCTTCTAGTTACCAGATGTACAATTATGGTGAAATACGAAATATACGGGCAAGGGCAAAAAGTCTATGAGGGATGACTAAATGAAATAAAGAAAAAGAAATGAAAGGAAAGGAAAAGAAAGGAAAGGAAAGCTTAACGTCTATGAACAGCGCAAATCTATGGACATCGCTTAACACCGCTAGAGAACTCGTCAGTAAGGCTATCTAGCGGACCCGTTCCTTAGACGCGGGATGTCGTAAGGACAGTTTAGGACGGTATATATACAAACAGAGGAAGATTCAGGTAGTAGCGGGAAAGGTGTTGTCGTAATGATAGAGAACCCATAATTTTTATAAAGCTGAAAAATAAGAAAACAAAATGACAATAGATAAAACAGCTCGAACGTTTTAGTTTTATCTTAATTAGTATTTATGTTGTTTATGAAAATTAGAAGTTTGTGCTGTTCTATGCAGAGCTTTTGAAGATCGATAGATGCTCGATGATTTTCGCAAAGCGGAAGGAAGGTCGGACAAGCAAAAATGACGGTAGATAAAAATTTGTGTGCAAAGCGGCGCGACGTCGGTCCGCCGATAATTGCGAGCGGCACGAGTGATCCCTCGTTCGTCATCGAATTTCCATGTACAGCTAATAACTCTTTGTCCGGAGCGAGAGCGGGGTGCGACGGGACGTCGATGACTTTTTGTTCGAAGGGGAGAACGCCGACCCGGTTTCGGCCGGCCCCCCGGTTACAAATATTGGTCAGTTTCATCAGCTGGTGGCCGGCCGACGGCGGGGATTGATTTTCAAACAAACGTGGCCTGGGATCAGTACCAAAATGAATGACGCGCAACAGGTACCCCCGCGATACTTGTACACTCCGCGGCGGCGGACCCAGCTTCACGTGTTATTTGCATTTATGTATTCGAGCATGCGTTCCCTTTGCAGCATGCGATCCGTGTCCGCGCACATTTCCTCTCTGTGTTGCTTTCTCTTACTTTGCAGCGACGGATTATTCGTTGCAGATTAATTGCTACCGTGGACACACACTTTTACTTTAATCGACGGCAATTAATGGAAGTCTTACATCTCTCGCGTGTTAAATACCGGATTTAGAGTGCATCCAATTCGAGGGCCTATCAAACAGTCTTGGATCGTTAGAGAAATTTTTAGAGGCTACGATGAGATCCTGGGTTTTTAGATTTAGGAAAATATTGAAGATGCAATTAAGCTGTTTTAACGTACATAAACAATTCTTGATTTTCAGGGGAAAAATTTTAGAGCCTGTTGGAACATTTTAGAGATTTCAAGAATGTTCTAGATAATCGGGAAAAATCCTAGAGCCCTCGATAACGTTCTAGAATAGGGAGTTCCAACGTATTTCCCTCCGAGAACTGCAAGGTCCCCACCATCGAACCTCTTCCCACTACTATGCACAACCGTAGAGTTAGTGAGTGCTGCGCGCGCCGCGTGACTCTCGTGGTGGGAGCTTCCCACTACTATACATTATAACGATGAAGTCTAAGAGTGGGGGATGAATCTAAGCGGGGAAGGTGCCTCGAATAGCTTCGGAGATACTGGTTGGAACTGCCTGTTCTAGCCCTTTGCACCCGGAGCTATTTCAACTTAAAAATCAAACATTTCTTTTGACCTAGAATATTTCCATTGTACATCATTTTTTTCATTTTATACGTATAAAACTGATATAGTGCCTCATATCATATTTAAATGTTTAGTAATTTATTAAATATAAACAAATTTAATAATGTAAACAATATTTTGAATAATGGCATAGCAATTTGTAGTGGCGCCTCAGAGTCGCCATTCGAGTGCTAAGGGCTAGAACGTCAGGAAAGTGTCCTAAATCCTTGGAAAAAAATGCTAAATCACCAGAAAAAAATTGTCAGGTTCTCAAAAAATTTTTAGGATCTTAGGAACGTGTTCTAGACCCTTTGAAAAAAATCCTTGATCATCGGAAGCAATGTTAGGGCGTCCAAGAACATTATGCGACCTCAGGAGAGTGTCCTAAACCTACGAAAGTTTCCTAGATCGTCAGACAAAATTGTAGGTTATAGAAAAAATTCTAGAACCTCAGCAAAATGTTCTAGAACCTCCAAAAGAATCTTAGATAATCAGAAAAAATGTTAGGATTTTCAACGAAATGTTAGAGCTTCTGGTAAGTCTCCTAGAACCTACGAGAAAATCCTGAATCATAAAAAATGTACAAAAGTGTACAAAAAAATTCTAGATCCTTAAAAAGTTGTCCTAGAGAATCCGAAAATATCCTGAATCATCAGAAATGTACAAAAGTGCAAAAAAAATTCTAAGTGCTTAAAAAATAATCCTAGAGGCTGCGAAAAATTCAGGAGACTCTTAACAAATTTTAGAGTCAATGGAATAAGTTGTGAGACCTGAACATTGTTTCGCCGGTGCTGCTTCCACGCGCAGCAAGGATAATAGCGACAATTACCGATCGATATCCGTTTTTTCGTCGCGAGTCTACGCGATTAGGTGGACAGTAAAGCGAGTCGATACGTAGACACTCTATCTGTTGATATTTCCTGTCTTGTAGACTCGATTTTCTAGATCTCAGTTTAGAACACTTTACCTACCGCGAGCCCATTAATTTTAATGACTGTGTTGTATCGAAAAGCTGCTGAATCATGCTCTTGGAAAGGAATCTACCCCTCCGTCGGCAATAATGTTTTTCACTGGTCTAGATAACGAGCCTTTCGTTACCTATATTAAATTTTTATTGTTTTGAACTTTCGAAAAGACTTTCGAGAATTCTAAGATACTTATTATAGACTTTAGTTTAACACTACCAGCATCACAGATATGTGACGTTTTCCATTAATTTTATACACTATGTTGTTTAAAGTCGTAGTACACAGCATAATATTCAGAGAATCCATGACTTTGTTCTGCTAAATCGTTTTAATACTTCATAAAGGAGATGGATGGCATTTATTAAAATAGGTAATTATATAGAAAAGGTCTGCGTACTCCGATTTTCATGAAATTTTAATATGTTATGGAGCAACACATTCTGAACAACTTTTTCCTTTTCCAATATAGGGGAGTCGCTTATAGTTTTCGAGATATTTGCAAAAAACTATCGGTAATGTTAATTTCATAACGAAAACCTTCTTTTTAGAAACACTGGGTGCGTGTGAAACACTGGGTGGGTGTGTGTGGTATTGTCGCTTCTCATCTCCACAACGTGTTTACAAACAAAAAATAAACAGATGCGGCCCGACAATCCAGGAAATGGAATAACAGAAGAAACAAGCAGAATTAACTCCTGTAGATAACTCTGATCATACATAGATAGGCTGAGCTGTCAATTTTCAAAGACATTTCCTGGATTTTCGGGACGCATCTGTTTGTTTTTTGTTTGCAAACACGTTGTGGAGATGAAAAGCGACAATACCACACACACCCACCCAGTGTTTCTAAAAAGAAGGTTTCCGTTATGAAATTAACATTACTAATAGTCTTTTGCAAATATCTCGAAAACTAAAAGCGACCCCCCCCCCCCCCCATATTGGAAAAGGAAGAAGTTGTTCAAAATGTCGAAATCTATAATATATTAAAATTTCATCAAAATCGGAGTACGCGGACCTTTTCTATATAATTACCTTAAAATATTCTAACAATGAATATGAGCAGTGAAATAATAGCGAACGTGATAATGTGCAAGTATTGCCATCTGCACAATCATTAAAAGTATCCGTCTTTTGTTGTTGAAGAAACTCTCAATCGTTGATCTCGAATTTTTAATATTGGATTTACGGGTTCTAATATTTTTAACTTACGATTATTAAAATTGTAAATCTGCACCCATGAGGAATTATTCAAACAATTATTTCTTCGCGTATGTATTATAAAAATAATTGCTAAAAGGAATGTAAAAATGTCACGTTTTGGTGCTCCGCAAACATGGTGGTAAAAGACCATGGAAATTATTCGCTGGTGACTGCAGCTTTAGGAATGATTTCCCAGTCTCCAGCAATTTATGTTAAATTTCCCTATATATGGAAAGTAGAAGGTAAGCGTGAAAGATGAGTTGATGTCGATACGATTCCAGAAACCGTCTAGAACGCGTGCAGTAAAAGACAAAACCGAGCCGAGTGAAAGTGTACGGAGAAATGGGCCAATCATCTGTCAGGTCGACGCTCCTAAGTCGAACCAATCAATCAATCTTTCGGCATCCCGTCCTTTTTGCCCCACGGGATTCCTGAACTCGTTGAAACTTTACAGTATCGTCGACGCATTCGTGAAAGTCGAAGCTCGTTACTACTTCGCGAAACTTTATTTCCGTCCGACGACGGAGACGCGCGGCGTCGATTTTCTCGCGAACCCTTCGTCATGAAACGCAAATATGTAATATTTTCTCCGGGCAGCATCTTGCTCATCGTCCGATCTCTATTCGACCTTCCTTATGTCAGAAATTACTGACAAACTAGTCCGGCTAATTATTTTCAAAATTAATTCTACTTTTCAAGTCCTACAAATTTTCAGCGACATTCCTACCGTCTTTGGAGGCTCTAGAATTTTTCCATTGGTCGCAAACCCTCATCTTCAACGATTTTTAATATCTCTAACGGTGAAAAGGATAATAAACATTGTCGCAAAAATGTCATCAATGCTTGAGTGTAATTAGCAGACTGCGGATCTTTATGCAAAATAAAAATTGTCCTCATCATTTAATTAATAATAGATTCAATTATATGAAAATAACGTATCTAAACTCTTACATTCTTCTAACACCTGTTTCATATTTATTCTGCCAATTTACACGATAAATGCATAAAATTCGCAGTCTATTAACAACATACATATTTATTAGATTTTGTTCGGAATCTTCACCACGAGTCTTACTCGATGTTGTAGCGCAAGGGGTTAAGTTTTCGCCGGTGGACAAAGCGTTAATTGTCTAGGGTTAATCACGTGACATAAATAATAGCAGGGCCATGGATCGCGATCCATAGCCAAGAACACAGATATGCGACGTTGCGCGGGGCGATCCAGGCGATCGACAAACTGTTATCAATTTCCTCGGCTCTCGACAAGCGCAAGAAAGCGTTTCCGTGCTTCGAGATGGCACCGATAAATCGCGCCTGTTGATAGAAAAGAGAGCGAGGGAACGAGAGAGAGAGAGAGAGAGAGAGAGAGAGAGAGAGAGAGCGGGGGAAGAGAAAGCAGCGGAGAAAAATAAAAGGAATAAAAATCGAGGGAGGAGAAGAAAAAAAGCAGGAGCGGTCGCGATTTCGCTGAGCGAGCCCTGCGAAGCATCCTGTGCGCGCATTTTAATTGTTTTCTGCACAGAGAGAACGCCGCCGCCGACGACGATAGAAAGTCCGCGTGTGTGCCTCGCTTTGAGGCCTGACTTCGATGCCGGAGAGTGCCCTCGAGGAGTCCGCCTTGATTTAAATGCGTACGAGGACTTTGGTGGCGCTGCGCCCGTGCACTTGTATGCGTGCTACTAGAATAGCAATGCTGAGTTATTTTCAGGTGACACTTCGGAGAGGATTCGTGCGAGTAATGTCACTCATAGCCGCTAGCTCGACGCGAGAGAACAAGACCGGTTTTTACAAGATACGAACGCGTCCCTCGACACGGTTTACTGCAGAAAGATTAGGAACAATCGAGCGATTATGCCTGGCGGTTCGGTCTCATTGGAAATTGGAAAATTGATGGAGATGATGGATGAAATTGTGCAAGTCGAAATTATTAAATTTGTTTAACACCGTCCAACAACGGCATTCCGCTAACCCGTTGTCAGAAGATTTTAGAAATTATAGGCGATAGAAAATGTCGGAGCAATTTATTTTGATATGTTGACGGCACTTCGTAATATTCATAGTTGACAACGCACTTTCTGATTACTTTTTGTTCATTGTTGTACAAATGTTCTTCCTTACTCAGCATAGTCATTATGTTATTGGGACCCATACTATTTAAATATATTATTATTATAAGTTCAAAATCTCACCAAATTCTAGAACTTCAGGAGAATGTCCTACAGCCGCTGAAACATCATAGATTATCACAAAAAAATTTCACGTTTTCGAAAAAATTATAGGTCCTTAGGGATGTCTTCTAGACTCTTAATAAAAATACGTGATTATCAGAAACAATGTTATGGTGTTCAAAAACATTCTACAAACTCAGAAGAGTGTCCTAGAGGTTTCGAAAAAATTCTAGATCGTTAGAAAAAATTGTAAGATGATCAAAAAAAATTCTGGGACCTCAGGAAAATGTCTTAGAACCTTCGAAAAAATCCTAGATCGTCAGAAAAAATTGTAGGATATTCAAAAAATTTCTGAGGCTTCTGAAAATTGTTCTAGAGCGTACAAAAAAAATCTGCGAATTGTATATTAAAACACAATCTACAGCTCTCAAATGCATGTATCCAAAAAAAGGACGAATGTTATCAAAAATAAAAGTCTATAAATAGTGACCACACTGAAAATGTCTCAATTGGAAATCAAAGAAAGCACAACTAAGTTCTGCACTGTTCCAAAGTAAATATTCAAAGGCAGAGTTTCAAGATATTGGATTCGGTATCACGGTAAAAATCCTCGTAAATTTATGGGGTGACCCAATAAAAGAGCAAGATAAAGACACGTTCCGAAACGGAGTTCTATTATTTATCCAGACCGGAAATTCCAGATAACAGGAATATATCAAAGAAGCACTTCGTCTTTAAGGAACATTCTTCTCCGGGCGCAGTAGATTCAGACTGTGCTTGGTAAGACTGCAACGCCCACGATTTTCCTTTTACACGAGCTTTAACTCCGGAAGAAGACAAGTAATTCTTAATCCCGTGCATCGCTGTCTGAAGCCTTTATTAAACAAAGTACACGCCACAGCAAAACTGTTAACGTTGGTCTTGGAGTTTTTTATTCGTGATACTTAAAACTATTTAGAAATACCTGTTGAGCTGCAAACTTCCGCGTACTGAGAAGAAAATCACTATTATTATTTATTGCATTAGGCTATTGCATATGAAATTTCCGATTTTAGAATACACATCTTACGAAGCGTTTTTATCAAGAATAGTCATTATAACCTGCACGTTTATTACAATATCATTTTACGGTACGAAACTAATCTTTAAGGTTCTATATGTACAGTTTTCATTTAGATATTTAATTTTATATTTAAATAAAGTTTATCTCAATGCGAATGAATGTGGTTGCTATGTATGCTTATAATATAGATGGAAATATATATATATATATATATATATATATATATATATATATATACAGTGGCGTGCAAAAGTATCCGGACACCCTTTAAAAACGAATAACTTTTTCAATATTACATCAAACGGCTTGAGTTTTTTTGAGATGTTAGAAGGATTAGTTTACTAGGTAGCGTGTAAATAATTTTTTCCAAAAATTGCTATTGGTCGGAATTGCGGCGAAGGAAGCAAAGATCACAACTTTTAACTTTTTTATCTGTACCTGCAATGAAAAATTGAATGACGCCTTTTGTCAGTCTAGGTAAGTTATGCATATGTACACAGTTTCACCGAACTCGGTTAACGTTGTTATGAGCTACAAACATTTAAAGCTGATCACATAAGGGCGAAATTCCCTGAAAATGCAGAAAATATGGGACTTTCACTCTAAAGCTCTCATCTTGCAATGTTCGTAGCTCATCTGCTCATAGCAACATTAACCGACTTCGATGAAACTTTGTGCATGTATATAGCCTATGAAGATCTACAAAAGATATATTTTAAATTTTCATTACAGGCACAGATAAAAAAGTTAAAAGTCGTGACCTTTACTTTTTTCCTCACAATTTCTACCATTAGCAATTTTTATAAATAATTATTTACGCGTTACCTAGTTAACTAATCCTTCAAGCATCTCAACAAAACTCAAGCAGTTTGAACTATATATATATATATATATATACCCTTTAACGGGGTAGGGGAGATACCTTTGTAATTTTAAATGGAACCCCCTATAAAATGTTACATATTTAGATTCTACAGGAAAAAACAAGTCAATTTTGTCTGAAACATTTTTTTGTCAGATACTTCCATGATGAGATATAACAGTTTGAAGTTTCGAGTTGTAGGTACTTGAAGCGCTCGGAAATAGGGTTATGGAATTATACGCGCTTGTGTCCTTTGCTTATTCGTGAAGAAATAAAATGTACTTTAAATTAAATGTTCAAAATGTCCACCACGGGCTTGTAAACATTTATTTACTCGAAACATCAAAGTTGTTCTAACATTTTTTAACATTTCGAGATTCACTGAAGCACAAGCGTCACGTATTCTTTGTTTCATATCCTCTTTTGTCGTCGGTGGTTCAAACATAACTTTGTCCTTTACATATCCCCATAAGAAAAAATCTAATGGTGTTAGATCGGGGGATCGAGGAGGCCATTGACGAGGTCCCCCACGACCTATCCATTTGTTTCCAAATTTTTCGTTCAAAAATTGCCTGGTGATGATTGCAAAATGTGGAGGAGCGCCGTCTTGTTGGAACCACATTTCTCTTCTAACGTGCAGTGGCACATCTTTCAAAAGCGCAGGCAAATGATTTTTTAATAAATCACAATAACTTGCAGATGTTACAGTTTCTTGAAAAAAATAAGGTCCAATCACAAAATCTCCTATTAGGCCACACCAAACATTTAAAGACCATCGATGTTGAAAGGGAACACATCGCATCCAATTTGGGTTTTCCACGGTCCAATAATGCAGATTATGTCTATTTACATGCCCTGAATTCATAAAAGTGGCCTCATCGGAAAAAAGTATTTTGCACAAAAAGTCATTTTCCACAACACCCTGCAGCCACTCACAAAATCTTACGCGGTGATCGTAATCTGCTAATGAAAGCTCTTGCGATAAAACCATGTGATATGGATGATACTTTTGCCGTTCCAAAATTCGTTGAATCGATGAACGACTAATATGTGATGTTTGTGCAAGTGTACGTTGACTAATATGAGGATTTAATGTAATTGCAGCAAGAATACTGGCACTATTATTTTCATTAGTGACAGCTTTAGGTTTATTGCGAGTTTTTTTACATAATTCACCGTGCTCGCGAAGCCGCTTTTCTAAATTATGAAATGTTGCGTGACATTTTTTGATCCCATAACGTTCAGAAAACATCACTGCTGCACGCCGATAATTTTTTTGGCATTCACCTAACGTTAATAACATATTCACTTCTGTGTCAAAAGTAGCCCTAATCAAAATGTTACTGCTTGAATAACAGCTCTAAACTGAAAACGTTTTCATAGATAAGTGAGTCAAACTCAAGAATTGTAAATATTATTGTTTGTGTTTCTTCATGAATAAGCAATGGACTCAAGCGCGTATAATTCCATAACGCTATTTCCGAGAGCTTCAAGTACCTACAACTCGAAACTTCAAACTGTTATATCTCATCATGGAAGTATCTGACAGAAACATGTTTCAGACAGAATTGACTTGTTTTTTTCCGGTAGAATCTAAATATGTAACATTTTATAGGGGGTTCCATTTAAAATTACAAAGGTACCTCCCCTCCCCCGTTAAAGGGGAAGGGAGGCCACTTCACTTTTATGTAGTCAGAAAGGCCCTTCAGTTCTATGCAATTTAAGACTAAGAACTTTAAAATCGGTGGCATAGTTTTCGAGATATTGAGCTGTTCAGAGTTATGTGGGCCACCCTGTATATTGGTGACGGCATTATGCAATGGTTGATTACAATGAAAGTACCATTTTTCGATGGTAAAAATACTCGAACATGAAGATGACAAAGTGAAGAAAGCGAATAACCAAAAAGTTAAATTTCCACCGTACTAAAATTAAGAAACTTGTGATTCGTGGATAGAATATGTTGGTTACAATGGTGCTTGCTTTTTTGGATAATATTTATTTAGAAGAAAATGATCTTTGTTTAACGTTAATGTAAAATAATCAGAAATTTCACATGCATCAACCAAATATGTGCAGAAAATGGCTGCACTGAGTTCCAGCTGCGTTTAGTGCTCGGTTTAGTGTTAATGCACAGTTGACCGACGATCTGGAAGATATTGCTGGCAATGGAGTTTCGATTATTCGGCGAAACAATCGAGCAAAACGAGTATAGCGAATTGAGGAGGCGTGCAAGAGCAGATTTTTCTTCCTTACGCAACCGGGTCGCACGTAATCGACCGAGAAACTTATTTATCGCGGCTCTCGATCTGATCCGTTCGCCATTAAAATTCCAGAGGATCGCCGGCCGTCTCTGTTTTGTCACCAGGTGGAAACGTTATCGTATAGTTCGCGGCCGCGGCCCGATAAAAACGGAGAAAGTATATCAAGGTACAAGGTCGCAAACACTGCGTAACACAGCGGGTTGGGACAGCTCCGAAAACACAGCAAACAATCAAATCACTAGACAATCAGGTCACTTGATTCCTAGCTGTACCGAATATTCTCTATTTTGTTGCGAAATATTTCCGCTTACAACCTGAAAATATACATTTGGTAATACTTACATCGAAACAATCAATTCTTAAATCGAATCCTAGCTATACCTAATATTCGTTATTTTAATGTGAAATATCCCGTTTATAATCTGAAAATATGCATTTGGTATTTCTTAGATCAAAACAATCGATTCTTAAATAGAACCCTAGCTGCACCGAATTTTCTTGAAAATGAATAGGTCTAATACAAAAGTGAAAAGACGTTAGAAGAATGTGAAGATGTTATATTATTTTCGTCTTCCTAACATGGTTAAAATAGAAAATACATTTCAGTTTTTACAATCGACTTGGACAATTCGTATTTTGCATAAAATAACATCAGGGAATTAAAAGCTTTCTTGTCTTTAGTAACTTCAATAATATGAAACTAATACATATTATATACAGGGTGGGGCACTATAAATAGATCACCTGAATAACTCGCTTGCTTTTGAAGACAGAAGAAAATGCATCGGATCAAGCTGACTTGATATCGAGGCGCTCATAATCTGATGTCATTAATTTTTTTATAGGTGGAAACGTCAAGGAAATATGAAGGTCAACTCTGTTTTTTTTAATGGAACGGTATGGTTTTTTATTTACATTCTGATAGTGTGTTTCTAGACGAATACAATGACCTATTATGAAGGTCATTCAAAGTCACGCAAGGTCAACTGCAATAGAAAATAAATCGTCTCAAAGCACTCTTCGAACACTACGACGATTTACATGTAACATGTTATTTACGTATTCACTGCTACTTCAAGTGTTTTAAAATGACGACCTTGAACACGAAGACATAATTTAAAACGTTGCAATACTGATGATACTGCCTGACAAATTTCAGTTGTATTTATTACAGAGCAAGCTCTTTTTATACGTTCTTGCATATCAACTGTGGTTGTTGGGTTTTCGCGGTACACTTGTTCCTTCAATTTTCCCCACAAATAAAAATCTAGTGGTGTCAGGTCTGGGGAACGTGTTGGCCAATTATTACTTCCTGATCGACCAATACAACGACCTTCAAATGTCCTGTTCAGTAATTCTGTAACATTTCATGCTGAATGAGCAGGGCATCCGTCTTGTTGGAACCACATGGACTGTCGCATGTCCAGTGAAATGTCCTCTAACAATTCTGGCAAAACGTCATTTAAGATTCTCTCGTATTTATGACTATTTAGCGTGCCATCAATGAAATGAAATATGGACCAATTATTTTATTATGAAGAAGGAAAATTTTTCACCATAAACGCGTACCGCTTTCCTCGTAATTCTATGACATTCGCCATAATTGATAACCATATCCACGTTCTCTGCTATTGTGCAACGCATTCTTGAAAATTGAACACTCAGATTGAATATTACGAACCCGTACTCTAGTCGGTAGTCAAACTACTAATAACATTTCTGGATACAGGTAAGCATACAATGTGATTGTATGTTTATTTATGTTCTGTGACCCCTATCAATACATACAAGGGCGGTATGCAAACAACCAGAGAAGACACAAAAGTATTTGAAGAGTACTTTGACACAATTTATTTTCTATTGCAGTTGACCTTGCGTGACCTTGAATGACCTTCATAATAGGTAATTGTATTCGTCTTGAAACACACTATCAGAATGTAAATAAAAAACCATACCGTTCCTTTAAAAAAACAGAGTTGACCTTTATATCTCCTTGACGTCTCCACCTATAAAAAAATTAATGACATCAGATTACGAACCCCTCGATATCAAGTAGGTTTGGTCTGATGCATTTCCTTCTATCTTCAAAAGCAAGCGAGTTATTCAGGTGACCTGTTTATAGTGCCCCACCCTGTATATACATCCTTAAATCCTTCCAATCTGTCTACTCTTCCTAATTGGATCTACTCATTTTTGTCATAATTAGACTGCGTATCATTATGCAAAATAAAAATTGAGTTTATTCGCTGCAATACACACGAGCTATTTAGGAATATTTTTCTTTCCTTCATAATTTGTGTAGATCAAAAGTAATATATTGGTACTCCTCGATTTTTTAAATGTTTCGGGTGTTTCAACTTACAGCTAGCAATTTTTCTCATAAATGCAGTTAAATTCGCAATCTAGTCACAGCATTAAACCTGTCGACAATATGAACGTTCTGAAATAATCAGGAAGCTAGTTACGAAGATCGTTCTCTCGAGTAATTGTTACGAATAACAGAGGTTTCTGTTTATTGCCCACTTTGATTACGGTTTCTGTTATGGTTTCCGCAACTGTTTTATAAGTAGCATTTTTTTAAATACGGTGTTAAAGACTCGTTTTTTTACAGACAGAAGCTTAAAACAAAACGGGACTCGTTAAGTGTCGGATCGAAATGAAATTCCTAAAAATACCTGCAGTCGATCATCTCGATCTTCTCGGGCAGAAAAAACGATTTCCCGCTGGACTAGCGATCGTAATTGGCTGAAGGTTCGACACGCGATCTTGTCGGGCTGTGGAAAACATGAAAAGAACCAGTTCTCGGTGACTTCGGCTTCTGTTTTCTTTATTCTCCATGTTACACAGCGTTTTATACGGTTCTTCGAATCGAATGTTTGTATTTTTAATGGACCCAAATGATTTAACTCTACGATGCTACTTAGGGATCCTTCATGAGTTCAACAAAACTTCCTGTGCACTTAAAATCGCTCACACATTTGTTTATATACGATTTAAATAATAGTGGAATGTAAAAATTTGCGGTAATACACTCATTTATTTATCTTTCGTTCAAAAATTCTTTTAGAACACATTTTTGCTCATTCCAACACGAAATTTGATTTGTTTTGTGACAACATGTAAGTAACAGCATATAAGTCATTTTATTTTCATTATTGTAACATAATATGATTGCAAATGTAAAGTTTCTTTGACTTCTTTTGAGAATTCGGATTTTGCAGAATTAAGCTACATACCTAGAATCATTAAGTTGTAACAAGTTCGTTTGAGAGCATAAAAGCATTTTATTACAAAGAATTGCGTTATGCCTGGGCTGTGGATCTTCATACAAATTCTAATTCTCATAGATTATTTTATAGAAACCAGGATGAGGAACAGATTCAATTGATCATCTAAAAAATTTCTTATAGAAAACATAGAGTAGAAATATCGCTGTAAATGCATAACATCCGCAGTCTTGTTATTTAAAAATACTGATGCATTATTTTCAACTGGTTAAAATTCTTAAAAGAAGAAACAAATGTCGGTGTAGCTTCTGTGTCTTGCAATTAAAGCTGGCACTTTTTATTTCGCATAAAAATCCACAGTCTAGTTATGACTTCTAACTGTGATTGTAAAGGAGCCACCTCCATTTAGACCTTGCAGAAATAATTGAACACAATTTCGTACCTTATTGATTAATAAAAAGAGGTACTGAACATACCCGAACATGTTTACGTTATATTTCAATATGGTAATAGCGTAAATCCAGTTGTAAAATACAGGATTTTAAAATCATTTACCGCTGTTCCTGTTAAGATTCACGAGAGATTAGGTGAATGTAGTTTAAAACAGTGTGAAGAATTACAGTATTGAGGCGGTAGCGCTTCGGCTAGATGCGTAATCGATGAAATTTTCACGCAGTCTAACCGCCGCTTACGGTAATTGAAGGTTCGCAAACACGTCTGCCGGAGGAAACTTAATTAATAATCGAGCCGTGGTACCGTAGAGCAATTGTATCCTTTGTGCACCGCCGGTATTTGCTCGCGGGTTCACCGTTTCATGAAATTACCGTTTCACTCCTCGGCCGCGAGCGAACTTTTCGCCCTTCGCGAAGATTATTAAGTCGAGCCTCTCGATTCCTGTCGAACGATGAATTCGTAGCCAAGAGTTCGAGCTGGGCAATTATTATGGGCGTGATCCCTCGCGCGACTTATGCACAGGCAAAAGTAGTCGAAGGATCGCAAACTGTAATTTTTCGACATCTGTAAAATCTGCATAATACAAGTAGCGAAACAAATTTGCAGCTTTTATTAGGCAGTCATTGTTTTGGGATTCTAAGACAGTATGTATAGACTGTGGATTGTACGCATTTATTATAAACATTGATACGTTGAATACAAACCTGTAAAGACATTAGAACAATTGATTGATGTGCATTATTCTCGACTTAATACAATTATTAGAAGAAGAAATGCACTTTTGTTTAACTTTTGTTTCTTAAAATTGACTTGAAAAATTTTATTTTGCATGAAGATGCGCAGTATAATAGTCAGGTTGACCACCATGACGAGGATGCCATTTTTATCAATATTCATCCGTGCTACCCTCACCATTGACTCTAGTATCACTAACATACAACAACCAACAGCACTGTAAACACAGTCACACTCAAATATAACACTCAAGGTAGGACACAATCAACACAAATGCTACGTTAGTCAGACTTCGATCGTAGTACCTTCCATTCACTCTGGTATCACAAACACAACAACCAACTGCAAACACAGTCACACTTAAGGTAGGACACAATCGACACTAATGCCATTTATCAAACTTTTAGTCACGTTACCTTCAATTTATTCTAGTAGTACAACTATGTAACGATCAATGGCAACACAAACATAGACACACTGAAACAAGGTACTCAAAACAGATCACAATAAATCCACTTACTACATTTATTACATTTGAATTATGCCGAGCTAAAACAGACTGCAATACCTCCAACACATAACAACCAACAGCAACACAAATCCATTCATACTCAATCATCCCACTCATAACAGAGCACAATCAACCCACTTACAACATTTACCGGAGTTCAATCATGTTGAGCAACAACAAACTGCACAGCCTTCAATCTAAAACAACCAACATCAACACAAACTCAGTCACACTAAATCAATATACTCAAAACTGATCACAATCAACCCACTTACAACATTGACCATAGCTTAACCCTCTTGATACCAGCCCCAGATAGACGTACCCGATTTGATGTTTACATTTTCATGAAGTAATCAAATCGGCCCGTGGCAATTTTCGCACAAACACCCGGGGCAGCGAAAGGGTTAAAAACGGGGAGCGGGAACCGGAAACCGGCGATTCCCCGCGAGGTGGCGTTTTCAGGGCTCGGAAATGATCGCGTACGACTTAACGGGATCAGTTATCGGTAATTGTGATCGTCACCTCGACAGACGTCACGAGACGTTTCCGTCCACTTTTCCAGCACGCCAGCTTCCTTTCCCCGGTGACCGTTGGTGGCTATCGTTGCAACACGATTCCCAGAGCATAGTCGCCCCCTCGGATGCGACTCGCTTGTCGCCCCGAGCACCGGCGTCCGATCGTAATCTCTCTTTCCGCGAAATATCGACGGGCACACCCGTATCGACCCGCAATATTCCGGCGGGCTTCCTCGCGAAATGTATCTTCGGCGTTGATTGTGTCTCGACGAGTGTGCGCGCAACGCAACGCCACGCCGGCCCGCGTTCCTGTCCGTCGTTGCGTGTTCCTGTCAGTTCAGATAACGGGATTAGAGCTTGATAAATATAGCTGGTGGGCTGATTGTGCGAGGATCGCTTTGTTTGTGCACGAATAGGTTTGCCGTTGAGGCTGGTTGTTGTGTGTTTGGAGGTAATCTGTTGTTGATCGATACGATTAAGCTTTGGTAAATGTGGTAAGTGGGTTGATTGTGATCTGGTTTGAATGAGATGATCGAGTGTGGGCAGGTTTGTGTTGATGTTTGTTGTTGTGGGTTGGAGGTAGTGCAGTCTGTTGTAGTTCAACGCGCATGACCTCCGGTAAATGTAGTGAATGGGTTGATTGTGATCTGTTTTTAGTGGGATGATTGACCGTGAGTGGGTTTGTGTTGATGTTTCTTGTTGTGTGTTGGAGGTAGCGCAGTCTGTTGTAGTTTAACGTGCATGAACTCCGATAAATGTAATGAATTATTTGATTGTGATTTGTTTTGAGTAGGATGATTGACCATGAGTGGGTTTATGTTGATGTTTGTTGTTGTGTGTTTGGAGGTAATCTGCTGTTGATCGATACGATTAAGCTTTGGTGAATGTGGTAAGTGGGTTGATTGTAATCTGGTTTGAATGAGATGATCGAGTGTGGGCAGGTTTGTGTTGATGTTTGTTGTTGTGGGTTGGAGGTAGTGCAGTCTGTTGTAGTTCAACGCGCATGACCTCCGGTAAATGTAGTGAATGGGTTGATTGTGATCTGTTTTTAGTGGGATGATTGACCGTGAGTGGGTTTGTGTTGATGTTTGTTGTTGTGTGTTGGAGGTTGTTGGATTATGGGTATAAAATAACGTACACCCTCCTTAAATATAAAATAGAATTTATTCTAAATAATACTTTCGGAGACACGTTCTGAGGCACGTCTTTACTCTTCAACGAAATATTCTAGAGTGAGGACCGCTCTGGAAAAAGTAAACGATCGACCGAGAGTCGAGGGTCTCATAACGCGAGCAGCACAGATATAATGTATCAATTATTTGTATAGGCGCTCGAAAGTCAAGCTATCGAATGTGCCTACTAATTACAGAAGATTATTTTTGTCAATTTGTTTCGTGAATAAATTCCAACAGAGGTAGCGCAGTCTACTGTAGTTTAACGTGCATGAACTCCGGTAAATGTGATGGATGGGTTGATTGTGATCTGTTTTGAGTAGGATGATTGAGCGTGAGTGGATTTGTGCCGATATTTGTTGTTGTGTGTTGGAGATAGTGTAGTCTGTTGTAGTTCAACGTGCATGAACTCCGATAAATGTGGTGAATGGTTTGATTGTGATCTGTTTTGAGCATTATGATTGACCGTGAGTGGGTTTGTGTTAATGTTTGTTGTTGTGTGTTGGAGGTAATCTGCTGTTGATCGATACGATTAAGCTTTGGTGAATGTGGTAAGTGGGTTGATTGTGATCTGGTTTGAATGAGATGATCGAGTGTGGGCGGGTTTGTATTGAGGTTTGTTATTGTGTGTTGGAGGTAGTACAGTCTGTTGTAGTTCAACGTGCATGAACTCCGATAAATATGGTGAATGGTTTGATTGTGATCTGTTTTGAGCATTATGATTGACCGTGAGTGGGTTTGTGTTGATGTTTGTTGTTGTAGCTCAACACAATTAACCATTTTGCTGCCAGCAAGCCGATCTATTTGGAGCTGACAGCATGGGTTAAGAACTAGGTGAACGCAATGAACGGATGGAACCGTCTTCTCGGCCCGTGGAATAGCAAAGAGATAGCATGATGAGGTATAGCGGGGTCTGTTCCACGTTCGAGGGGATTCAGCGATCGACAATGTTCCTTCGATGTTCTCGCGCAGTTATGGCTGCGGAAAAGTTTTCGCCAGACTCGATCCAGGTGATCGTCGGGGAAGTTTATCGTTTAGTACGCAGGGGGCGCAGTGGTTAGACTGAAATATCTCGAGGCTAAGGCTGTGAGAAGGTTTCAGGGTGGTTTCCATCGTGAATTAGACAAGTAGAAAAAGCTCCCTTGTAGATCATGCAAGTAGAAATGGTAGTATTGTGAAAACGGAAACTAGACACAGCTTCCTCATAGATCAAAAAATAAGAATTAACTCTTTTATAGATCAGATAAGTAGAAATAACTCTCTTATAGATCAGACAAATAGAAATAGCCTTATTATGAAGCAAGAAAACAAAAATAGCTTCCTCATAGAACAGGCAAATAGAAACAATTTCAATAGCTCTATCACACAACATATCCACCGAAGTGCTTCTCGCACAGAGGAAGCAAATAGTCACTCTCTCATGAAGTAACTAAATATCAATATCCCTCTTCCGTTCACAAAGTAAATAGAACCAGAAATCTCTTTCTAGTGAAGAAAGTAGAATTTGCTTCATAGTAACTTGCTCTCTTAACAGGAAAGTAAGTAGAAGTAACTCTCTCGTGTTATAAATCAGTATATGTAACTCTCCCTCTCTATCCTATTAAAAACGGAAGTAACAATAGCTCTCTCACGAAGAAAAGAAGTAGAATTAGAAATCAGTATGTATAGCTCTCCGACTCTCTCCCCCGCTCACTCACTCACTCTCTCTCTCTCCCTCTCTCTCATGAAAAACGGAAGTAACAATAGCTAGAATTTGAAATCGCTCTTTTGCGGAAAGAAGCAGTAGCTGGTAGATTTCAGACAGTAGAAAACCGCGAAGAATCGTATCTCTCGGTTGGAATCGTTGCCCCCTTTCGGTCCATCCTTGACAACTCGAGGACCCCGCTACTTTCTCCCGAAGGACAGCGGACGGATAGATTTCGTTCCTCGGAATCACGGCGATTGAATGACGCGACAGAGGAACCGGTTCGATTAGTATCTTAATTGTAACTTTAATTGTGTTCCTCGTTTAACGACGAAGTTATCCAATCACTTTCCTGGCCGTCGATGGGGAGGCTGGGCTAAATAGTTTCATGAAAGTGCTGCGAGCTGGAAGTTATATCGGCTCGAGGTGAACTTTCGTTCTCCGTTCCCTGGCAATCGTCGTTGTCCCGGTACACGCCGCGATTAGCATTCACGAATGCACGCCGATTTTTCTCCTTATGTTCAGCTGGTTTTTTATTTTCATCGTTTCTTTTTTTTTCTCGTTCGG
Organism: Sphecodes monilicornis; assembly: GCA_913789915.3. Classification (NCBI taxonomy): domain Eukaryota; kingdom Metazoa; phylum Arthropoda; class Insecta; order Hymenoptera; family Halictidae; genus Sphecodes; species Sphecodes monilicornis. The sequence goes on along the minus strand of OU565286.1, from coordinate 11,794,170 downwards.
ATAACAGCAGAAATTCACTTTGTTAGATCGTCCTCGCGGTTCAGATATCATCGAATGACTTCTCTCGTTAACCATCCCGATCGATCGAATTGGCTACTCCCCCCGCCTCCCTCTACCGTTTACTATTTCATCTTTCCGCCCATTTGTCCTGCGCAATCATGTTTAATTTATTTCTTCGATTCATTTTGGATCAGACCAAGTGTAAGTAAAACACATGTGTGATACTGTAACCACAATTCATGATTAAATTGTGGAATTTATGCACTCGCGAAATGAATGAACTGGTGAAATTTGAATCAGTGGACGGAGTGAACGTGCTTAAGAATATCGACGTACCACCTTCGATTTATTGAAGTTATCAGGGTCTGAAAGAAACTTTTGTTTGACTCTTGTGCCTTATAGTTAACGCAGAACATTTTTGTTTTAAAAATATATTTGCAGTTTGTTCAACTTACTTAAATTTTCTAGAATGTTTCGCTCTATTTAGTCGAACCACTACGTGCATTTACGTCCTGTCTGTGTATGTTTTCTACTTGTTTATTTACGGTTACATCAGGTAGCCAAGCATTAGCAATAGTGTTACATATAACTGTATGCAATAAATTGCAAACATTTTTTAAATCTAAATTGCGGATATACTACTAGAACCAGTTAATTGATTGATTACTTCCAATAGACATAAAAATTGTAAACTTAATTTGATCTATGTGTAATTATCCAGTCTTGAAGTTCACGCTGTCGAATTTTATTTGATTAGTCTTTGAATTTACTAACATGCAATTGAAACAAGGTTGTGAATCAACAGTGCAACACAAAAATGTGTAAACATTTTTTAAAGTATCTACAGATATGAGAAATGGAGATAGTAGATGGAGGACAAAAATGAACAATTTGAGGTCCGGAGGGTTAAATTGGAACAGCCAATGTAAAGTTTCTTTTGTTCGGGGTAGAGTCAAGTTAAACAGAGTGTCCATGGGAGGATCTTATACCCAGCTGTTTCAAAATTGAGCGGAGAAGATCTCGGAAGTTTTCCTCGCACGCGAACGAACTTACCAATACACTGTCGCGTCCAGAAGGTGCATTCTACTTATGGTTGGTGAACGCCTGGGCAATCTACTTTAACGTTAAATCCACGGGCCACTGAAAGCGACTATTTTGCATCATTTTTGTACCAATACCACAGACATATTCTCGTTCACATTTTTAACAAATTTGATCACAATATATGTGCGAAAAGAAAAATTTATTGAATCCTTTGGTCATCCATTTTAACTCTAAATCCTCGGACAATTAAAAATGACTATTTTAAAATAGTTGATAAGAACAAACAGGACATATTCACCCATCTCTTTAACAACTTTCATTGCAATTTTTGTCCAAAGAAATAAATTTATTGAATTCTCTATTTTAACACTTTGGTCATTCTATTAACATTCTCGGACAATTAAAAATGAGTGATTTGCAATTGTTCATAAAAATAAGAAGAACGTATTCGTCTAACTATTTAATAATTTTCATCGCAATATATGTCCAAAGAAATAAATTTATTGAACGCTCTATGAGAACGCCTCGGCGATAAATTTTAACATTAAATCCTTGGACAATTAAAAATGACTATTTCACAAGAATTTATAAGAATAACAAGGACGTATTTGTCCATCTCTTTTAAATTTTAAAGGATTTCAAAGCGTTAAAAGACAGTGATTGCAACGTTAGTGTTTCTTTGCGCCTTCCCCCGTCCTCCTGCAGGCTCGTTGCAGTAATTTGCAACGCATAACGCGGAACTCGCAGCAAAAGTGGGGCCAGGATGTGTAATTTTCGTATCGGCGCGGTGTCACAACCGCGTTCGCCGATTTCTCCGCACGTAACCGGTCATCGGTCCTTAAAATCGCACGCGATCGATGACGTAAGCCGCCGCCGTTTTGATTTACTATGCCGACAACTGGTTCCACCGCGGCCCGAAATCGTAATCACCGTAATTGACTGCAGCAACGGGTCGCCATTAATTCTGAAAAATGCGAGTCCGAACAAATTTTCAATATGTCGCGAACCTTCAACCTAACTTGCTTTTGCTGGAAAGTACGATCAAAAACCGACATCTTCCTAAAACCCCATTCATTAACACATTCACTATTCGAGTATCAATACTCAATTACAGAGCAAGATAATCGCTTTTTTGAAAGCAATAATAACAAATCTTCTCTTGAGGGGAGTAAGACATATTTTTGCGATGCATTAATATTAATTTTTTCTCAGCAACTATTGGATCGATCGGGTTGACATTTTTTGTGCTTTTGCTACGAATGGTTACAAGTATTTTGACCGAAGGATTTCATGTAATACGGCACACTAGAATGTAGAATCTCTTCTGTTAGGTATTTCAAGATTATTTTTGGCTGAAACGCACACCAAGTATAGCACTAGATGTTCTGAAAATTTGAAGTTTATAGCAGCAGATTCTGAGAAACAGGAACATGATTATCTTTTAATTAAAACGTTTGCCAAGTTGATATCGTAAGATTCAAACGTTGCGATCGTCATTTTAACGAAAGGTTAGTTAACCCGGTTTAATTAAACACGGTTAAATGTTTGGACAGTTGTGTCATAAATGCGAATGTTCGATGATGATCGTGTTGAAGACTGAGATACGGATATTAAGTTTATATTAACTCGTTGATGGAAGATGGCGTTTGATTAAGAAACGCCGAAATTGTGGCCGAACGAAACGGACTGTTCCTGTTTGGGGATGCACCCTAATTTTCAGACGAATTAATTAAACCTTTCTGGGATGGACGTATGGTGCACAGGCTTCAGGAATTGTCATTAGTCTCGTTTTGCAATTGGCATTTTTGTGCACTTCAAAATATTTGCGAATCTGTAAAGTATAAGGTTTATTTTAAGAATCTGAACAGTTTAGTTTATTGTTGTTAGTTAGGAAAACAAAGCTGTAAAGTAAAATGCAATGTATATGTTAATAAGTACATATGCTTTCAGTGCATTCGTTTTTGTTGTTAAAGAAAAATTGTGTGAAATATAAGCAATATTTATCACAAGGAACAGTAAACATGCTTTTAGCTTGTTCTTTTTTGTTAGGCATCCGTTGGTCCATAATTTATCTATTTTATTGGCTTTCTGAGAAATAATTTGCATAAAGATTTACTCGTCGTAAATTTTGCTAGGAAAAATCGTCATTTAATTACTCTATGTCTGACGATTTAATTGAATTAATTCGAAACCACGAAAAGATAAATGAATCTATAAGAAGCAACTTCAAATATATATTTAAAAAAAATTACTAAACGAATCTGTGAATCGTCTTAATCATCATCAATTGTAAAAATATAAAAAAGCTGCGTCATCCAAAGATTAATATCATTCTTCGTTTTTCTTCAATAAAGAATCTTTTAAAAAACGAAGTAAATTATTCCAGCTTTTTGTGAGACCATATAAATTGAGATTTGCATAAATATCAACGGCGCAATAATCACAAACATGCGGTCTTATACTGATTGGACGTAAATATAAGTCATTTGGATAAGCAATTTGCAATCGGAAAACAAGAAATCCTTCTACTTGTGCTTGCGAGAAAAAATTGCTTTGAGTAACTCGTAAAGAGAATTTACCTTTCATGTTCCACAAATGGCATCCCGAACTACCATTTCCATTAAAATACTGCTATAAACCATGTTTCGATTTTTTAAACAGTGCGATTCCACTTAATTGGTAGTTGCACTATGCGCATTCATGTCTTCGCAGTTGCAGGATGATGTTCGTGGGAGCTTAATGCGTTATTTGTGTAGAATGAAGGCGGTAGAACAGAGTGAAAGAAAAATTACCAAAAAGATTAAACAGTCCCAATGATCAGCTCACTACCAATTATAGTTGTTCAGTAAGTTGATATGAGAACATTACGTTGCGAAAACCTTGGCAACAAATTTAAATTTAAAAAAAATTTCCTAAGCAGTTAAACAGTTCCAATCATGAACGCAGCGCACTCAATTCACAATGGCGCGATTCCTCCACTTCCGGTCAAGCGAAGAACAATTCCAAGAGCCCGTATACTATTTCGAAGGCCCCCAAAATTCTGGAGGCATTAAAATTACGCTCGTGACCGTCGAACGAGCACGGTCAAGCGGAATCGCGACACACGGGGTCCGAAACGATCCGAAAATTCCCAGTCGCCGTGCTGGATATTAAGAGAGCGGCCCGGAGATATCTGAACGCGGCGGCGGAACGCAATCAGAATAGTAATTAAGGATTCGGTTAACGCTCGAAGCGCGAGCGTAGAACGCAACCCAATTTAAACATACAAAAGTGCACGGTAGGTTACGCGAGGGAGAGCGCTCGCTGCTCGAGGGGCGGAAAACTGGGTGTGGGGTGCTCGGACCAAGGGATGAAACAGGGTCCAGGACCACGGGGATGAAGGGGAACGAACGTTGGCAAGGGCGAGAGAAAGAGGGTAACGAGAGAAAGGAAGACAAACGTATGCGACACCGATGGAACCGATGAAAACGACTCGCGTGTCCCTGCACGCGTCCAAGATTTCCTCTCGCTTGTACGAGCCAGCAGGAGCGAGTACTCGCTCGTACCCGCACCTTCCCGCGCGAACACGCCTCGATCCTGGACGCACGTGTTGAAGAAATATGGCACCGAGACACACTCGCCACTCGCCGACCATTAATTCATCGACTCGCTTCTTCCTACCTTCGGCAAAAAGAAACCAGTCGCTAATGAAATCCCGATGCTATTCTCGATGCGACCACGGCGAAGGTAGGTCTCTGTGCTAGTTTGCTGCCTTCAAGATTCTCCCATGTCCTTGGGAAATACCCATTTTTCAAACTGTTCCTTGATGGTTCGGATCAATACACAATTGATAATGATTATGTCCGTTTATATCATTTTTGACCATTTCCCTTGGTATTGTATCTTTGAATGTCTATCATGATTTTCGGAGTTGCTCCTCGATATTTCTGATGATTACGCAATTGATAACGACTGGTTTCGATCATTTATTGACTATTTTTCTTGAATTTATTTCGATAGTTAGAGTCTACTACAGCTCGTTTCAGTATAGTGTCTTTTTGGAAGACTGTCAAACGAAAACTACAAGAATTTTTTCAACTACCACCGACTGCAATTTTGCAAAAAATGTTTTTGAAGTTGTTCAGTTGTTTTTTGATAAAGAATACTTGATTCAACTTTTTTGGACCAATGCGAAAGCCAATAGCCTTGGGACAAGTCAACAAGTATGTTCAGTTGACGTCACATGCCACGACTTGTAACTCTGAATGTTGTAAACATTTTGTTTCTTCATCAATGGTTCTAAACAGCTGGAAGATTAACGAAAGCGTCAATGCAGCACCAACGTTACATCTTTCTTAACACTAGATTTACGGGACCCGTCAAAATGACGGATTCAAAAATTTCTAATTTACGATTATTAAGAGTGTAAGGAGGCATTCGTGAGGAATTATTAAATAGATTTATTTTTTTGTGTACATATTACAATAAAAATCGCTGAAGATCTAAGTAAATACAATTTTATTATTTTGATAAAGCAATGTAAAATAATCAATTTTAGTGCTCCGTAAACCTAGTGTTAAATTAAGAATCTTGGTGAAATTGTTTGGTGTCATTCTACTTGTTTTCTAAATTTATATACTTTTACATATTCCTGATTGTTTGGTGCAAAAATCACACAATTTTCTGAATCTTGATTCACCCAGATTTTGTGCGTAGATCTCTTATTTTTCTGCTGATAGTATACCCCAAAAAGAACAATTTAGTATACCCCAAAAAAACATTTAAAAAAAAACCGCGAGGAATCTTCGAAAACGAGAACAGCTGCGCAAAGTCAGAATCATCGATTACACTAATTGATCTCGGAACGTACTGACGTCATCGTGCGAAAAAACCCATAGCCGTAACAACGTCGAAGCGACGTTGCATGTGTGCGCGAGCGTGCACGTGGTGTGCACGCGGTCTGTTCGGCGAGTGTTGGTCCCCGAGGGGTGTGGCGTGTGTGTGTGCGCGTGCATATTACACACTTACGTTCACCCCCACCGCTCGCGAATTGGTGCGACCAGCACGCTCGCGAGCGTTTGCGAGCTCGCATGTGCGCTCGCGAGGACACGGGCACGGACGAGCTCACACAAGCACGCACAGTGCTCCGTGCACGCACGGGGCAAGATTCTCCATTCGGGGTGTGTATCGAACTCGCACGAACACGCCTCGAGGAGCATATCTGCTCGATCCGTCTCTCGTGAATCTCTAACTCTCTTTTTCTTTCTCTCTTTGCTCTTTTTTGGCAAGTTTGTGCACAGGGGTTGGTTAAAATAATGCAAATATTTCGAGATACCGCGAATTTTGTTTATTACGGTACGTCATCTTTCATATTTAACTTTTGTGTTAGCAGCCCGGTGCCCATTTACAACGTTTCTTTCAATTTTTTAACATGTCCGCTAGCATCTTCACAGGCATGTGATAGTCACAATCTTGTAGTTTATTTGACACGTTGTCTGCCATGTCACGCATATGTGAGTGACGGAATTATTTATTCAGATTTCAAAATAAATTTTTACGTTAATATATTCATTGTATCGAGTTTGATTAATATCCAAAAAATGCAAGAGGGTTGCAGGACTACTCAGTGTCATATATTTAACCTTTTCAATTTTTATTGCATTAAATAAATTATTTTGATTTCATGGATTTTGTGTCTAAATGTATCACCAGTCAAGTACATAATGAGTTTCTTATGTTTTATCTCTAATATTGAAATTACAAGGATACTTTCATTGGGAATTATTGAATAAATTCCTTCATTCCATGATAATAAAACTTGTGAAAAACCTAGGTACAGTTAGACCTTGATTATATGAACCTTCAACGTTTATAGACTCTGGTATACCAACATGCTCTACATATGAATGGCGCGATCTAAAACGATCCATATGCCACACAATTCATTACACAAATCAACGAAGATTCAATCTGGGGTGCTCATTGCAATTAAACGACTACTCTGTTATTCAAACACCCGTGTTTCCTACATTATCCAAGATTTCCAATCTTGTAGACCGCGGATCTCTATGCAAAATAAAACATTCCTATCCGAATTGCAACAAATAGAGAGAAAATAAAAAATTAATTTCTCTCTGAATATGTTTAATGGATTGAAAATATCCCAGCAGCATCTTTAAATTCTTCTAATGTATTTCCCATTTTTAATTACACCTACTCACTTTTGTCATAAATGCATAAAATTCGCAGTCTACAATCTTGCAATTTTTATAAGGCAACACATACTTGTAATACTTGTTCGGTTCAGTGTCAACAATAGCAACGCTTAAAAATGACCGACTACTAGCCTTCGATGAATGACTCCCAAAACAATCGCCCCATACAAATTGAACCCCAGTACGCCGCAATAACCGACTAGTAAAACAACTAATCGAGTTGAACGAGGGTTCAACAACGATTCGCATATCTCGTAGTCAGGCGGCGGACAAAGTCAACGTCGCTTGCAAAAAATAAAAGTCGCGAACGCGATCCATATCTGGATCACAGGGGCTCGTCACCATGCAATTTCATGGCTACTAATCTTCCAAACACAACACCCGACGTCTAAGCAGTGTTTCCATTTTCGTGTGCAACCCCCAGCCACGGGGACGGTGACGGGACGAAAGAGGGGGGCGGGAGGGTCGAGAAAAAAGTCGAGTGCACGAGTGTGCACGCGTTCACACAGCAGAGGCGCGCGTGTCGTAGACGATGCGCCGCGAAACCCGGCTGGGAAAAGTAGGGGAGAGGGAATTCCTGTGGCCCTCCCCCCCGGCCCTCGCCGCTGCTCCTCGTGCTGCGTCGCCGAGCGTCGGCCCCCCTCTTCCTATATGCCCCCCACCGCTCCGCCCCTCCGCCGTTCCACGTTCTCGTCGTCGACGTCGACGTTCCGTACTCGCACCACCACACCGCGTCGTGGCACCGACCGTGGGGCCGCGTTTCGAGCATGGCAGCAGGTGGACCAGAGGGACGCGGAGGTCGTGGACACACTGTAGGGAGGGGATGGGAGGAGGGCCGGTTAGGGGGAGAGAAGAAGAGAGGGGAAAAGGAGCGAGCGAGAGGCGAAGAGGGACAAAAATCCGGCGGTGGCCAATGGGAAGAAGGCCCTGAACCCCGAGCGGGAAGATCCGACAACGTCGCCGCTGAGTTTTTGTTTACCACGCGCGCGGAGGAGTGCGCGTAGCTGCTCCTGCTCCTGCAGCAGCAGCAGCATCGGCAGCAACGATGCGTTGCTGGAGCAGCAGCCAGCGACGATTGTAGCGACAGCACCGATGGCCAGCAACCAGAGGCACCGACAAGTCCGAGGCGAGTTCAACCGGGCTCTTCCATCGGACCGTGTGCCTCTCCCCGATCATTCTTTCTCGCTCTCGCTTTCGTTCTATGTTCATCGCTCTCTCACTCCCCCCCCCCCCCCTCTCTCTCGCTCGCTCTTTGTTTGTCATTCTGAGATATTGAGGATTTTATGTTGCTCTTCCAGGATCTCTCGAGATCCCTTTTTCGACAACATGGGTCTTTGGGTGAGTATGTTCCAAGAGTCTACGGTGGAAAGAGGTTGTGGGTGTTGTGTTTCTCTGTTGCACTACCTTCGCTGGACGCTGGGAGGATGGTTAGGGAGAGAGGAGAAAGTGAGGACGATGGGAGAAGTGGACTCTTCGATGGTTTTGATGTTTGTTGGGAAATTGTTTGGGTTTGTTGGGGTAGAGTGGTGTCGGAGGGGATGATGGGGTTGCCGGTGGATGGGGATTGTGGCCTCTATTGCTCTGCTCTCGTGAACTTGCCGGGCGAGAGAAAGTGAGTGTTGGTGGGAGACGCTGGAAGCTTCGGGTTTTGATCTTTGCGGAGAAATTATGCTGGATTTGGCGAGGCTGGGGTTGACCAGATACAGATGGTACTGAGGGTGGCATCATCCCCTATACTCCTCTTACCGGGCACCATGGCAAGTCAAAGGAGGGAGCGAGGGATGATAAGGGAGAACTGAATCTGTTAAGCAAGTTCGATCTTTGTTGAGAAATTGTACTAGTTTATTGAGCCTGGGGGATGACCAGGTTTCAGATGGTACTGAGAGTCGCATCATCCGTTACACTCTTCCTACCAGGACCCATGATCAGGGATAAGTGAAACGAGAGAATGAGGGATGATAAGGGAGACACCTAAACTTTGAGGGTTTCGATCTTTGTTGAGAAATTGTGTTGCTGTACCTGGAGGATGAACGGGCTTCAGGTGACGCATCATCCCTTGCTGTCCTCCTGCTGGACACCTTGACCATCCAGGCCTAAGATCCTAAGAGGGTCTCTTAACGCTAAACGTACCACCAGCAGTCCAACTGACAAATCCCAGATTATTTATTTTAGATTTGTTGAAATTGTAAACATGTTTCCAGTGGACATGATTATACATATTTTTCTATTCAAGCACAGTGGTTTTAAATTCTTCTAACGTTTTTACTGTTTTATGTTGTATCTACCCCTTTTTTATCATAAATACATAAAATCCGCTGTCTATACATCAGCCACTTTTAACGCTTGGTAGATTTAGCGTTAATCGATGCTCTCTGAGGTCTAGGGAAGGGTTCCGCAGGGGAACGATCAGCTTACCTGCATTTCTGTTCTGGGAGAGAATCTAACATAGGGGATGTTTTCCAAATCCTGTGAACATGTCATTTCGATTCACTGTTTTTGGACATCCTCGCAGACGAAGATGACAATAATGCCTTCAAGATCACAAACACACATCCAAATTCTTAATCTGCTCACTTTGTAAATATTAAATTGTCCCGAATGTTTCTTTCGTTCTCGATTGACGCACACAATGCAAAATCAGAGGAGCTTTTTAAGAAACCAAGTGGTGTGGTTAAATAAGAAGCTCAGGAAATCATAAAACATTAGCGAACAGATTATCGCTTAGTTTGTATATGCTAGTGTTATTTAACAATATGAAATGTATACCATTACTAAAGAAACTTTTCAAGGGGCAACCGGATACCAATATTCAAACCTCACAATCACTGTCCTGATAAAACAAAATTCTCCCGTCATGGCGCTCATGTCTCGTCTCGTCAATCCTTATTTGATTTTTCCCGGACCAAAATAAAGGCAGTTTACAACCCAATCTCGCCATCGATGTCAACGATATGAACTCACCTGGACCACGTCCCGCGAATTACCCTCGTACGTCCTCGTCGCGAAATCGCGGCAAACCCCGCGACGTCGCGCGTTTTAATTAAAATAATTAGATCGTGCCGAGAGCGAGTAAGAGAGAGAGAGAGAGAGAGAGAGAGAGAGAGAGAGAGAGAGGAAGAGGAATAAGGAAGAGGGGGGAGGGGAGGACGTGCGCGGTGTGATTCGAGTGACACGGAAGAAAAAGTAATTAAAAGGAACGCGTGACACGGCGGCAGCGGCGACGGCCGCGAGGGCTTTTCCGCGGGAAAAAACACGGTTTTTCCGATTTCAGGGCATGATGTATCGCCTGGTCTCGCGGCACCAACTTCTCCCTTGCGCACGCACCGTTGCTACACCGATTCGCAAAAACCTGATTGATAATACTGCCGCAACTCCAGGATATTAGGATAATCATGGCCTCGACTCCGACTCATTTTCTCTCCTCGACCGAAAAACACCGGTTCCTTCGCGATTAATCGCAGACTTCGGCGCTTTCGCCGGAACCTGTGACTTAATTTTTCGGAAAGTGCCGCGTTTGCCCCATTACTGGAATTGCTATGCAAAATTAAAAATTATCTATATTAACTACGAGGTACTGAAGCCGGATAAACATTTGTTTCGTGTGAACATAATAACGTGTGGGTACTCTTAAATTCTTCTTATCTTTTTACTGCCTCCTGTTTTAATTAAGTACCCATTTTGGTTGTAAATGCCTAAAATCCGCGTTTGAGTCATCACGTAGATCTTTCAATGTTGCACAATTTCTGTCGTGTTTTAATCGATGAAATGTAGGAACATGTTTTAAATAGACAACACTATATTGCGAAGTTTGATCCCTCAAAATGTTGTTACAAAATCCAATTTGAACGTCCCGAGAAAGTGTAAGACTTTTTCATAGAACTTGAGCAAAGCAGAAAATAATAAAAACTAGTTGTGAACGTGTTAAAAATTATGCACACATTCGTACTATCAAAGAGATGAGGTCAACCTTGGCGCAATTATTTTTCCATTTTACTTCGTAAAATGAACCATTTCAGATTAAAAACTTAAATTTCAAAAACGATTATCAGAGAACTAAAGGAATAAAACTAAACATTAACGTGTTGGAAATTTTATATACATTCCAAAATTCTTCGCACTAGAACCACCGAAGTTGACTAAAACATCTAATCCAGATCTTCAATCTTCTAATTACTGAAATTAGAATAAAATTTTCATTTAGAAATCGTACAGAATCTCATTAAAGCAATTTCCATAATTTTTACAACAAACCAAAAATCCATTGTTTAAACAGTTAACCTAATACAAGTTAACCAATAGTGTTTAAAATCACGATGTATAAAATTGCAATTTATCTTCTGTCAAATGAAACTTGCTAACGGCACGCTTCGTTAATGTGTCCGATTATGGCGCAACAAAGCTGTGAATATTGTCACTGTTATTAATAAGACTGACATCCCAATTCCCTGGCAATTAATGTCATCGTTCACAGCCATACAGAGATTGCCCAGAGGAATTCCTCGAAACTTTACCTTGGGAAGTCCAATAATTTGTTTCAGTTCGTGGAACTCGTTAAACGGTTGAATTGCTTAATAACATTCAAATGCTTGGTCCATTTTGACCCAATATTTCCAGAAAGTCGAAATCACTAATCCCTAATTTTTCTTGTCATAATTACCGAAATTATGAGAATGTGTCCATCAGTTTCAATGAACTTCTTCATTGAAGCACGTGTTACAACAAAAATTGGTGTGTGCTTAGACCACATGGCTGAAGTGAAATTTCTTTCTGTAATTATTTTCGAATTTTTATTAACGCTTTATGACATTTAATTTTCTATGATTCTATTATTGAAACAATTGGCTTGTGATAGCTAAAATATGATATAAATATTCTTGAATCAATTTCATCTAAATGTATTGCAAATACTGCGTCCAGAGTTGTTCCTGATCTTGTTGTCGCTTCGTTAGGATTATTTACCATTTCCAATCTTAATTTACTTCTAAAAAATTCTATTAATAATTTCGATTGTTCCGATGCAAAGTTCACGTTGAAATCTCCACTTAGTATCATCGGAATTTTAACCAATGCAGAACCATCAACCGTGTATGCTAACAGAATTTCGTTTCATCGTTTCATCGTTTTATCGCTTCATCGTTTCATCGCCAGATCGGTTTTACTCCGACCGCGTTGAGGTTTTACGCCTACCGCGTCGAGGTTTTACTAAATCGTTTCATCGTTCCATCGTTTCATCGCCAGATCGGTTTTACTCCTACCGCGTCTCGGTTTTACGCCTACCGCGTCGAGATTTTGCGCCTAACGCGCCTAAAGAAGTTTCACTTCAAAAATTTGTGAAGTGTCAACAAATACAGTGTTATCATTATTACATTGCATTATGGATAAACTTGAAATCGTTAAATAATGCTTAAGCTCGGAGATTAGATCAGCGAGTAAACCTTTCATGAACAATGGGAAAATTGTCTCGATTTCTTGTATGTTTAAACAACACAGCGTCATTTCGACAATTCCCAGGATAATTTTGCTAATGATGACGTGTTCGTTAACCTCTGCCACGACTCGCTCATTCGACTCTCGTTTAACAGATTTTCCTTCAACCCGACAACGTAAAAGCGAGCTCCTTTGCGAGCTATAGCTGGCAGCTGCTCACGTAAAATTACGCTCTTTTCTTCCCGGCCATTCTCTTTTCGAAACTCGGTGTGCTGTTTAAGTAATTAACACTTTCATTCTGTCGGTCTTACATCGACCTTACGTTTCATCGAAGAATTACTTTACTTTGCTGTTTAGTTAAGGAAGTTTTACAGTTGGTATTTAAGCAGAATGTCTGGGGTATTTTTGTATTAAAATTTCATTCACTTCGCTTTGCGTTGGAAAATATGCACGTCAAATTTATTCATTAATCTCTGGCTTACAGAAGATTTAAAATAAAACTGGAAGTAATAAAATAGAAAGTAAAAGCTCGTTCTATTTCGTAATTAAACTCTTTCAAAATTTTCAATTCGAGGTAAGTTAGCTTGAATGGCAAGCAATGGTTTAGAAAGTGATAAAATAGACATTAAACTAAAATTTCAATCCATTCTGTAGTAAAACTGCACATTAATTCCAAGTGAACTGCAAAGATGCATTATCCTAGTATGCCAACGGCACACTTTTCATATAAAATTCAATAAAACCTCGCCAAAAAAATGTTAAATTCACTGTCGAGAGGTTATTACAATGGGGAAGCCTCCCTCTATAAAATCACATCGAAATGAATGTGAACAAAATGTTTTGAAACTCTGTTCAAATTTTTGAAACTTCCAAAAGAAGAAAAGCAAGGCCCGCTCTGCTTTATAACAAACCAGTCGTTTCACTAAAAGAGGCATGTGTCTTTGAAAAACGTAAGTTCAAAGGTATAAAAATAGAGACTTCACTCTACAAAAGAAGACCAGATAGAATGTTGTATGATTTTTTACACGAACTTACAGGGGTGTATCTTTGATAAGAATACGGGCGTTAATGATCTACATTCGGTTATTATTTCGCAAAAATCTGAAAAAGTGGAGATTGTATTGCGTTGTCTACAGGATTCATGATGGTAAACATGCAATAACAATGTAATACATTTTTCACACACCAGCTAATGTCATAAAAATCCACAAAAATCTGCATTGAATCGCCTAACTGGAACTCCTGCGTAGAGAATATAAATTCGTGGCTAATTACGAGAGTCATCGACCAATTTGGAGTCATCAGCGTCCCAGACCAGAATCGTCACATAGTGAAACAGCGATAAGGGACAGGAAAATGACTCGCTGGAGGGTGAGAAAGGGTGAGAGTGTCGCCAGCAGCAATTTCAAGCGATATCGTAAATTTCACGCGGCCAGGCATCGTTCGATGGAATTAGTCGGCTGCCGATGATTCCCGGCCGACCCATTACCGGGCATTATGCTCCCTGCCCGGTGCATTTATTACGTATTCGGAGGTCCCTGCGACTATCCAGGCCTCTCGGAGCTACCCCCGACCACAGCCATCGTTGTCCTGAATTTAATGTCGCTCGGATCCGACGCGACGTGCTGAAAAGTATGCTGTTTTTAGCTTAGCGGTTCACGGAGCTCGTCTTCTCGATGCGCCCGCTATACTTCATTGCTTAATACGTTCAGTGGTCCTGTGACCCATATACTTGAACACTTTCGAGGACTTAAGGTAATACCTTACGTATTCCAAGTCTGGGTGATCATGGGCTCTGTCATCAATGAACTAGATTTTTCACGTAATGGCTTGGCATAAAATTATTATATTTTTTACTACATATAGTGGTTACTATGAAGTACATATACAGGGTGGCCCACATAACTCTGAACAGCTAAATATCTCGAAAACTATGCCATCGATTTTAAAGTTCTTAGTCTTAAATTGCATGGAACTGAAGGGCCTTTCTGATTACATAAACGTGAAGTGGCCTCCCTTCCCCTTTAACGGGGGAGGGGAGGTACCTTTGTAATTTTAAATGGAACCCCCTATAAAATGTTACATATTTAGATTCTACCGGAAAAAACAAGTCAATTTTGTCTGAAACATATTTTTGTTAGATACTTCCATGATGAGATATAACAGTTTGAAGTTTCGAGTTGTAGGTACTTGAAGCTCTCGGAAATAGCGTTATGGAATTATACGCGCTTGAGTCCATTGCTTATTCATGAAGAAACACAAACAATAATATTTACAATTCTTGAGTTTGACTCACTTATCTATGAAAACGTTTTCAGTTTAGAGCTGTTATTCAAGCAGTAACATTGTGATTATGGCTACTTTTGACACAGAAGTGAATATGTTATTAACGTTAGGTGAATGCCAAAAAAATTATCGGCGTGCAGCAGTGATGTTTTTTGAACGTTATGGGATCAAAAAATGTCATGCAACATTTCATAATTTAGAAAAGCGGCTTCGCGAGCACGGTGAATTGTGTAAAAAAACTCGCAATAAACCTAAAGCTGTCACTAATGAAAATAATAGTGCCAGTATTCTTGCTGCAATTACATTAAATCCTCATATTAGTCAACGTACACTTGCACAAACATTACATATTAGTCGTTCATCGATTCAACGAATTTTGAAACGGTAAAAGTATCATCCATATCACATGGTTTTATCACAAGAGCTTTCGATAGCAGATTACGATCACCGCGTAAGATTTTATGAGTGGCTGCAGGGTGTTGTGGAAAATGACTTTTTGTGCAAAATACTTTTTTCCGATGAGGCCACTTTTATGAATTCAGGGCATGTAAATAGACATAATCTGCATTATTGGACCGTGGAAAACCCAAATTGGATGCGATGTGTTCCCTTTCAACATCGATGGTCTTTAAATGTTTGGTGTGGAATAATAGGAGATTTTGTGATTGGACCTTATTTTTTTCATGAAACTGTAACATCTGCAAGTTATTGTGATTTATTAAAAAATCATTTGCCTGCGCTTTTGAAAGATGTGCCACTGCACGTTAGAAGAGAAATGTGGTTCCAACAAGACGGCGCTCCTCCACATTTTGCAATCATCACCAGGCAATTTTTGAACGAAAAATTTGGGAACAAATGGATAGGTCATAGGGGACCTCGTCAATGGCCTCCTCGATCCTCCGATCTAACACCATTAGATTTTTTCTTATGGGGATATGTAAAGGACAAAGTTATGTTTGAACCACCGACGACAAAAGAGGATATGAAACAAAGAATACGTGACGCTTGCGCTTTAGTGACTCCCGAAATGTTAAAAAATGTTAGAACAACTTTGATGTTTCGAGTAAATAAATGTTTACAAGCCCGTGGTGGACATTTTGAACATTTAATTTAAAGTATATTTTATTTCTTCACGAATAAGCAAAGAACTCAAGCGCGTATAATTCCATAATTCTATTTCCGAGCGCTTCAAGTACCTACAACTCGAAACTTCAAACTATTATATCTCAGCATGGAAGTATCTGACAAAAAAATGTTTCAGACAAAATTGACTTGTTTTTTCCGGTAGAATCTAAATATGTAACATTTTATAGGGGGTTCCATTTAAAATTACAAAGGTACCTCCCCTCCCCCGTTAAAGGGGAAGGGAGGCCATTTCACGTTTATGTAGTCAGAAAGGCCCTTCAGTTCCATGCAATTTAAGACTAAGAACTTTAAAATCGATGGCATAGTTTTCGAGATATTTAGCTGTTCAGAGTTATGTGGGCCACCCTGTATATCAAATTTTAACTCCATTGAATTATTTTTGCAGTAATTATAGGATTTTTGTAAAGTATCCTTTTATTTAAGTTAGTTACACAGAGATCCTCAAAATGAATACACATTCCGGATTTTTTTACGGCATAATGGCTGCACTGAACATTTTTATCTTTGTATTACATAAAGTCGATAATATATAGTACAAATATGCCAAGTTTTATCTCAATCGAAATACTTGAAATCTGAGAAGACATGCATTAATTTCTGAAGATCCTTTTTCGTACCCGATCGATCACCTTCAGAGGATACATCAACTATCCACTCTTCATAGCTATAAATTGGATAATAATATCGAAAACGGTTCCATTTCCAACAATACTATCCTATCACGAACACATACACAAAGTTTTAAGTCAATTGACCAACCCTAGCCTCACTTTTTCAGGGCCCCCATGAAAATCGAGAAGAAAAAATACGAGATACGCAACTCGATAAGAAAAATTTCTCCAAAATATAACAGACGAATTAGAAAGAAAAATGAGCCAGTAAGTAGGTCATCAAAAATGATTTTGGTCTTAAAGACAACTTTTGATCGTGCCAGGAGCCTTTTAGCGACGAGCAATCCAGCGTTAACGATTTTCTAGTTCGCGGGACGCGAGATCGGATGCGGAAGCTTCTTCCCTAATTTATGGTCGGAACAGGCAACATTTTTCAGGCGACCTCACCGGGGAGACTGTCCCATAATTCCAAGATCGGCGCCAGATCCTGCGTTCCGCGGAGGGAATCCTGCCAACGCGAGTGTCGACGAACGCGGATTGATGGGATCATGGATCGATAGATCGCGACTACCCTCCGCTGCTGACCTCTGCATCGTCCCTCGAGGATTCAACCGTCGCAAAAGGAGCTTTACTGGAGTCGCGATGCATTTTCCGTTGGGGCATTCGATAAGTACTCACGGTTGGGGATGTGGAGTTGATAGGCACATAAAAATCGAACTTTGAAACAACTTATTTGGTAGATTCTCATTTGTGCACATGCTGAAATAAAAATCAATTGAAGCCCTCAGAAAATGCATTTTAGTAATTTATGCAATAAGATTAAAGCCAGTCAATTTGCCCATTAAATGCTATGAGTTAGGATCTTCTTCTTGGCTCATTCTTCTATCTTTTCTACTTCTACTATGTCAAGAGTGTTATCTGTGTAGAAGATTGTCGGGATAATTGTACAAACTAGTCATGTAACTAATTTTGAAGAAAGATAAAATAAAATGAGACAGGAGCGACAATATCAACAATCTCTATCTAATTAATGAACATTATAATTTCGGTGCAAGGTTCGATCATATTATCGAGAGAAATTACACCAATCTCTATCTAATGTTCGTTTCAAATGTTATTTAAGACATCCACTAGTTTAGAGATATTTAAAATTCTCAGATTTATCATGGTAACAGTTTGTTAGATTACACTTTTAAATTGTCAAGTTTGGGCTTCAGTGACAACCCTAAAAATTCTCTATCAACGTCTCAACAGCCAAAGATTAATTGCCACACGGCTACGATTCAAAACGTTTTGATAAAGGATAAAAATGTTTCGCTAAGATCTAGCAGCCACTTATCAAATGCCTACAGTACCAAGTTTCAGCGCCCAGGACCCACCCACGTTATTCGGGCAGGTTTCTTGCAAGCCACCGATTTCTCTTCGAATTTCTACATTTTTCGTTGCACCCGGCGGCGGTAGACCATGCGGGTCTACCTTTGGTTTTCTATTTACCGCGAGCTCCTCCCATCTTGGATTTTCTTCGGCTTTAAACGACCGGGTTTTTTTCGTCCGAGTTATCCCGAATCCCCTTACCTCAATCTTCTTCCCCTTCTTCTTCTTCTTCTTGCTGTTCCTTTCTCCCGTGATCTATAGGTTCCCAAAGTGATTCCCGTTCGTTGCGGACACACAAGTGGGTGCCCGACGGATATGTACAGCAAGAAGAATAATGATCAAAATGTTTCCGTTGAAATTTGATCAACAACCAGAAAACTTATCTTCGTTTGGCACCGAGATTCTCTTTTTCTTGACGTGTTCCTCGTGAATCTATCTCTCTTTTGTAAAGGATACTGTTCTCTGTCGAGCGTTCTTTTCGAGGTATCTACAGTTTCTTTCTCTTTAAATCTCTATTCCTTTCGAGGAATACGTTTCTCTTCTTCGGGAAAAAGAGACCTCGCTGTTTAAATCATTTCCCTCCTCCCAGTCCCTCCGTGTCCCAGCCTCTCTCGCCTCCCAGGATCTTTTATACAGGTCATCCGAAAAGTTTTCCGATAAGAGGTCAGCTTTCAGGATCAAAGTTGTCGGTAATTTTTCGAAAGTTCTCGGGCACGTCCCGCACGAAGCAACGCTTCATTTTTCCGCAGCGAATCTGGAATGCAAAGCGATTGTTCCCAACGGTGCACGAGACGATGGCTGAGATCCGTCTATGAGACGCCTCTCACCAAACCCCCCAACCCCCCTGACCGCCATTATGCCAATTATTGCGTCCTTGGTGCTCATTTCTGAGTTGCCAGTTAGAGTTGAAGGAAAATAAGTATGTGTATCGGATCTTTTTACGACGCTGTCGGTTGATAGAAAATTTTTATATTTTTACTACATGGAGACACTAGTATGGAGTACATACACGTCAAGCTTCAACTCAATCAATTATTTTTTTAGAAATTATGGAATTTTTTGTGAAGATCCTCTTTTGTCAGGTAGTTGCACAGGCATGCTCAAATTAAGGATACATTTCGAACTTTTTATAACATAATGAGCAGGCAGAAAAATTTTATGTTTTTACTACATGTAGATGATAATATAGAGTACATGTAACTCAAGTTTCATCTCAATAAAATTATTTTTTGGGGAGTTACAGATTAATTTGTAAAGGTCCTTTTTTCTTAAGAAGGTAAACACAGATTCCGATAATAAGTGCATCCTCCGGATTTTTTCCATCGCAGTGACTTGATAGGAAATTTTTATTTTTCAACTACATGGAGGGTACACAAAAAGTACTCGCACAATAAGTTTCATCACGAACAACCTATTTTCTTAAAAGTTATTAGTACATTTACAAAGCCCCTTTCATCTTAGATGAGCTACACAAAAATATTCACTGCGGTTCTCTATGATTAAACTGTGGTAAATTTGTTTGAATAATGGGTTTATTAATAAATATTGAATCTTGTTAAATCAACCAGTCTGGACACTGTCAGCCCTCGTTAAAAGTCGATCTCAATATCACAGGTCAAATCACGAACAATAACGCAGCAGTATATTTCTTTGCAGTACAGAACGGTATATAAAAATAATCTTTGCCGTTATTTGCGATTACAAATTCGTGGTGGGGGCGGCGCAACAAGACTTCTCGCTGTCTCGCTGAAAAATCCACGAGAAAGCAAATTTGCCGGTTGTAATATTTCAGGAGGGCGGATAGTCTGAAGTCGAAGATAAGCGGAAGTAAAACAGCGGCGAGTGAACTGCTCGTTTCACAATCTTCCGGAGTGTTCTCCTCTGTGGTGGTGGGCCGCTTCGTTTCCCTCTCTCCCTTCACTCTTCTCCGCAGTTTCCCGTACCAGGAACCAAGGCTTTTTTTCAATGTAAAATGCGACGTTTCTTGGGGCAAAGCCATTTAACGTCACTGCGAATTCACGCGGCGACATTTCGCGGCCCGGCTGTGAATCACCATTCACGAATTATTCCTACGAGCTTTTCTCGCGCGAGCAATCCCCGGAAACACCGACGAGCACCTGAATGTATCTTATTCAAAACAGTAATTGCGCGAAGGACGACCTCCGGTTCTAAAGCCGACAAATTCTTCCAGAATTTTATCATTTACCGCAATGCAACCGAAACACACGGTAAGCTGATACCGGCTGCCCAGGTTTGCACAGCGGTTTTTTTTTTGCATTGGGTTTGCAAAACTGGGACGAGATGCAAGAAGGTGTCGACTCACGGTAGCATCGACTCGCCCCGTAACTGGATACGTTTTGATTTAATCGAATTAACATTTTTTAGAACGTGCCGCGTCCCGGTTCCTTCGAAATATCTATGTAGCTTGCGTGCTGATTTCCATGGGGGTCCTGAAAATTCGAGGCTACGGTGCGCCAATTATCTTCAAATTTTGTACGCCTGTTTCTAATAAGGTACTATTGTTGACAATGAAACCATTTTTCGATATTATTTCCCAATTTTTAGTTATGTAAAGTCTTCTGAAGGTACTTGATCGGTACAAAAAACGACCTTCAGAAATAAATGCATAATTTAACAAAAAATAATTTATTTCTATTGAAACCTGACATGTGTGTACTCCATACTATTGTTTTCATGTAGTAAAAATATAAAAAATTTCTATCCAGTCTTTGCACTGTAAAAAAATCCAGAAGATGTACTTATTAGGAGAATCTCGATTCTACTTTAAGTAAAAGAACATTCACAAACGATTTCACAACTACTGAAAAAATAATTTGATTGAGCCGAGTCTAAACAAGTATGTACCTTATACTATAATTTCTATGAAGCAAAAAAGATAGAAGTTTTCCAGGAAGCCGTTCCGCTATAGATAATTGCGAAAGTTGCAGTCGTTTCCAAGAGATTCAGTATTCTGTATCGAAACTCACGAAGCCGTATCGACCGTCGTTATACTATTATTTATTTTGTAAAATGAACAATCGACGTTAAAAGTAGCACTTTGAACAACCATTAATTGAATTTGCTTTACTTTACTGATCTTGATCTGGAAACAATTGGCCGAGTAGCGTTCGTGACGCGTTGTACGGTATTTCTTGCAGCACGGCTATGCTATGATTTCTCTGTCGGGCAGATGTGACATTCACCTAGGAAAGCAACAATGCCTCATAAACGCACCACACCTGGCCGGAATGAGCGTGATCGAGCGGTGAATAAAGACACACAGGAAACGCGAAAGCGGTTCCCGATCATCGGTGGCCGGCGATGCGTGTCATCGAGAACGATTATCTGAACTTTTGCGCGGGATACGTCGAATGCGAATCGCATTTCCTACGGCCGGACGGGAACGAGACAAAACATGGAAAACGAAGAGCGAGATGTAGATAGAAAGAGAGAGAGAGATAAAGAGAGAGAGAGAGAGAGAGAGAGAGAGAGAGAGAGAGAGCCAGAAGAAGCAAATGAACGGGAAGTGTACAATCGTTCCAACATTGTTACTCGACCGTACACCCGCAAAGTCTCCCGGCGATTATTACTGTAATCAAGTTGCTCCGGTAAATATCAACCGCTACTTCGAGGAAAATGTTCAATGCAAATACGCACTTACCGCTAGAACGTGTATCAGGACCTACTAAGTTGCACTTCTGACCAACTAGAAAATCAACGATAAAGCATCGATGAATGAATTTATTTTAGATTGTTTACCGAGTAATTTGGTTAAACGTTCAATAAAAGAGAAATAGTGGAAACAAGATTGTAATGCATTATGGAATGAATTTCTTTTATTTCGTGGAGTAATGAATTTAATTAAAGAGGAATAGTCCAGGGAAGAGCATGATGCATTAATGTAACATCTTTTATTTTATTCCGTTTACTAGATTACGAATTTCGTAAAACATTTAACTAAAGAGGAATAGTAGGAACAAGATCGTATGCATAACTAAATGAATCTCTTTTATCTCATTTAGTACAACATTCAGTAAAACGTTTAATGAAAGAAAAACTTTGTAAAGAGTGTTTCTTTTGTTAAATCTTCAAGTATATTAACTGATTCTTTATATTTATTATCAAAATATCTTGACACGAATTCATATCATGTTTTCTTAATAAAAATATTTCCTCTGTCTGCAACACGTCAATCATTTTGGCGATAAATACTCGTTTCTGTGGATTTTAAAGTTATTGTCTAATGGAAAATAAAAGAATTAAGGAATTCAGCGTATTTCACAGAGAATTTTCCTCTTTCCAATGACTGTAAGTCATTCGACGTGAAGAATCGAAATATGGCCGCCGCAAGGTGCAGGCGAGAGGACACAGAAGTCCGAGTCCGAAAAGTTTCGGAACACGGGAAGTCTATTCGAGGTACATCGTAATTTATAGCGACGTTGCACCGTCCGCAGCTGTGAATTATTCCTGCGACTCTTCGAGCTTCGAAGCTCGAGGTTACGCACCTCAGGGTCCCGTTCGTTCGTCGTCTGTTAACTCGTCAATTATCGAGGACCAGTCTCTTCTCCCAAAACGTTCTTTCAACTCTGCTAACTCTCAGTATTTTATTCTACTTTGACAACACCGAATTTCTCGTTAATCCTTCCACGGGTCTCAAATAAATCCTATTTAAAATGAACTAGTAGAACTTTTCCAATAAAAGACGGTTATCTGGTTTGTTTAATGCAAAACTGCTAACTCCTAACCCTGAAGGCATCTCCACAGTAAATAACACCAAGCATTTCATCAATGCTCTATGTGTCTCGGATAAAGTCTACTTAAGATAACCTAATAGAATGTCGTCAATAAAAGACAGTTTTCTTGGTTTCTTAGTGCAAAGTGTTCTAAGTAGGCGTAGCTTCGCTCAGCAATAATAATAAAAATCCTCCAGTAAAAATCACATATCTCGCTTTCCGAATGCAAAGTGTTCTAACTAGACATGGCTTTGTTTAGCCCCGCCGTCTAAACCTTAAGACACGACACGCATTTTCCATATTTTAATAAAGATACGGTCTGAAGAAAGAGCACAAAGAAAAAACAATATAAAGATAAAAAAATAAAAGAACATATAATTTAATTGCATTTTGTTAATTCTTCGCACTAAGTACAAAAAAGTAACATAGAAATTGCATGAAATCAATCAAAGAAGAAAAAAAACAGTATCATGACAGTATTTTATCATGTCTTCTTGTAGACAGACATTCTGGACAAAACCGCGAGTCTTTTAAACCTGTTCAAAGCTCATAAAGAATCTCCCAAATCCAGAGAAGAAGATCAACAACTCTCGAAACCAGAAGAAAAGACGTCCCAGTCTCGAATTCGTCTCGGTGGCAAAACATAGCCAGTAGCAATGACTGTAGCTCTCGAAAATAGATCAGCGAAGAGTCTAGGAATCGGTTTCAGCTTCGGAAACGCGATTCGACACGCGCCGCTCGTCGTTTCATCTCGCAAGTCAAATAATCGTGCGACGCTGAACTTCCCGTCAACAATTAACACGGCCGAGCTGGCCTCCAGGAGAAAAGCCCGACCCGTGACGAGTTAAATTTAACGGGCTAGCCCTGTTTCAGCCGCGCCCCGTCCCTCGGAGCCCCATACCCGACGGCGTGACGGTGCCTCGTCGAAAATAAAGCACGACCGCCGCGCGAAATTCGGCCTAATTGTGGAAACACGTCGGCAATTAGCCGGAAAAGGGAGCGGACTTGTTCCCAGCGCCGCGTAATAATCTCGTCGGCCACTCTTGGACACTGGCGAACCAAAGGGTCTGCCCGCGGAAGCTCGGTCAATCGGCCCTGGCTGCCATTTTTAGCGGTCATTTTCGCTGAGAAATGTACCTCGGTCAAAAAAACCGAGAGCTTTTAATGTTCCCGCGTCCTCTGATCGGTTTCGAGCTAGTTTAGACGGTTGTTTAACATATTGAACGCCATGGTGCCCACCGGTAATCGGCGCTGTGCAATTACTTAACACGTTCAGCGCCATGTCACCCATATCTGGGTGACGGAATTATTTATACAGAATTGAAAATTAATTTTTACGTTGGTAGATTGAGTGTACAAAATTTCCTAACGATCTGAGGAATAGAAGAGGTTTGAAACAGTAATTAATATCAAAAAACTAAACTTCTTAGTTTTTGACTTATTAAATATATTGCTTTGATTTTGTGTAATTTTTATGATTGTGGAGTGGGCGCTGAACGTGTTAAAACTGATTATCATAAAACTTTACACCACTAAATATCAATGTATGAAGACAGACATGAACTAGATTGCAGTGTAAGCTGAGAGCTTCATTATTAAGTAACCAACAATTAACATTAGTAATTCTGATCTCCCCTGTGATTGAAATAGACGAAACGTGTTGGAAATGCATAAAATTCGCGTGGCAGTCAACGTGTCAACATTAAATCTTTTAGTGTTCGTTAAACGATCAGTTACTAATGTTTCATTTCACAATCGTAAAGATTTTATAGATGCTTTCGTAGAAAATATTTGTTGAATACATTTCTTGTATTAAGAAACACATTGTAAGACACTTGTCGTGGCTTTCTTGATACAAAATATTGTATCTGGGCGTGGCTTCGTTAAGCTCCACCTCCTAACCCTTAAAGTACGTCCACAGTGAAGTAGCATCGAGCTTCTTCTCAATATTCGATGTGTTTTGAATACATCCTATTTAGAATAACCTAATAGAGATTCTCCAGTACAAGACGCTAGTCTCTCATTTTCTTATAACGAAACATTCTAAGTAGTAATGAAGTAACATCAAGATTCTTGTTCTATGTGTCTTCAATAAATCCCATCTAGAACAACCTAATAAGAGTTCTTCAATTGATGACAGTAATCTTGCTTTCTTAATATAAACTATTCCCACTAGGCGTGGCTTCGTTTAGCCTTCTTGTAAATGCTGTATATGGCTTGAATAAATGCTATTTAGACCTATTAAAAACATACCAATAGAAGACAGTTATGTCGTTTTTTAATGCAGTATTCTAAGTAAGCGTGGTTATGTTTAGCCTCGCCTCCTATTTCTTGAAGCTGCGTTCACCCGAAAGAAGCACCAAACTTCTTTGAAATGTTGTATATCTCTTGTATAAATTCTATTTAAAATAACCTAATAGAAATTCTCGAATAAAAGATACTGATTTAGTTTTCTTAATTCAAAGTGTTCTAAGTAGGCGTTGCTTTGTTTAGCATCGCTCTACTATTCCATGAAGTTATGTCCACCCGAAAGAAACACCGAGTTTTCTTTAAATGTTGTGTATCTCTTGAATAATTTCTATTTAAGATAATCCAATAGGAATTCTCGAATAGAAGACAGTTGTCTCACTTTCTGAGTACAAAATATTATAAGTAGGCGTGGCTTCATTTAAGAACGCCTTCCCGGGGGCCAATGCATGCCCCTCGGGGCAATCTCTTTTATCGAACAGTAAGCGCAGCATCTGAAAATCGCGTCCGTTTTCGCTGGTCCGCAAACAGAACAGGGAGCCTGCTAGCAATCGAAGGAGGAGAGGAAAAATGTCATCAACCTCCGAACGCGGACGAGCTCTCGCGCTCCGCTGACTAACTGAGCAAAGTTTAACCCTTCTCCAACCCGTTCGTGGAACCCGGGCCGGGTTGTTCCGACGGAGAAATGTCACGTATGCAAATCGCAGCAACCGCTGAGGTGAATGGTCAGCCGGACAGACACAAAATCCCAGGGACGCTCGGTTTTTTCGCTCGGCCGGAAACTGGAACGCGCGTGCACCCGAATACGATTCGCCCAACCCCTAAATTCCACCTCCGAGTACCATCGCGTCGTTGTTACATTGCAACATCCTCCTACCGGGTCCCCTGACTTGTCCGTTCGTTGTGCTTGGCTTCTCTGTTCGATGGGGTCATCGAAGACACGACTGTCTGCCGGTGGTTGCATTTGAATCCGATTCGAATGGTCATCGGGATGATAGGACGTCGATGAGACGATCAGTGTTGCTTCTATGTGAACGTAGCTGGAGAATTGAAGAGTGAATTGAGGCAGAGTATGTGGCTTGAATACGGAATGGAAGGATGAAGTTGAAAATAAGGAGTGGATTGAATAGCTCAGAATTTGTGTTAGAAAATTTAATTGAAAGAGATAGATGTGGTTAAAAATTGAGACGAACGAGTGTTCTGAGATCGAAAGTAGACTTGAAGCAAGTAGTTAGGGTCGGGGATCGAATGAAGGGACGTAGTTGAAGATGAAGGCAAAATTGAATCCCAGAATTTGAGTTGAAGAATTGAATTGCATGGGGAAGAGTGAAAACTGACTTGGAGACTGTATGAAAGAATGAAATTGGAGATGAGGAGTGAATTGAAGAGTGAATGGAGGTAGAGTATGTGGGTTGAAGACTGAATGGAAGATTGAAGTTGAAAATAAGTAGTGGATTGAATAGCTCAGAATTTGTGTTAGAAAATTTAATTGAAAGATGTAGGTGTAGTTAAAAATTGAGTCCAACGAGTGTTCTGGGATTGAAGGTAGACTTGAATCAGATAGGGTTGGTGATCGAATGGAGGGTCGTAGTTGAGGATGAAGGCAAAATTGAATCACAGAATATGAGTTCAAGAATTGAGCTGCATGAGGAAGAGTGAAAAATTGACTTAGAGACTGAATGGAAGAATGAAGTTGAGATGAGGATCGTGAATTGAAGCTCAGAATTTGGGTTAGAGAATTTAATTGAGAGAGATAGGTAGAGTAAATGATTGAATTGAGCGAGTATTAGCATACTAATATAAAGTTAGTATAAATAAATTTATAAATTTATACATGAATATAAATATCTAGCGGTTTAAAGACACAAATACGATAGAGAGTTAGAGTGGATGACCGAATGGAACGATAAAATTGAAGATGAAGGCAAAACAGAAGCACAGCGTTTGCGTTGAAGAATTAAATTGCATGAGAAGGAGTGAAGAACTGACTTAAAGAAGCCCACTAGGGTTGAAGACAAACCTAAAGCAGAGAGTCCGAGTGGAAGACAGGATCGAAGAGAGTGAGAATTCAGTGTTGCTTTTATCTTGAGATGTAAGAGGTCGGTAGCGGGGTGAAGGTAATTCCACCATTGCCACGCGGAAGCGAGACGCCAGCAGCGAGGTGTTAATTTCGTAACCCGATGGCGTTCGCCATGATTCCACGACCCCGACGCAGACGCGACGCCGAGCGTGACGTGCCGCGACGCTACGCGTCCCGGGAATCAACGCGCGTCTTCCAGGATTGTGGGAATCGGCGGTGACTTCTTTTGATGACTCCGTCTGCCGGCATCGTGAACCATTCGAACTAATATTGTTCTATTTTGTGGCGAGTTTGAGCTACGAAGACTTTCCAATTGCTCTAACCCTCGTTCGGAACGAAATATACTTTTCTTCATCGCATAAAAACGTTCGCCAAAGTGCCAGTCTAAAAGTGTTCCTAGAATATGAACAATATTCTTCTGCATAATATAAAAACGTTCGCCAAAATGCTAGTCAAAAAAGTTTTGTAGAGTATAAACAATATTCTTCTGCGTCGAATAAAATGTTTGCTAACATATTACAATTTCTGAATATTATGAACGATATTCTTCATTATCAACTAAAGCGTTTATTGAAGTACAATTTTATAATGTCAGAATAGTATGAAAATTATTCTTCTTCATCAAGTAAAATGTTTATTAGAATGTCATTTTTAAATTTTCGAGGAGTATGCGCCTTATTCTTCTTCATCAAATAAAATGTTTATTGAAATGCCATTCTATAATGTCAGGAAAGTATGAAGAATATTCATCTTTACCAAATAAAATGTTTATTGGAAAATCATTCTAAAATACTCGAGGAGTATGAACAATATTTGTTCTCAGCGTCAAATAAAGCGTTTATTAAGGTACCATTCTATAGTGTCCCAAAAAAATGAAGAATATTCTTCTTCATCAAATAGAAGGTTTGTAATAACATTTCGAAATGTTGGAATAATATGGACCATACTCTTCTTCATCAAACAAAACGTTCACTGGAGTACCATATATGATAAAACCATTAATACGCATGCTACTTTTCTTTTTTTTTTTTATTCAGAAAATCTCATAAGAGATTTATTACAACATTAGGTACAGACAAAACCAAAGTGTACAGAGAAAGTAACCTCTACAAACTAAAAGCTAGGGTACATCAGTATTGTTTTTCCTTAAACACAAAGGTTACAGCTTTGTAGGAACGAAAGTATATACAGGCAGGCTTTAACGTTGGGCCCAGCCAGAAACATAAAAACGTCCAAAGGCAGTTGAATTCTTAACTTATAGAGATTATTCAACAATAGTGATCTTTGCATATCGTATAAATTACACTGCCAAAGGACGTGATTGAGAGTTTCACACTCGCAGTTACATCTACACATAGGGTTGTCAATGAATCCAATACGAGAAAGAGAACCAGCAAGGTGATAATGATCAGCTCTGCTTCTGTTTGTTATAACGATAAAATGACGGGAAAGTTTCTTTTTGTTTGAACCAAGGGTGACGATTATCCCTATGAAAATGAAGAAAATAGAATTTGCCTTTATACAAGCCTTGATTTTTAATTATCGTGGAAGTATTGAGAAAAGCTTTTTTCATGAATGGTGCTCCACACTTCCGAAGTTTGTTTCCACAACCAAAGTTTGTTTACACTAAATCGTCTAAATCGCGCGTATTTATACTTAGCAGTGTCTAGGTCAGGTTTGCAGAATCGGTCCAAGAATGGCGAACACCATAACGAGCTCTCATTTATATGGGGTTCTGCCACGGTTCACCGAAACGGATTGCTATCGTCACAGCCGTTTACAAAACTGCGTTCCCTGTCGGAAAGTAAATACTTTTTCAAATCGTTGTCACTGCTAGACGACAGAAAAAAGAACGTGAATGGGAATGGCAAACAGCCAGTTTGACAAAAATTGATATTTGTTTGTTTAGTTAAATTCCGGCGCCGATTGGTCCGGGCGTAAAATGGGTTCGCGTTTTTCGCGGGGAGTTTTACCGGGGTTGCAGGGGGTGGATCCCTTAATTGCTCGATTTCGACGTGAACGGGGAATCTCGTCGGGGCAACGAAGCCTTCGCCGACGCTTCTCGACGCGTCGCGTCGCGGCGCCGATCGATAAAAAAATGCGCGACTTTTCGGCAAGTCGACGCAACTAGTTTGAACTTAGGAGCTGCAGGGCCTGGCCGTGCAAATTCGCTGCCAGACATTTTTTTTTCCCGATATGGCGTTTGTTGAAAGAACAACCTTTTTGACGATTATGCCAAGTGCTGGCCAGAAAATTATGTCAGATTTTCTCCGTAGGAGCTCGCGTATTTTAAACAATTTTAATTAACCATAAAGTGTTTACGAGTTTTCTAATGTTTGACATGTTCACTTCCAAACTACCAACCATAAAAATTCCGCAAATCTGTTTGACGATTATGCCAAGTGCCACGTTGGCCAGAGAATTCTGTGAAATTTTGTCCATAGGGAAACGTGTCTCGTATTTTCTAAAGCATAGATTAATTGCAAAATATTTATGGGTTGTCTAATGTTTGATATATTCACTGTTGAATCACCATCCAGCAAGATTTTACAAAACTTTTCGACAATTATGCCAAGTACCGCTTTAGCCAAAGTCAGATTTTGAACTTAGGTGCTCGTGTCTCGTGTACTTTAAACAATTTAGATTAATCGCAAATTTTTTGTGAGTTATCTAATATTATATATGTACACTGTTGAACCATCGTGTAACGAAAGTTTACAAAACCCCGTGAAAAAACTGTAGCTGCTGCACGATTATCAGAACTGAGACTGTTGGACAGTTTATGAGTAGACAGCGGAATTTTATGCAATGTAAAAACTGTCTATATTAATTAAAAAATACAGTAGTTACATAGATATTTTTAATTCTTTCAAAAAAATATATATACATATCTGTTGCATATTATATATATTAATTTATATATTTAGTGGATATATATATATATTTTTTTTTAATATTTTTATAGGTATATATATATATATATATATATATATATATATATTTATATTTGTTTGTAAACATATATATTTTGAATATTTTTATAGGTATATATATAAATAGGTATATAGTCTAATGATGAGAATACATGTGTGTGCTGTTTTTAATAAAGATAAAAGACTAAAAGAGTTGAAAACTATTAGAACATGTCTATCACAACCTGATAAAAGTCTTAAATAGACAAATTAATTTTTATTAACATCCTATGTCTTACAGTTAAGACATTCAAAGACTCAGTTAAGACTTCAAAATCGCCATTGAATAACTCAACTTCTAGCAAATTGATTAAATAAAAAGTTGCTTCGTTGGCCACAATATAAAGATTAATAAAGCATTGAATGGTTTTAAACATCATCTATTATATTGTTGCAAGAATGTTCCACCGTACGAAAGTTAATGCAAAAGAATTTTTATTTTGTAGGTCTGCATATTTATAAAAAACAATTTGCGTAACAAAAATTGAATAAGACAGAAGTACATTATGTTACCCCTGGCAGAAAATATTCTATGTAGGTCATAGAAGAGGTTAAATTCGACGAGATTGATAAACGAGTGACCGAAAAGCGAAGGGTTACGACACTAATGATTTTTTTGAATACAACGGAAGAACGGTGGGGTCTTAAATAGTAACCGGTTAGGTTTCCCAGCGAGTTCTCGCCGAACAGGGACCATCTCCGCGATTCAACAGCCCGGCCCGCGAATTTTACAAGCGGCTGAGTGTTTGCGCATCTCTTAAACCGTACTTTCCTTCCGGGAAACCGAACCGCAAACTTTCGAGGACGTCTAGCCGCGGTCGAGGCCCCGGCTTTCTAATTACAATTCGATCCTTCAAAGCTTCCCTCGTTAACGACACAAGATCCGACTGCGACACCCCCGAATCCCCATAGACCAGCACCGTATCCAATAAGTGCGACAAGCAAACAGAACGTTCTTACACGACGACTCCTCAGTCGTGTTTGCCAAAACAGTAACGTCAGAACTCGCGGATTAATTCTTCGTTACTCGGGTGAGAAAGCTGTACTTGCAAGAAATGTGTAATTGACAAATTAAGGGGAGATTCTTATGTAACAACTACAAAAGTGAGTGATTTTTGCGATTTTCTTCTTACAGGAACTATTTATATTATCGGAGCTAAAACTTTTTGGAATACAAGTAGGCCACTTTAAATTATAAGAAAAAAATTTTTTATTTCATTTTCTTATTAATTTCTATAATATTGTAATTTTTTGTGAATTAAGTCAACGTTGTTGGAAGTCTGTCAGCTTCGTGTCTTAAAATTGTACAACAAATCTGCAGGCTATTGTAGTTGTATAATGTAACGAACGTAAAATTCTTTTTTTTACAGCAAATAGTAAACAGAATGCAATAAATACGAAATTTGTTCAGTACCTCCGAGTGGAAGTAAAACAATATTTTTCTGTTATTAAAACCAAACTTCCGGAAACGTTTGCGAGCATGCAACGAACACATGAGTGTTTGTTCCTATAGTAAATAGAAAATAGAATCCGCCGAAAATGAAAATCATTCAATTTTTCCGAGCGAAAATGAAATAATATTTCTCAGTTGTTAATATTAAACCTTCGGAAAGTTTGTAAACCTACAGCCAACAGAGTTGTATCCTTACAATAAATACAAACTAGAATTGAATATACACAAAAACGGTACAATTTGTAGCGATGGGAATGAAGTCCCAGTTTTTTTTGAAGAGGATAATTGGTCATCAATTGAAAGATGTTGGTTTCATAATTAATTGAAAGAAGGTAGTTTTATCATCGACAAAGAACATAATTTTCTCTCATGCCTTATTCCTTTCTCGTTTAAATAATTAATAACAAAGTGCGATATTTATGATGAGAATAATAATGAAAAATGAATCATTAAACAAAGCGATAAAAAATAATTGATAACAAAGTGCGATATTTGTGATGAGAACAATAATGAAAAATGAATCATTAAACAAAGCGATGAGTTTAAAATATCGAAAGCTTATCGTTTATTTAATAACCCAAGAATTCTTAGGAAATTATTTGTATATGATTTCAAAACTATTTAGAATGGTCAACGATTTTTTAAGAATTTTTTCAAGCAATAGAAACAAAGCTTATTTAACATTTCCAACATAAAATTTCGTTTCCTTATAGTAACATTAATGATGAAGTACAAAGTATGTTCAGCGAATGCAGTGCTGGAAAACAAATCAGAAAGGGTTAGTTTTGATCTGTTAAAGGCTTCCCTGAAAAATCATGAAAGCTCAGGAAACTAAATCTATAGAATTCCAAAGGATTCCGGAGCAATGAATAATTATTGAAGAATTTTTCCAAGCAATAGAACGACATTTAATTAGAATATGCAACATGAAATTTCTTTTTCCTATAATAACATTTCCAACAAAGGAACACCGGATGGATGCAAAATAATCTCGAGATATAGATCCTAAGACAAGGGGTTGTTTTGTAACAGTTCGACAATTATGGCTTGCTAAGAAAAGTCCTAAAAATCAGTATACAGATTGAATACAATTTGAGAAGGGTCTAGAACAACGAACGACGAACTTTTTCTTATATCAACAGTAACGACTCACAACAAAATAATTCCAACAAACGAACGCATTATTGAAAAGAAAATTGCAAGACAAAGAGTAGGTTTCGAACCAGTCAAAAATTATAATTCGTTCAGAAGAGTCACGAAACCCAATACACAAATTGTGTACAATTTAAACAGTGTCTAGAACAACGTACAATTTATTCAGAATATTTCCAAGCAATACAAAATTCCTTTTCTTATATCAACCATAACGACTCACAACAAAATAGTTCCAACAAACGAATGCACCATTGAAAAGAAAATCGCAAGACAAGGGGTAGATTTCGGATCAATTGAACAATTCTATTCCACTCAAAAAGTCCCGAAACCCTTCAGAACAGGTCCCACATAATTCGCAAGGTGTCCGCAACCTCGCAACGTCCGAAGAAATATTTCCGCGCAATGAATTCGACTTTGTTTAAAATTTCCGACTCGCCGATCCGCGAGCAGCAACTCTACTGGTGAAAGTGCTCAGAAACACGGAAATGGCAGAGGGAGCGGCAGAGCAGGAAGCAAACGCTAACGTTGATAAAGGGATAACAAGGGAAAGGGAAAGTTGCCAGTGTGCTAGCCTCTTCGCGGAAGTGGTACAAAGGAGTTCCCCTTCGAGAAGTCTCTCCACCACCCTCTCGCGAAACCTCCGAAGAACAGCGATTGCGCGCGCGTAAGGGGTGGCTTTTGAAAATCTCGAACCGTTTTCGCGGTGCACCTCTGAATCCGCGAGCAATTTTTCCAAAAAACGATACGAAAAGGAGAACACGCTCGACCGGGCCCTCATGTTAAGAAGAACAAAAGCAATCCGGAGCTTTTGTGGGAGGGCAAACAACATCGAGCTCAGGTCTCGCGGTTTTCGGTGGTTCTCTCCCGGTGTCATGAATAAAAGGCGAAACGATCAACGGAGACGGTAAACAATGCCGGCCGTTTTTCCATTTAACGCGGCCGGAGAAGTTATTCATAAGCCCTCGAAGAGAATCGCGCGGCTCGTCAAGCGGAAAGGGTTGAAAAGGGTTAAGAGGGTCAGAGGGAAGATCTCTCCGGACAGTCTGCAGCGGAAGAGCGAGGGGTTGAGGAGGAGGGAAGAACTCGGTCGAAGTTGGTCAGCAGGATGAACGAAGGAGCAGCCGCCGCCGTCGCCGCAGACGACGACGACGACGACGACGACTACGGGACGACCACTAGGACTTCCAGGAGAGGAGCAAAACGAGAGAGAGAGAGAGAGAAAGAGAGATTGCTCTCCCTCCTCTCTGGCAAGGATCTCTTTCGCGTCTCCCTTCCGCCTTGGTCCGAACGAACAATGCGCGGAAAAGTGTGCGATAGCAGAGAAAAAAATGGACCGCTGCCATTATGGAGTTCAGGGCCACTCGAGTTGTTTTGCTTCCACCTCCGCAAAGGAGAGCCTCGTACAGAGGCAACTGTGCTGAATGAATCAGAGACCGGGAGGGGAACAAGTTGAAGGAGCTGGAGAGGAGGGAGAGGATGAGAAGGACGAGGCTGCTCCTCGGGAAAGAGAGAGAGAGAGAGGGAGGGGCTGCTTTCACCACCAGTGGCCTAGACTTCTTCCTCCCTCGCAGTCCCGTTGCCTGCTACGTTTTCTTCGTGTCTGCTCCCTATGCATTCCCAAAGTGCCGCAATTGTTCTTCCTCTCTCTCTCTCTCTCTCCCTGTTTTTCTTTGTCCTTCTCTCTCTTTATCTTCACCCTTTCTCGCTCCCAGATCGTTCCCAGAGGCTCGCAACCCTCTGTCCTACTCCAGTGGCTGTCCCACCCTCACCCTTCTCGGGCCACCAACCCGCTTGTGATCCATCGTTCGAGCGCGCCACGCTTCACCGTTTGCTTTTCTTTGGCTAGAGGAGAGTAGAGGAGAAGGGTTGCAACTTCCGAACTGCTTCGAGGACCCCTCCAGGGGACGAGATGATTTACACGGGGTGATACTTCTTGATTAGAGGTCGCGGCGAAAGTGTATCGCGAGTTTCTTAGTTAACGGGAATGACGTTGTCGACACGCAATCATCGCGCGACTCGCTTTTGCACTGCATACCCTGCTGTACCCTTTTTGCTTTCTTCGTGAAGTGTTTGCTGCAGGGTGGCGAGGGGTGGCTTGTTTAGGGGATGATGCTTTTGGAATTGGGTTAGGCAAACGTTCTGGTTTAACACGTTGGCTGCTATGTCACCCACATATGTATGTATATAGGAGACAAAATTATTATATTTGTTCAGATTTCATAATAAACGTTTGCGTTAAGGCTTTATCCACTGCAAGCCTATAAATAGAATTTTGAATGATAATACTGTACCAAAGGGAAACTTAAAAATATTCTTTTGTACAGGGTATCTCACCTAAGTTGTGTATGTTAAATATCTCGCTTATTTTTGGTAATAGAAAAAAACTGTCAGAGGACAAAATTATTTGGTTCAAAGGGGGAAATATTGTTGTACGAAAAAAATGTTCTCAAGTTCATTTTTTTCCGAGATATCAAGGTCATCGAAGATTTTTTAAATGGGTCTGTATATTTTCGTCATCATAGTATGATAACTGAGGTGAAGATGAATCCAACGACCTGTAATGCTATATCCTTTGCATGACCTTGAATTACAAACAATTTACAATAGTTGAGCAATCGATACAAATAGTGAAATAATTTCTGTTATTTTGCTCTGTTGTACTCATTCGAATATACAGATAGGAGATGGCTTGGGAGGTACGGAGGCGCGCACACAAAGATGTCATGTGAGTATCACATATCACGGCGGGTGAATGTGTGTACACTGTCTAGACAGACAACAATGTATACGGCAGCCAGTAGTCGATGAGTCGCCATAATAAACACATCTTTTGTACACGTTCTCTGTCTCGTTATTGTGTCACTCTGTCTAACGCGATACCTTCCTAGTCCGATCGTAAC
The DNA here is from genome assembly GCA_913789915.3 of Sphecodes monilicornis. NCBI lineage: Eukaryota > Metazoa > Arthropoda > Insecta > Hymenoptera > Halictidae > Sphecodes > Sphecodes monilicornis. The sequence goes on along the minus strand of OU565286.1, from coordinate 11,758,548 downwards.
AGGAAAGACGCTATTTTTTAGTAAAATGTGAAATAATACTTTGTAGTAATTGGTATAGTAAAGATATGAGCTGTAACTGCGCAGTATCGCGCCGTTTGCAACGCATTAGTTTAATGATTCAGAGAATGTCAATTACTAATGTTGTCTGAAATGTCAACATATTTAGATTATCGTTAAATTTTGTATTGAAAAGGCAAGCGTAAATAGAATCGTGAGCCAGCAGGTACGTCGAATAATATACAATAATAATTTGTTTTGGTATTTCTGCTTATAGAATAACCATTAACCCTTAATTAATCTTGTTGTCTACAACGTGTCTTGATATCGTAAGTCTCTTTAATTTACTTAGTAAAATAAGCAATACCAGTAATATTGTATTAATAATTGATAATACAATCAGTATAATAAATAAAGATTGTGAGAGTGCTCAGTATCAAACACCTTAACTTTCCAATGTTCATTTCATTAAGTAGATTTTAGTAATTGGTCTTGGACTGGTTGTTGTACAGGGAACAATAAACACGTTTATTTACGTATTATTATTTCCGAGATATCCCGCTTAAAGATCCACCTGTTTTACTAACTGAAGCATTCCCACGTTTCATTGTCACTTAACATGTTGACTGCCACGTAAAATCTCGGATCCTTATCTAGCTTTTCAAGTGAGCTACACAAATCGCAGTCCATTCTCAAGTTTCAACTATCTTCCAAGACTAAACGTTGTCGTTTAGCAGATAGTTTAAAGTGCACGCGAAGACCTGAACGCCTGCGTTGATGCAAACATTCCAGCGTCGGTGCACGCTGCTTGCGGTGCACAGGCTAAGTAAAGCGGGACACAGTATTGGAGGCGCTCGTTAAGTATCGAACTACTATACCTTAGAACTATGGATAGAGGATCAAATTAATTGGGCAATTCGCTTGAAGATGAATTGACGATTTTATATTAATCCCTGTAGTAATATCATTGTCTTTTTTTGTTTAACTCCACTGTGTTCGAAGATTGACCTGGACCCCTTTCAGAAAAAAAGTTGTTACTCAAATGTTTTTTAAGATTTGGTTGCCAAAAAATTTATACAAGTTGTACAGTATGTGTAACATTAACTAAGGTACTTGTTTAAAGAAGAAGTCCATTAATTTATCCAAAAGAAATTCCTGAAGTTTCCTTCGAATTATTAACTGAACGTAATTCCTTAAAACGATCACACACCGTTGTATATTATTAATGACTGGTAGATCGTCACAGGATGAACTGACTTTTGTTTAACCCTGCCGTATTCCCATGTTCCTCTTGTTTAACCTTACTGTTTTCCTGCCTTCGTTTTGTCTATACTTGCTGCGTACCTTTCTTCCTTTTGTTTAGTCCTGCCATGTTCGTCAATAATTGACCCACATCACTTCCGGAAAAAGAAGCTGTCACTCAGACATCTTTCAAAATTATGCTGCCAAAAAATTTGTACAAGTGGTAAAATGTATGTATTTTTAAACTGAATCTTTGTGTAAGATAGAATTCTATTAATTTTTTCCGAAGAATTTCTTGAAAAGCACGTTTTCGTCAGATCGTTAAACTAGGCATGGTCCCCCAAAACGTTCACAGAGTCGTGGATTACTAAAGGTTGGTAGATCATCATACGATCAAATGACCTTTGTTTAACCTTGCTGTATTCCCCATTTTTCTCCTGTTTAAACTTACGGCATTCCTGTTTTCCTTTTGTTTAAACCTACATTGTTCATTCTTTCCCTTACTTCAATTCTAATATATTTCTCAATGATTGACCTGCATCACTTTCGGAAAAAACAAGCTGTCACCCGATCATCGTTCCAGCTTGTTCCGCCCAAAAATTCATACGAGTTACCTCATGCATATACTTCTACCCCACATCCTCACATAAAAACGAATCCTACTAACCTTCCCCCAAACAAATCCCAAAGATCCCAGAATGAAGCGATCATCCTCTACTGGTCGCTAATGCAGCGTCCACGAATATTCGCTAACGAACACGTACGCGAGTATGCAAAGCAGAATCTCGTATTACAGAGTCGTAGGAGCCCCATCGACCACGCACCCTCAAAGAAAAGATTCTGGTTGTACCTTGCGAGCATAAACGCGCGCGTCCACGTCGTTCCGGCTCTTAACGGCGGGTAAAATAAAAAACGTCTAACACGACTTTTACCGTTCCGTAGGTCGGTAGACGTGTGTGTGCGTGTGTGTGCGTGGACGGGGGTGGTTCACGAGGGTATATGAACGGAAAGAGGTGGGAGGAGGTGGGTTGACGGCGAAAGGATCGGGGGTGTATCGAGTCGCAAGCCGCGACGCGGGGAATTACCATAATCCGCGGCGTTACGGTGCGCGAGAGCGTTCTATTTAAAAAAAAGGAGCTCGACGTTGGGGGTTGAGGGTGGGGGTGGGCGTGGGGGCTGGGTGGACTGGCAGAGAAAAGTAAGAAAAAAGCGCTGGTGGAACGAGGGTAGAATAAGAAGAAGAAGAAAGAACGAAAGGTGAAAAAAATGGAAAAACGAGAAGCAAGAGAGAGAGAGAGAGAGAGAGAAGCTAGCGTCCACCGCGCCTCGTTATTGGGGAATGTAGGGTTCTGGTTAGGTTCAGGAGAGCCGGTTACATCGGCTGCCGGACAAAAGGGCTTTGTCGCGAGTAGACAGTGACAGTGATCAGACCGTGATGAGTGACAATGACGTCGGTCGGCTGTGCGGCAGCCCATTATTCCACCTGGCAGAAAGCTTTCCAGTTTGGCACACATCGAGTATCCAAGCGATCACTTATTATAATCATGCCGACCGGCATGTTGTTGTGTTGTATCGTGTGTCGTGTGTCGTGCGACGCTTCTGCTATACCTATAATACTATACTATGCGCACTATGATGATGCTGCTGCAGCTGGTGCTGTGCTATGCCGGCGCTATGTCGCGTTGGCCATGGCTGACATCGGTGCTAAAAGAGGGGTGGGATAGAGAGGGTGAGAGATGAGGAACGCGCGCGGGAAAGCAGGGGGTGGATCGCCGGCTACAACCGACCGGGGGGGTTGGCGGATAGGGAGTTGGGGCAACCGGGGTGAGCAAGGGGGGCGAGGCACTATTGGCTGGCCGGCTCCTATCCCGATGAGCCGCTCTGATTAGTGATTAGCGCGAAATCGCCCGTTCGTTCGTTCGTTCGTCCATCGGCCGGATGGTTGCCAGTCGCGGCTCACTGGCTTCATTCTTCTCTCCTAAGCTATTTAATTAATGCTGAATTCTAAAAATACCGATCGACGACCGACCCCCACACCATGACCATGCCCTCCCCCCTTCGCACATCACCGCAACTCAGCAGCCAACCTCACCCCCGGACGTCGCACTACGTCTCCGTCCGGGGGGACGGGAAAAATGGATTTGATGCTAGAATAACCCTTTCGGTGGTTAACCACGTTCCATAGTACCTTTCCGCGAACGACGCGCGTACCCTTTTCATATGGTGTATGGGAACAGGTTGTACGATGGGTAACGCGATTTCTTGGGATTCTAGGGCAATTTGCAACCTACATGGCACTTTCCAAGGAACTTCGTTTACCCGGTTCTGTACCCTAGCTAAATACTGTTAGGGGTTGAGGATATCTTTTGGAGGTTATCTTTGACAAGTGTTCTTTCATTAGGATTAGTCATTGGATGACTTAACACGTTAAGCGCGACGTCAACCCCTGGGGACTGACGTTACCGAATTTACAGAAAAATATATAACTCGTATAATATTAAAAAATGTATAAATAATGTTCACACTGTCTTGATAGATTTAATTGATACAGATTAAATATAAATGAGGTGAGCAAGTATTTGCGTATGTACAGTTGTATTGTTGTATTTAAATTTAAATAAAAAGTGGCATGGAAAACGAGATAAAATTGCTCCGCGCTTAACGTGTTAAGGGAGGTATTGACGAACGGAAAGATTAACACTTTGACTGCGGAGCGGTCGAATGCGAATAATAACCCTCCGTTTGCAACCTGGGTCGTTTATGGCCAGAGTGAAATATCACACTTGAATTTCATTCTTATCGATATTTATTGGTTCCCATTAATGCCTCGAATATTTAATGTTGCAACGATCATGTATTAAAAGGGACTTTGATACGAATTCCAGAATTTATATAGATTTTTTTAAAATCTTGTAAAAACATTAGTCGTGAATAGGAATGACCGAGTATGTAGACGGCGTCGATAAAAATGAGGATGCAGACGGAGGATTAAAACTGTTATGAGTAGGTTGCAGACTTTATACAGTTATGACGAAAATGAGTTGGTGCAATTTAAAATAGTGTAAAAGTTAAGGGAATGTAATAACATCAATACTTGAGGAAAAACTACTTACTGAAGGAAAAATACTATAGGAAACTACTAAAGAAAAAAAGAATTTATTTCATCCCTGTTTCTTACAATTGATGCACAACATTTTTATTTTGCATAAAGATCCGCAGTCTAGATGTGAGGACATTGTTAGATTTTGTTATGAAAGAATTACTAGATCTTGCACAATATGTGAACTGTTACATGAGGCACTTATTTGAGGATGAAGATTATTGGTTGTGTCAGGAAAAATTGCCGAAGTTAAACGTGTTCCCTCTTCCTTTACTTTAACCCCGTTCCTTCATTGACCTACACACTTCTCTTGAAAAGAGACTGTCATTCAATCTTTTAAGATTTTGCAACCAAAAGATTCCTACAAGTGGTACAATGTATGTACTTTTAAACCGTTTCTTCGTTTAAGAAAAAACGCCATTAACTTTTCCAAAAAAATTCCAAAACTCACGGTTGCTGCAGATTGTTAACCAGGAACACAACCCCTTGGCGCGTTCCCAAAGGCGTAGATCATTAAGTGTTACTGGATCTTTACAGGGTGAAATAACTTTTATTTAACCCCGCTGTATTCCTTTTGTTCGTTTTCTATAACCCTGCTTTGTTTCTTTCTTCCTCTTGTGTAACCCTACAGTCTCATATGGCCGAACTACACAACTCCCATAAAAGGGGTTGTTACTTAATCATCTTTCAAGATTTAGCTACTAAAAAATTCGCACAAGTCGTCCAAAGTATGCACTTTTAAACCATATCCACATCAAAGAAAGTACCTCATTAACTTTCCTCAACAAAATTTCGCATTTCTTCCAGATCGTCAACCAGAAGTAAAACCCCTTCTGCAGCCACAAACCAGAAGAATTTCCGAAAGGGTGGACGTATGTATCACGGCAATCGGGGTAATCGAAGCAATTCGGAAACTGGTCCGGTGCTATCGATCAGCTCGCGGGGGATCCCCATTAAGTCGAGGACCCCCTCAAAGGAGGCACCCTCGTCGAAACGCGTCTAGCCTGTCCTGTGTTACGTCGCGCCCTCGACGATCTCTCTCTGCGAAGAAATTGAATCCTCAAAATTCCTGCGTCGGGCAGGGGGCAAGGGTCGACGACTTCCTGCGTCCCCCAGCCCCTGAATAGCATCAGCCACCCCCCGTCCGAAGGACGCAGCCATCCCTCGAAGGAGGCCCGTGGGGAGCACGGATTTATTGCGTAACAACCCCTCCCCCCTCACCCCCGGAGTCGGCTCGTAACCTTTGGAGGTTGCGTAGGTCCGACGATAGAGGGTGCTGCATAGGCTCGATGATCTACTTGTTGAATGGTGAGGAGAGAGAGAGAGAGAGAGAGAGCGCGAGCGACAGTGAGAGCGACAGAGAGAGAGAGAGAGAGAGAGAGAGAGAGGAGGTAGGATATTTCTGAATGAACGAACGACTGAATGGGCCGCCGCACATGGCATAGGGTGCCTACTTGACACCGATCCGTAACCTCAACAATCGGGGCTGCCTGTCTTCGAGCCGGCTGGCTCGTCTCCCAAGATCCTGCGCCGAGGGTGAACTACCCTAAACGCAGCCACGCGTGCATGTACATACTTCTGCGTCTGTGTGTGCTGCTAAGCCGACTGAGCCCGCGCTGTTTTAATCGCTAGAACTACAGAAAGGGGTCAAACTGTTTTGTCTTTGATTTCCCGACAATTAATTATCGAAATTATAACAGTAATTTGATAAGCAGTCTGCGGATTTTCTGCATGCGATGTATAGTTCTGATGAATTTAAAAATACTGTTGTATAGTTTTCGACTCATTAATTCCTATCCCGAAACCTTAGATTCAACTTCACCAGGAATGATTTCCACGCTGAAAATTCAAAAAATTATGAATCGTTAGGGATATGTAGTGCATATGTAGGTAAGTATTACGCGATTATATTGTTGTCCAAAATTCACTTTAAGTGGGTGAAATCAAGCTTTGAGAATTCGGGTATTTTTCTGAACATTTCCGACCAATTGCAATTTTTCCCACATTTTTTTTCATGTCATGTAGTAAACTAATTGTCTTAACTTGTCAAAAAAATCCAAATCGCAGGGACCAATATTTAAGAAGTTATCGACTTTTTAAAAGTGTCCGTATATTACTGTGAATAACTGTACTTATTTAACTGATGTACACTGTGTTGGCCAATAATGCCACTTAACAATATGGTACATAATATCAATTACAGTATTGCACAACTATTCTAAATAGCTTAATAAAATTCCGTATGGAACTGTAAAGGAATTATACAACACTGTATCAAGTTCTATAATAAAACAAAGGAAACAAATCCCCTAACTTCAACCCCTAGCGTCTCAGACCTAATCCAGACCAGAGTCTGAAGGGTTAAGGTTACCCCGTCGTCTAAATAGGGTAATCCCGGTCGTCCGATCGTATTCGAGTGCTCGCTCCGTCGATAAGAAGCAACATAATCCCCGATTGACGCCGTCAAAGGAATTTTTAAGCACCAGAGCTGGCAACCGGAGGTGCTCGGTTGTTTTTCAGAGGCGTAATCGCGGGGCCATCGGTAGTCGAACTTCCGGAAGCCCCGGTCTAATCTCGTCGTCCGGGAAGCATGATAGTTCACAAGTAGTTTAAGTCGTTTATCGGCCCCCCGCAGAATACCAATTATCACGGGGCCAGATGTGGGGGATTTCGCGGCCGCGGAAACTTTCCGTTATAATCACCATCGCTGACACTTCTACTCTTCGTTCTTTTACACGGTTATCGATCACCCAGTCCTCGGAACTCGAAAATTCGAGTCGCCCGGGGAGCAAACGGAAAATCAAAGAAACTTCGAACTTCCCGCTCTTCATTCATCATTCGAACTCGCGGCAGATTGCCGAACCGGTTAAAACGAATTTAAGACGAAATTACACTCCTTCGGTTTGGATGTAAATCGCGGATGAATCATCCACAATGATCAATAAAAGATGAAAGCTAAAGTATTTATATTGTTCACTGATTGAATTTATGGCGGCTGTCGAATTATGAGAAGATGGAAAAAGGAGAAGGAAGCGTTTCGTCCTAGGCCCGGTAGAGGACTTGTCAGTAAGGCTATTTAGTGGACCCGTGCCTTAGAAGCGGGATGTCGTCAGAACAGTTTAGGACGGTATATACAGGGTGTCCCACATAAATAGGAACACCTAAATATCTGTCGTATTTACAGTCCTATCAGAAAACTTCAGAGGACAAAGTGACACTATGGCAGGGGGCAAATATAATGGTAAAGAAAAAAATTTTTTATGTTGTGTTTTTTAATGAAATTTCAGGGTACCGATGTTTTTTTAAATGGAATAGTATATTTTTTTACGATAGCATGATAAACAATAAAAAACTGAATTTAGTGGATACCACCTTTTTGACCTTGAAATGACCTTGAGCAAGAATAATCATGTTGGAGGGGATAAAATGTGGAAGTTTAAAACTTACGTGTTTCAGCAAAGATTACGCGTTGTTTATGGCGGGTTGACCTTTACATATCATAATAAATGTTCGAAGTGTTGATCATCCTTATTTATGCAATATTGCAATCTTGCATTAAATGATCTGTAGGCATTGTCGATTGCCTGAGACGTAATTGAAGCACATGCTGCAGTAATCCTTTGCCGCATATCCTCTGGCGTTGTGGGTTTATCTTTGTTCACAATATATTTTATCTTGCCCCATAGATAAAAGTCCAATGGTGTCAGTCCAATTGTTTATTACGATTTTTAGAACTTACACCACCGGTATTTTTAAATTGTTTTACCACAGCGGAAAATGCGTGTAACGAAGGACAAATACGATTCACAAATTTTTCACAATACAAATGTACTGCTTGCCTCGAAGATTGGTGGCTTTCGCCATAAGTGAAAACCATATCAATTCGTTCCTGTACAGTATAACGCATTGGTATCACTTTCACGTTTCGAATTCGAATAATGCAGAAGGAACAACGTACATATTCTAGCCGATTAACCTTCTGTTAACGATCTCAATGATACATTCTCTAACATAAACATACGCTGTTTACTATGAAAAATATTTCAAACATTTATTGTGGTTTGTAAAGGTCAACCCGCCGTAAACAACGCGTAGCCTTTGCTGAAACACGTAAATTTTAAACTTCCACATTTTATCCGCTCCAACATGATTATTCTTGCTCAAGGTCATTTCAAGGTCAAAAAGGACAAAAAGGTGGAATCCACTAAATTCAGTTTTTTATTGTCTATCATGCTATCGTAAAAAATATACTATTCCATTTAAAAAAACATCAGTGACCTTGAAATTTCATTAAGAAACACGACATAAAAATTTTTTTTCTTTACCATTATATTTGCCCCCTGCAATAGTGTCACTTTGTCCTTTGAAGTTTTCTGATAGGACTGTAAATACGACAGATATTTAGGTGTTCCCATTTATGTGGGACACCCTGTATACAAACAGAGGAAAATTCAGGTAGTAGCGGGAAAGGTGTTGTCGTAGTGTCCCTCTGTTAACGAGCATAGGGAGTAGCCGCCACAAATTCAATCCGATAAGTCTCAAAATGTGGGTAGTAAAGTGTGAGTGTTGCGACTGAATGAATAACTTTACTTCTGAAAGAAAAGAGAAAAAATTATTATTCCAAAGACAGTCACAATTTCGAAATATTTCTAAAAAACTTTCCATATGCACATTTTTCCGAGGAAACGACATTTTGAATCTTCGCTAAATTAAATGAAATTATAAACGTACGCATATGTACGCATGTAGAGCACAACTAAGCACTGACAGTAAACGATGAAGATGAACAATCATTTATTTGGACAGGTTAGGACTTGTCACTGCGGTTTCACTGTTTCACTGTGGTTGTGCATTATCCAGTGAATTCGTCAAAACTAGAAACCGATCCTACTTCATTCACTAATCACTTCGGATGATCATTTTACACAAAACGCGGATGAAAACGATCTTTACATCTTTCGCTGTGAAAGATTCATTCGCGATGAACATCCAACGTGAAGAAGTGTATATACGGCTTTAGGATTGCAAGCGGTGAGAACCTCGAGCGGGACAACGCGGATTTTCCGCGCGCGAAACGGCAAAATCAATCCGCGAAAATAAAACCACCGTGCTTGTACTCGTCGTCGAGACGTCTGAAAAATCGTCACGCGAGAGGGAGAGAGAGAGAGAGAGAGAGAGAGAGAGAGAGAGAGAGAGAGGTGCACACATTTGCGGGGCCTATCCGCGAGGAAATCCACTTATCCTTCGGCGGGTTGCCCGCCAACTGCGCCGGCAACGATCGTCGTTAAAATCCGTTTAACCCTTGCGCGACGAATTAACCATCGGCCTCATTAACTCGAAATTAAACGATTCCGCGGTGGAATTAAAAACAGCAAAAAAATTAAAAGCTATGAGGAGACGAGGTAAACGAGAACTGAGTGAGAGGGAGAGAGAGAGGGGGGGGGTTAGTAAAGGGGTGAAGGTAGCGAGGGAAGAAAAAGACGAGGAAGAAGGTGCTCGAGGACTCGATAGGCCAAGAAATCCGCGCGCGTTCAACGGACAAAGAGCTCGCCGGAAGAAAGGATCTCGGAGTGGCTCGTCGATGCCACTTAAGGGGGTATTCTACTTGTTCATGTTCAAAAAATCAATTTTTTTCTTTGCATATTCTTGTTGTGTAAACGTTGTAAAATATGGCAGGAAAAGGATTTGTTCGAATTCGTAAAATTAACGCAGTTATTGACGTTTGATGAATGCACGTGCTCAGAGACATTGACAGTTAAATGCATATTACGAATATTGACTTCCATGATTTCTTAAAACTTGGTTAACCCTTTTTAAATTTAACAAGCGTATGAAGTAGATGTTCCTTTATCGAACTGAAATAATGTGAATATTTACAATAACTTTTCTCTTTTTAACTTGAAGAACTAGGAATGGATTTTTTTGCTTCACATACCTGCCATTTTGCCAAAACATGTTTGTTCTGTTTGATCTTAGCACGGGGTATAGCCACACTCATAAATTAATACTTTGACTGCCGTCGTGGTCACCAGTGACCGGCGCTATTACTTTACTTAAAACCGATTGTCATATCATTACTGGCGCTGAATATCAATTTATTCGTTCTGCAATGAACTATATTATTGTGTAAGGTGTAAACTTCATTATCGAATAACTTATAATCACACAAATAAATTAGTTATAATCACTAATAACTTTTACACGAATAAAATAAGCAATACTTGTATAAAACACCCAAAATTCACGTGGTAGTCAACGTGTTAAGATTGTTTTTGATTTTTTCGTTTCAGATGAATACAATATCTTGAATTATAGAAGCTACTACTAATCATTCGTTACGGGGAGCATGTAAAGATAAACACATGAGAATTGCACAGTATCTTTCTGAGATATGCTATATATCATTATACTATAAAAATTCGATAAACTTCTCTCCTAAAAGTTACCCAGTGTAGAATACTGCCTTAACCCTTCGGGGATGATGATCAGTTTGCCTCTGTACGATCGACATTATATTGTGTTACAGATGTTACAATAATCTGTTAATGATTTAGACTTTCTAATATTTTCCCTAGTCATCTTCAAATTCTAGAAAGCGACCAATATTGCACGAGAACATGTCGTATCTAATAATCTGACCTTCTTCAATCAATTCTGAAATATTCCTCGGAGTCACTAGCGTGTACTATGTCGGGTCCGAGGGGTTAAATCGTTTCGGGACAAGAGCCCGCGAAGATTCGCGGGACGGCTAGCATGGTCGCGGGGCAGGATCGTCGTGCACCATCATCCCCGAAACTCTTTTGAATATTTTCGCGTGGCAAAAAGCGGAGGAAAACCGTGGAGTCCGGGGGAGAGGCCGCGGACCTGGAGAGGTAAAAAAGAGTGCAAGAGAGTTAGAGAGCAAGAGAGAGTTAGACAGAGAGAGAGAGAGAGAGAGAGAGAGAGAGAGAATGTACTTCGGTGGAAGAGAGGATAGTAGTTGGAGGGTGGGTCGGTGGTGATGGCGATGGTGTGGGATAGATGTGGGTGGCGAAGGGGGTGTTAGCCGGGGCGGAGACGGTGCATTACGACCGGGACAGGGCATGGCATGGCTAGCTCAGGAAAGTACAGGATGTGAGAGGAGGGGTAGTTGATGCAGGAGGGTGCATGAAGAGGAGGGCGGTTGCCCCAGTAAAAATCGATCCTCCCCACTCTTTTCCTACTTTTTCCCCTTGAGGTTCGCAACCATGAGAGAGAGAAAGAGGATGGGGGAGGACCACCAGGACGGCAGGCAGGCAGGCAGGCAGGCAGGCAGGCAGGCAGGCTAGCAGGCTCTGCCAGGCTGCCAGAGGGTGGAAAAAGAGGATAGGGGGTGGCAGAACGGCGGTGGCGGCGGCACCGGCGGCTGCAGGGTTACCTACGTAGCCTGTCTGTCTTTGTGTAGCCGCGTTTCTGAATCTTCGTGAGCGTTCGTGCGCGTGTCGATGCGCTCGTACGCGACTTCTCTCGCGTGGCTTCCCTCTCGACCACCCCCTTTACCACCCCCGTTTGCCACCCCCTTTGCCACCCTCTTTGCCACCCCCTGCACATGCGTTTGTACATGTGCCGCGCTCGCGAGCGCAGCCGATTGAACGGATTTTTTCGAGGGTGGTCGCCCATATATGTCTCTCCATGTATGCATGTATGCAGGTATCTACAGCAGTGGACAAAAGTATTACCCTTTTACCCTCGGACGGCCGACCATTCTTGCAACTATATAATTGATGGTGTTTAGGGCCGTTCGCTTCTTTGTTTATCAATTTTTTGAACCGTATGTTTGCAAACACTTCTGCCAGGCACGCAAAGGTTCTCTTTGTATTACTTTTAGTGTAGCGGCTGTACATTTAATTAAGTCGCTACAAGCTGGTTAATTGAATGAACAATTTAACACTCTCCTGGGTCTGAATAGACCCACATTGCATCGTTGGAAGAACGAATAGTAACACTCTTGTCACTAATTTTTGTATAACATTACAGAACATTTTGCTTTCAATGCTCGACTCGAATTAATTGTTCTCAACATTGTTCTGAATAATAATTAGTAGTGACATTGTTCGACAATTCTTTAAGTGTCTGAGACATGGATCGCCATTAGACTGCGGAACTTTATGAAAAATAAGAATTGAGGACCAGAGGACACATTATAATTTCTTCTTTTCTTTAATGACCCCAATAAATTAAAAATAATATCAAATCCACAGTTCACTTTTCACGCAGTAATTTTTCCGATTGATCATCTTGGAACTTCTTTGGTTCATCACAGGGTTGCTTGCCTCTCACATCGAAATCGTCATTTTTAAATTGCTGAAACCAATCTCTTCTTCCTTCGGATAATGCATTGTCACCATAAACTTGTTAATAGTAACGCTTACAGTGTATTTAATTCTTTCTGTACGACAAATAGGGATCGTTCGCTACTACCATTTGTTTGCCTATCTTCATCATTAAAATGTTTCATCAAATGCAACGTACACCCTGTACAAAATAGTAAAACAATTTAGCAGAGGAAAGCCGTAGACTCTCCGAATATCATGTTATGTACTATGAACCTAAACAACAAAGCGTACCTACAAAATTAATACTTCGACTGTCGAAGCAAAAATCTCAAAAATTCCAGAAGAACCAAAGTAACTTACTTAATACAATAACTTTCCTTAATTTGCCCGATATTAACCAAATTTGCTACAATATCTTCATTAGCGTAATTGTAATTCATTTGTAATTATGTACAAACAATTCCGCACCCATATATGGTTGATACGGCAGTCAACGTGTTAATTTGACTAATTTCAAGTAAACTGCGACGTTTTACATTTCAGACGTCACGTATCCGTGACAGTGGTAACGAACGCGTGAACCAGTTGCATGACTAAATCGGAAAGAGAAATGGCAAGAGAAAGATTTGAAATTCGGAAACATAAAAATCCGTGGAGGTCGGGAAGAAAAGAAGGAAAAGGCCATTTGCGAAGTCTATGAAGTTCGAGCTGGCGCGGAAAGTTACGCGTGAGCGATGGCAAATCGCAAGATCCTTCTTCGAAAGAAAGAAAAAAAGAGAAAGAGAGAGAGAGAGAGAGACAGGGGGGAAGGAAGGGGGTTGAGCAGAAATTTCGAGGGAATCAAAGTCGCGGAAGAGAAGGGGTGGCTTTCTCCGCGAGTTTCGTCGCGCTGACACCGTTTCGCCGTCATAAACATCGCGGAAAGTGAAGACACCGGGAAAGTTCGGGGCGTTTACCGGCGTCAATGGGGTACAGGGTACGCGCGCGCGCTCGTGCAACTCGCACACGGCCACGTTTACGAATACACGCGCGGGTCCTCATGTGCAGGGGCGGTAGAGGGTTGCAGCGGGTCGCGGGGGATTGTCGGGGGTTGAAGGGGGTTGGGTGTGTGCGGCCACGACAAAAAACTGTCCAAGGCGTGCACGATCACGTTGGTGGTCAGCGATGGCTCAGCTTGGTGCACACGTATAGTGCTGGACGAAAGTATTCGCACGTAACCCTTATGTCGATAACCAAAATATTCTGCGATATTCGATGATGCACTTTGTAGCTTTAATGCATACTTTTATGTCTCGAATGCGAATTTACCTTTTGCACTCGCAGCAATTTTTTTTGTATAAAAACAATTAAATTTCTCTTTTTCACCGTCAAAGGTACGCAACCGATTAACCCTCATTCGTTCCTCAGGGTGAAAATTCACGCGCTTATGTGATTTATATCCTGTAAAATATTAGGTTGTTGCATGCGAAATGTCCTACTGTTAACAGTAACCTTAAACAAACATGTTCTAAATAAATGTATGGATCAAAGTGAGCATCGTTCTAAACAATTTATTCTGCCAAAGGTATAAGTATAACGTATAAGGTATAAGAGAGAGAGAGAGAGAGAGAGAGAGAGAGAGGCATATATATAAGAGGTATAAGGTATAAGGTATAATGATTCGTTACTGGCACGCGTTTATTGCGAACGGTGATCTTGAACTTCCGGAGCAGCAGCGCCGAGGTCGTTGGGACTCGAATATCCCATAAAATGGTTTTCAGTGACGAGCAAGCAACAAATGGCCGAGTTTTGGAGCCGCTTTGATCGGCACGTGGTGGCACCGCTTTGTCAGTTTTCGTGGGCCGCGAGCGCACGGACAGCAGCGCTGTTGGAAATCGTTGACGAAGTAAATGACTGTTGGCTCTCGCGTGCAGTTAACCGTAATTATCGTTTATCTTCCCCCCACCCCCCGTTGCGTCGCGCCGCGTCGAATCGCGCTTTTCTCGTCCGCGGAACGCAACTTTCGGCTCGATAAGGAATATTAATCCACCGACCGCCCCGTCGACTCGGTCCGACGATCATTTTTTAAACTTTCGCGATTATGCTCGTGGCTTTATTGATATTAATTTAATGGCCGCGAACTTGCCTTAACTCCCGCTCAAATTCTGCTCTGCCTTCTTGTAATCTACGATCGTAGTGAAACTCGAGCTGCGTTGGACTTTTGGGTTTATTTTCTAATTTGCCTTAACCTTTGACGTACGAACTGAATGATATTCAACGTGACCAAAAGTACAACTTACTATTCAACTTATGAGTGCACCTGGCCCTCAGTCATTGTTCCTAAAAAGGCGCACTATTACCTCATCCACACCAAAATGTCCAAACAATTAAATAAAGACATTTCCAATTTCTCTCGCTCGCCTCAGAAAACCTTGAACTTCGCACAAAGCGATGGCAACGCAATCTATTAATTAGAGCAGCCGATCTTCGCAACTACATAAACGATAATTTCTATGCGCCAATTCCACTCATATTTCCCCGTCGTTTCCAATATACCCTTCATCGGATTAGAAAACAACTCGAACAGTTCCGATGGTCGCGTCGGATCGAGCTATCCGGACAAGTCGCAACAAGTTCGACTAGAGTTTGCAGACGCGTTCGGCGTTGATCGTGCCTCCCACGTCCCCCGGTGTCTTATCAGCGTCGTTTCCGGATATTATACTAAACTCGGTGCGGCTCTCTGAAAAAGGAAATCGACTCGAGAAACAAGAACGGTATCAATAGCCGCTCGGCGTCCCATTCAACAAGCTTCTTCTTGCCGGGCGTCTTCATTGGGCCGAGGCGAGATCGAAACAGGAAACCGAGAGCGAAGCAGATCCGGAGAGTAAGGGAGACATAGACAAAGACAGAGACAGAGATAGAGGCGGAGACAGAGACAGAGACAGACATGGAGACAGAGAGAGTGGGAGATGGAGAGCGAGGTAAAACAGATCTACAGAAAGCAACAGAAAGAGAGAGACAGGACGAGGGAGACCTAGGAAGAAACAGATTTAAACAGAGGAAGAGAGAGAAAGGAAGAGAAAGGATACCAAGAAAAACATATCCAAAACGCAAGAAAGAAAGAAAAACAAAGAGAGAGAGAGAGAGAGAGAGAGAGAGAGAGAGGGAGAGAAACAATGACAATAAGATCGAGAGGAAACAGACCTAAGGAACATAAGAGAGGGAGGAAGAAGACCTAGGAAGAAGCAGGCGTAAACAGAGCAAGTGAGAGGAATGAGACCAAGGAAAAACAGATCGGAAGAGCGAAAGAGAGGGCAAACAAGAAAGTAGAAAGAAAACGGAAGAAAAGAAACAGTCCGTCGATGAAGGCAGAGCGTAATCCTCGTTGCGTCCCATTCAGCCGTACCGAAACAATCATCCACCCCCTGGAACGGTTACGATCCGATGCAGCTTCACGAGACCGTTTACCCGCCGGCCCCGCAAGGAAGCTCCGAGGAGAGTTTCGCGTATATTTCTTGGCGAGCCAAAAATTTTCTGATCCTCGACGATATCCGGACACGACAACGAGAGCGTGCAAAGAGAGAGAGAGAGAGAGAGCCTGCTTGCCGCGTGTACGATTGTGTAGACTCTTGTGTGTGGTCTGGCCCCTCGGTGTTTGAGACCGAGTGTGGCTGTGTGTGCCGCACGCGAGAGAGCCTCGGTTCTACTTGGATGGCAGAGGGTGAGTCCAAGGGGGTTAAGAGAGGGTGAGTGAGGGTTGGTGGATTCGGCGGTCGCGCGATCCGTAGGTGCAAGGCTTCCTGGAGTGTTCGTGTGTGCGCGCGTTTGTACGCGTGGGTTTATGCACGTTTGTGTGTGTGCGCGCCGTGGGTGCAGCTGTATGCGGAAGCGCCGCCTCCGCCGTCGCGGCGCTTCTGTCGTCCGCTGCAACGATGAAAAATTACCCAGAAGCAAGGCGAAAGAGGGAAAAGAGCGGCGGCAGCGGCTGGAGGGAAGGAGGAATGGAGGCAGGGTGTGGGGATGGTCTCGCGGGAGTGGAAGACGGAGACGGTTGCTGGTGGTACCTAGCCAAAGGGAGAGACGATGAGACGCTGTTCCACGGGCTGGTCGAAAGAGAGACAGGGTTGAAAAAGGGGGTGGAAAGAGGGTGGCAAGAGAGAAAGAGAGGAAAGAGAAGGACCGGGTCCGGGGAACGCCGGCTGAAACGGCGCGGCGAGGCCGCCGGGGTAGAGAGAGCGAAAGAGGAGGAACGACGAGCACGAGCGAGCGCGTTTTTTCTCTAGACCCCGAGCCCGAGTCGTCTAGCGCGCTGAGTTCGCGAGCCTGACAGACAGCTGCAGCGGAGCCCTGATATATCGACCGGGCCACCTAACCAACTACCCGCACTCACTATTATACACCTGCCCACATGCACGCACCCACACACAAACGTGTACCGGTCTCGACCCACCATCCTGCGTTCTCTGCGATACGTGCATACATACATACATACATACATACATACACACACACACACTCACACACACACACACACACACACACACACACACACATAGTTCGTTCACGGACCATGCGGGGTAGACATGCTGGCGTGTACGAAAAAAAGCTGGCACCACACCGACGCCAGTCTCTCTTGCCGAGGTGGGAGCCACTCTTTGCGCTCCTATACACGTATAGTACGTACGGGGTTGCGTATACGTATATACATGTACGTATGGATACAAGTACGATGCTGGAGAGAGCACTCGCGCGCGTACACCGAATTTTCTCTCTCTCCCTCTTTTTTTTAACCCCAGCCGCCGCCGCCGACGCTGCCGCCGACGCCGCTCGGCGGGGGTTCACCTCGTTCGCCCTCTTCTATCTTTCTTTTTCCCTCTGTCCCTCTCATCTCGGGGCGCTTCCTTCCTCCTCCCTCTGTCTCCGCGAACAACCCTTCCCTCCTTCCGCCTCCTCTTTCCCGTTTTTCGCTTGTAACCCATCTTCGTCTCCTCTCTCTCACTTTCTCTCTTTTCTCCCGTTCTCTCCCTCGCTCTCTTCTTTTCACGCTCTCTCTCTTTCTCTCTCTCTCTCTCTCTCTCTCTCTGCCCCCGTCGGTCCTCTCTCCACCAGGCTCGGCATCACCCCACGCCCCCGTGTGACCGCCACCGATTCCCGCTCTCTCGTTCTCTACTTCTATCCTGCAAAAAGGGTGGTTGCTAGAGCGAAAAAGGGTGGCCTCTCTCCGGCCCGGGGTGGACCAGGGTGGGTAGAACAGGCCGTTGGAGAGGATCGGCGAACGGAAAGAGAGAGGGAAGGACGGTGTGGAATCGGCGATGGACCAGGGGTGGCCGGGGAACCATAGAAGAGGGCAGGGGTGGGCACCGGCACCCCAGCACGGGGGTGGACAAGACGAGCGGTGGGCGCAGTGAACGGAGCCCAGTCAGCTCCAGGATAATTAGATCCTTTACAGGTTACCAATGATTGATAGTCTTCGAAATACGTACCCAACGCCACTACCCACCCCCTACCGTACCCGGCCCGAGAACCGACCCGCGCACCATGCACAGCCGGCTTTCTTTTCCACCAGCACGTACAACCGGCTGCCTGTACCCACGGGGCATCCCTGCACACCGGCAAACCGACGTGCACGCGTGCAACGCGGGACTCTGCACCGTGGTGGCCATTTACTTACGTGCAAATCGTACTTCGACAATCTTCATTGGATGCAAAAAATTTTACACTGTTTCATGACCCGGATACCTACCCGCCAATGAACATTAACCCTTTACATTATTTCGTTACACTATGACGGTATTATATCTTAAATGCCCAGAGATTTCATTCGAATTAAAACATGCATGTGGAACTTTATGTGTTCGCGCATACCTCCCAGAGATTTTCAGCAATTTATTATCACTAAACTTACCAGCACCCGTCTCAGATTTCATATTTTAAAATCGTTGAAATTGGAAAGACTCGTTTCATAGGAAATAATTGAATAGATTTCTTATTGCAGTCGTACATTATAATTAAAATGACGGAACTAAATCAATTGACTATTGTCATTCTTATGAAGCAATATATGCGAGTTGGTTTTTGTGCTAGGTGGGTTTAGTGTTACGTATAAATTGATTGAGTAACATAAATGTTTTGTCAAATTATGGTGTTGTAATTTTTAGGGACTCCTCAGAGGGGGCAGTCGAGTGCGGAGGGTTGAAATCTCTTACCTGATTACAACTTTCTCTTTCTAGACGAAACGACAGCGTGTTGTATTCTTTGAAATAAAAGAACAAATTTGGGAATATGGTGCGGCAATGGGACGCTTGCTACAGCGTGGATCGACGATGATAATGTGTATGTATAATGTGAGACTGTACTCGAATTGTGGAAGATTGACATTTATTATGAGACATTTCTTGATGAACCTTCCCATTAAATCTATGTTGCATTGGCTCTCCCAATTAACTAATGTAACGTCATCCACTTCTCAAATTGCTCCACAAGTTCCACATGATTAAACAGGAAGAATAAAAGTATTAGAATCAAGTTATATTTGGATTGAAACCGATTTAGTTAAAAATGGATTGGTCGAATAGACACTTCTAGAGTCATTGAAAGAATTGAATGATATTGGTACATAGTTTGCGACAATATTTCCGATATGGAAATACAATTGAGAAAGGAAACACCGCAATGTTGACATTATGAAAAAGAAAAGCTCTAGAAAATAATCAGAAAATATTCTAGATGAGATGACATGTCCGAAATTCTTGTGCCAAAATACCTTCGAGCGCAAATGATTAAAAATAAAAATGCTATAATTTTTATACGTAAGTATGTGGCCGCCACTGTATGGTTTCGTAGCTCGTACGTTGAACCGTGAAAGAGAGAGAGAGAGAGAGAGAGAGAGAGAGAGAATAGAACAGTGTGAAAGAGACAGTAAGAGGAAGAGGACAGAAAGGCCGGTGGATGTATACGATAAATGCGAAATCCCCTTCAGGGACAATTACGTTCTACTGAGCCTCGGCTGGGTCACGACCGACCCTCGTCCTCCCTTAACTTCTCCCATCTCTCTGGTTCCGTTCGGCCTATGCCGGCCCATCCCCACAGGCTTTCTCACCCTTTACTTTTACCTATATCGGCGATGTGTCTGAGGGGAAAAAAGGGCTCCGGATTTGTTGGACTTCGCCACTTGGCTGCACCGATCGACCACCCTCCGACGACCACCGTGATCACCGCTACGAATACGATCGATTCTTTCATCCCCCCCATACGGGCCAACCCCCACGGACAACCAGCTCCGTACCCCGAGGAGCCGGTCAAGCAGATGATCTGACGAATTTTTTCGGGGATGTTCGGGTGACCGTCGTCGACGATGCTCTGGGGTGACGAGGTTGAGCTTGGTCGGGGCGATTGGTTGCTGTTCGAGGAGATACCGAACGATATTGTTTATTCATGTATAGGACTCAAGTTGATGCATTGGGGATGTTTCAATTTTTGAAATTGGTTATTTGGGATTGTGACTCTTAAGTAAGTCTGATTATGGGGTAATGTGAAGCTGGCTTTGAGGTTAGACTATTATTGCAACCGTCATGTGAATAACCACTTTCAATTCCTATTTATAATTTGTTTAATATTTCTGTTGAGAAATCGCAAAACTATGGTACCTTTTTATGATCTCGGATGATCACAGATTACATTCGATCCATAAAAATATGCGTTGATGCTACATCGTTGAATTCCGTAGAAAATTTTGATTATTGACATAAGGGATAATTTTATAATTTTTATAGTAATTTGTAATTCTGGAAAGTTCTGTTGAACTTTAAAAGAATATAAATTTTTTGCTAAGGAATGTAATGCTTGTAAAAGACAAATGTAACATACTTCGTTATTATACAGTGTATTAAAATTAACAGATCATATTCAAATTAAAAAAAAACATTTATAGAGTTTAAATTCTGTTGTATTATTTTCATACGATTACAATTATTAAGACAAGAAATAAAGTAGCATCTATGTCTTGCAACTAATGTTGACGATTTTTATTTTGCATAAAAATCCGCAGCCTAATTATTTTCGGTTTTGACAGTTTCGATCTGCAATATTGTTGCGCTAAACGGCTCGATTGATCGGGTCTCACGGGAGACAGAATTTAGTATGGAATTTTGACAGTCCGCCTAAGTGGAGGTCAATTGCACTACACGTGGCTGCTCCGCAATTTACGGACGGCTCAACTTTTCGGGGTGCAAACTAGTCCAAGGCGGCCAGCCAGAGACCCGAAATGAGTTTTCAAGATTCACGACGCGACGGTTAACTGGATACCTTTGCGCGACTAATTCGTTCTGTCCCGCGCCGCGAACAGTCCGCTAACGTTTCCAAACCTCGCACACTCTTCCTGCGTCCGTGTTAATCATCTTTCTCGCGCGAAAACACGGTGAGCTTGTTGTCGAAGCGATCCTCCCCTTCTCTTCAATGTTCAACATTTTTTAGTTCGTTCAAAATCGCGTTGGCCACGCGAGCGTAATTATTTAACCCCTATCTAAATAACCAAATTCTTCTACGAAATTCAACAACGTTGAATTTTGTAGCTTCAACATATATTTTTATGGCTCGAATGTAAATTAATCTATGATCATCCGAGATCATAAAAATGTACCACAATTTTGTCGGGAGAACTATTAAACTTTCGGTATTAGGATTTTGCATACATATTTGTGGATATTTGAAGTACACAAATTATTTTTCTTAAGTAAAGATAATCAAAATTACACGAGTTAAGTATTTTTTTATTATATCTTGAAAACCTGACCGTTGCCGTATTGGCCACCGTCTGGGAAAGCACGATTTCTTTTTCGAAATTTGTATACAGTTTATCGGCTTCTCTAAGTTGATCGTAAATCGAAAAGAAACCAGTCGAAGGTCCTCTCGTTTTATTTATTCAATTAGCTTCCTCGAACTTTACGAGACGCACGCTTCTCCGTTTTTTGTCGGGCATTTCTACCTGGCCACATAAATTTTTTATTTATGCAATTTTAATTCGGGCCTACGATGATGTCATACCTGTCGACACAATACGAAATGATACAAACGCCGGCGTGAAAAATCTCATTCTGTTCACACTCGAACCGTGAGAAGTCCATTATATAGTAGACATTTTAATGACATTGTTATAGTCGAAGACAGTTCATAACTTTTCTTTTAATCGGCCGACTGTCGAACCGGTGCTACGAAGATCCTCGTAAAATTGAAATGATTTGTGGTAGCAGAACTATTAATTTCTTATTATATTTTGGACGAACTCGCGCAGCTAATGTGATAAGTAATAGATTCATGAATATTAAATATACAAAGTCGATATATTAAATAATAATTTTGTAAATATGACATGCAGAATTGGTGATTATGGATTGTGGGTCTTAAGACAGTTTGTTTAGGAATGAATCACTGCTAAACGATTTGTTAAGACTGTTTTCACTGTTCTCTAACGTGAGAAGGAAAAATGAGTAAAATAAAAGAATACTGTTGTAATTAAATAACATAACAAAATTAATCAAATTAAATAATTAAATTAAATAACAAAAATAGTAGAAAATATTAGTTGTTCTACTCAACCAAAAACCAACCCCAACATTTCATAAACAACGACACGTCCGAAACAAAAAAAATAGTCACGCAGATATCATCTCGGAATTAAGTACTAAAAATTATCTGCTAAAAACTGACTCGTCCAATATTTAAAAAAATCACCTACTGCCACTCAGAGTATCTCCCACGGAAAGAATCATCCCCTAAAGCAGAGTACCGTCCATAGCCCTCGTACGCCACCCCTTTGTTCTCATCTTCAGGGTTCCCGGTGATGTCGAAAGACCATTGCGGTAAAATGAAAGACAATATTGTTATCTTCGCGGAAAAATAAAGGGTATTTATACAGAAGGCGTATTCAGCTAGCGTGTCTCCGCGGGAATAAAAAGGAGGAAGATATAGGGAACGCTTCTTTGTGCGATTTTTGATCAGTATCGAATCGAAAACTGTTTAGGTTAGAGCTAATCATCAAAAACGATACACACAGGTGTTCTTCATACCTACGGACTGTCACAATACTGTAAGACACAATTCAAAACTGTACAAACCTGTAGTAAACTGCGGATGTTTATGCATTTAAGGCATCTGCAAATTTGCAAAATACGAGGAACGGTGTATTAAAAAAAATAGTATTGTATTTTCCTCTTATTTGTACAGGAAGACACCTTCCAGGCGGCAACATACAGTTTCCTTTCGTCTGATTTTAATAAAATGGCGACAAAGGGAATTTGCATAAAGGTCCGTACAAATTGGTTATAAGTGGACTGCAGATTTTATGCATGGATGAGAAAAACAGCATTTAAAGGATTTTAAAATCCTGTTGTATTATTTCAAACTGATTACAATTATAAAGAAGAGAAATAAATGTCTGTGCGGCTTCTGTGTCTTGTAATCAATGCAGACAATTTTCTTCTTCTGTTCTAATACACGAACAGAGGTGCCCCGGTGAATGATAATTATTATTCCAGATTGTGGATTTTTATGCAAAATCAACATTGCCTGTATTCATTGCACAGCACACAAGTAACATACATTTACAGTATTTTCTTAATAATTATAATTACAAAAAGCAATGCAACAGCATTTTTCGATTCTTCAAATGTGTTTTATATTTTATATTTTTATTATAAGATCGTAGTCCTATAATTACACGCTTATCATAAACACGAAGAAGGCACCAGAAATATTTTTTCGTTTAATGTGAATTATGTTTATTCGCTGAACAGGTCACCCTAGTGTTTTATATGTACAGGGTATATTAAAATTATATGTTACGACTACGATAGCAGGTTTCTATACCTCTGGATCGGTGGAGATCTGTTAAAAAAATGGTCCGCAAAGTCCTTGACCCTTTTTTTCAAGGTCAAACTTTTTTGTATTGGATCGTATAGTACTCGTCGCAAGGAACAAAAGTTTCAGACACCATCAGTCTCAAGTCAACCATTCTCTTAAGAAACGACTTTAAAGTTTAGTAAACTATTTTATTCCACATGTCTACAGGGTGTCCCAAGATAGTGTAGATGTGGAGAGGATGATTCTACATGAGAAAATAAGTCTAAAATATAGAATAATTTTTTTTCATTTGACACCTCGTTTTCGAGAAATTACAGTTTGAAAATCCGTCAAGTTCGTGTTCCTAGCGTTTGTAAGAAGTAGATCAGGTAGGTCATGAACAGACGCGTCAGACGATTCATATTCAATATCAAGCGCAATCGCCGAATTTTCAAACTCTAATTTCTCGGAAACGAGGCGTTAAACGAAAAAAAATTATTTTATACTTTAAACTAATTTTCTCATGTAGAATTACCCCCTCCATATTTATACCATCTTGGGACACCCTGTAGACATATGGAATAAAATAGTTTATGAAACTTTAAACTCGTTTTTCAAGAGAATGGTTGACTTGACATCCATGGTGTCTTTGAGACTTTTGTTCCTTGTGACGAGTACTATACGATGCAATGCAAAAAAATGTTGACCTTGAAAAACCGGTGAAGGACAAATTTGAGGCCCATTTTTTTAACAGATCTCCAGAGGTATAGAGGCCGCTATGGTAGTCGTCACATATAATTTTTATACACCCTGTACATACAGTATTGTTGCGAAATGTATAAATACGTTTCTTCGTACAATTTCGATCGGTGTCGATCTAAAGACAGTCCCATCGGCATCGGATTGCGAAAACAGGTTCACACAGGTGTCCCATAACCCCACCTGAACGGTTCCCAAAGAAAAATCAATGCTAATTGTCCTCTACCCTCGCGTCCCAGTGTCCTGGTGCGTGGTATTCCCCGCTGTTGGACGCGTTACTCTCATTTTCACGACACGACTAGCACGTAGGTGATCGGTTGACGTCACCTATGCACGCTCCTCCATTCCGTTAATGGCCGGTGTTCTTCCACATGACGTCAACGAGAAAGCAGCTCGCGAAAAAGGACGATTTCCCCGTTCGATGGATGTCCTCTTTGATCCGCCGACTATCGCCGGACGTGATGTCCTCAGCTATTTCGATCTACAATCTGCATGGATCCACTGATGATACTCTCGATCATCGTGGAACCACGAGAGAAAAAGAGAGAAAGAGAAAGAAAGAGAAAACTAATGCAAAAAGACGCTCGAAAAGTTCCGTTCACCGGCGAAACAACAGAGAAAAATCGCGTAGTGCTTTTTAGCAGATAAAAACACGGGGAATTAAGCGCCACTCCTACGCCGACAACGACCATCGCTATTGTCTCTGTTCTGTTGGGCATTGAAAACCGGGTGACACGCCGGCATTGTAAGCTCCCGATACCAGCGCGCCGATAAATTTAATATCGAAAACCGCGATTTGATGTTTATGAAGTTGCATTCATCCACCGGCGACGGAGATTGAAATACGACTAGCCGCCGGACCCTACGGGGTAGCAAACGAAAAAAAATATATATATCGGTAAGAACAAAGGGGACCCGTGCCGCCGCACGGGATATCACGTTTCCCCGTAATAAAAAGTAAACAAGCCTCGTTCATAAATATGGATACCCGGAAGACATCCAGTTGCTGCACCCCCGCCACCACACAGCAATTTTTTCCGGCCTGAGACAGGCCCGAAGGAAACCCGCTCCCGCGCGCGCTCACGGGAAAAACCTCTGTCCCTCACGGAATTCAATAAGAGACTTATCGTAATTGCGATCGATAGAGACTTTAGGACCGCGTCGCAAATATTAACACATTGACTGCCGTACCCCTCATATATGGGTGACGGAATGATTTGACCATATTTAAAAATTAATTATTACGCTAATATAATTATTGTATCAAAGATTAATATCTAGAAAACACAAGATGATTAAACGTCCACTCGGTGTCTTATTTTAATTTTTCAATAGTTATTTTATTGAATAAATTACTTCGATTTCATGGAATTTTTGAGGTTGTTGATCTGACTCTCAAAGTATTAATCGATGACATTCGCGATATAGGACGTCCTTCGTCAGGTAGATTAGACAAATTTTGGACAATGTGAAATTTTGAGAAGTTGGAAGATTGTTCGAAGGTGAGTCAGATTTTTGGTGTGCGAAAGTTGATATTGTTGTCTTGGAAGACTAGAAATGTAAATTTGTGTTTTAGGATATATGTAATTGCATTTAATGACGTGCGCAGCATATTGGTTAACAGAATTTTCTATCTTAATCATATTGAGGGGATTGGAAATAATGGAATAGTATCTTTAGAATATTCTCATGTTTTTACACAAGCAACGAGTCAGTAATAAAATGCGTTTGAGATCAGCAGGCACAGTGTAGAGATTACAGAGGACGTAAGAAATGAATCAAACCGGATCATACGTGGATTGCGCACTCATGATGGTCACTAATTTGCTTTCGCCGGTGACGCATTTCAATCTTTTCGAGGAAAGTAAAGGTTTCATAAATAGGTCACAATTGCGAGGTCTTGGAAATTTTAATTATCTCCGTCATCGCTTGTCCCTCTAATTTATTAGCTGTGTCAATGACGCTTTCGTTCCATAAAAGTTGCAGACGTTAGATTAATATATTAACCCTGTTGTTTCTTGCTTCAAGCAAATTTTATTCTATAAATGAACTTTTGGTGACTGCGTATTTTATATTGTAATTTAGTTAAAAATGTCTTCCGTTTTCTATTTAAAAATTACATCAAATTGAGAAGATTGTGCACTGTTAACCCTCATACGCTCCTAAAAAATAGTTGCATATAAAGCCTAGGATAATATTTCACCCATTTTTATTTTACAATTTAAAACAACCAATTATGTTACATTTGTAGCGTCACACTTTTTAGAAATATACATCTTGCTACTGGAACAGAAAGAAATCAATTGTTTTGCAAGTATGCAAAAATAGTAAATGGATGAATTTTCACCCTGAGAAACGTGTGATTTCACTCTTTGACGATCCTTAGGTATTCATTTATATTGCTTAAATTCTTCATTTATGCTGAATTATATGAGGATGTCGGAAACGTTCAGATTTTTACAATTCATTTAGAAACAGAGGGAACATTCAATCAAGTTAAAAATTCAAGTTTCTAAATTTGAAGAGTGAAACTATGAAATGATATCAACCACGTGTATGAGAAAAGCAGCAGAACTTATGTTTCAACATAATACCACCATTTTTGTAGGCTCTAAAATTAACATACTGCCACAAGAATTAATTCGGTAAATCCTACATAATTTTGGAACGCTTGAAACATTAGCTAAATTGAATTGTTGTTACTGAAGAAACGAGACAGTAGTCTTTCGTCAAGATTTTTAGATGACACGTGTGTACCTGTGACTTATGTATCCACCAATACAATACCACAATTTCCGCAGGTTCCACAATTTATTGAATTTATTCAACACATATGATTGAAAATATACTAACAATCCAGAAGAAATTGTAGCCAAAAATATTTTCGATAAGGTAGAAACTGTTACAAGGCAGCACTTTCCAATCTCCGAAGACTCGAAATTTAACTCACGGCCTCAAGGACTATTCTATAGCTTGCAAATCATTTTTGGACGCTATAAACAGTACCTGAAATGATTCATGGTACTGATGGAACCATTTCAAGGCAGCAGTTTCGAATTTTCGAAGGCTCCAAAATGAACTCACTGCCTGAAAAATGATTTTGTCACTCCCAAATAATTTTTAAACGCTGGAAACTTCAACTAAAAAGAGATCCTGCCTGAAGTACTCATTCCAAAGCCGCGCTTTCCAATTTTCGGAGACTCGAAATTTAATTCGGAGCCCCGAGAACTATTTTGTAGCTTCCAAATAATTTTTGACGCAATAATCTGTATCTAAATCGATTCTTGGTACTGGAAGAACCATTTCCAGGCAACAGTTTCCAATTTTCGAAGGCTCCAAAATGAACTCACTGCCTAAAAAATGATTTTATCACTCCCAAATAATTGTTAAACGCTAGAAACTTCAACTAAAAAGAGATCCTGCCTCAAGTACTCATTCCAAGGCCACGCTTTCCAATTTTCGAAGACTCAAAACTTAATTCGGAGCCCCGAGAACTATTCTGTAGCTTCCAAATAATTTTTGACGCAATAATCTGTATCTAAAACGATTCTTGGTACAGGAAGAACCATTTCAAGGCAACAGTTTCCAATTTTCGAAGTCTCCAAAATGAACTCACTGCCTGAAAAATGATTTTATCACTCCCAAATAATTGTTAAACGCTGGAAACTTCAACTAACGCTTTCCAATTTTCGAAGACTGGAAACTTAATTCGTAGCCTCGAGAACTGTTCTACAGCTTCCAAATATTTTTTGACGCAATAATCTGTACTTAAAGCGATTCTTGGTACTGGAAGAACCATTTCAACGCAACACTTTTCAATCTTTGAAGGCTCTAACTTAACTCATTGCCTCAAAAATGATTTTGTCGTTTTGAAATAATTTTTGGATCCTATAAACAGTAGCTGAAATGATTCATGGTACTGGAGGAACTATTTCAAGGCAACAGTTTCTAATTTTCGAAGTCTCTAAAATAAACTCACTGCCTCAAAAATGAGTTTGTCACTCACAAATAATTGTTAGGCGCTGCAAACTTTAGCTAAAGCGAGCTCCTGTCAGATGGGCCTATTTTAAGCCAGCAGTGTCCGCAAAGATTTCTGGATTACGCGAAAATTTCGTGTAGGCGTGTACCGGTCCAAGAGTGGAAAGCTTAACGAGAGTAAGAATTAAAAGCAGCCCGCGAACTCTCTCTTTCTCTGTCTTTCCCTCTCTCTCTGTCTCTCTCTCCATTCCTCCATGGTTCTCGCCGGAATCATAGGATTTTTTGAAATTCCCCGGAAGGGAAAAAAGATTGTTCGCGATGCGGGTGTTTCGTTTAAATGAAAAAAATCCGCCGGCGGTTTTTTCCACCCTATTAAGGCGCAACGTCAAAAAACGTTCCGGTAAACGTCTCCCTTCCTCTCTCTCCCTCCTCCTTTTCATTGAAAGGAAAACCTGATAATTAAAGAAAAACAAGGTTTCGCCGTTTGTAAACGGGGGGGAGGGGCCAGTCGATGCCCGGCCAGCTCCTTTGTTAAAATGAAAATTATAATAAACGATATTTCAGGAGTTTTAATTGAGGCGTGTACCACGGAACCCGGCGAAGTTTTCCGCAGCCTGGCCCGGTGAAAAAAAGAACGGAGAAAGATATAGAAGAGCAACAGAGAGAAAAGAAGGGGAAAAAGAACGAGCAGAGGAGGAGAAGGAAAAGAAAAAAGAAAAGAACGCCAGGAAAAGAGTGCGAGAGAGAGAAGCACGGGGCAACAAGACGAAAATTTCGTGTTCTTATTTGTGCTGTGGAAAAATATAAAATTTCAGTGTAGCATCTCGCAAAACCTCGGAATACACAGTTCCCATTTCCGCTCGTTATGAAACCTTTACCGGTCATTATTCTTTCGAAATCCGATACCAGAAAAACTCGAACCCCCTCGTTTCCAACCCACAACCCCCCGACCCCCTATCGATATCTTCCCCTCTGCGCGCGAGCCGTTAATTGAAAATATTTTTCGGCGCAAAACAACAATGTAGAAGCAATGGAAATTTCTCTGTCCGAGTCTCTTTCGGTTTGCGCGCACCGTGCAGACTTCGCAATTAATAAATGGGCTGCTCCCGGATGAAATATACAATTACGCGTGTGTACAGGGTGGCCGCGTTGTTGTTGTCCGTTTCTCGCCGATATGAATGACTTAAGGAAAAAGTTGGCGTACGGATTTATAATCTTTCTGCACACCTCGAGGCCTGCCTCGTTTTTGCAACCCCTCGACCATACTCTTCACTGTATAATTTTCTAGTGAAAATTATTTTAAGTTTGTTGCAAGTCTACCTTCACTTGTTTGATGGAATATTGCAAATTTTTACGCTAAACATTCTGTATCAGTCGCGAAAAAAAGGGGAATCAAAGAGCACCGTGTTTCTTGTTTCAGTAATTTCAATTCGGTTGGTAATAATTGGACTGCGGATTTGATGAATTCAGGACAAAATCGAGTAAATGCAAAACATTCAAATGGTTTGAAGATTTTAAAAATACTACTGTATCACTTTTAACTCGTTAAAATGACTTAAGAAAGACATTAATGTCTATATATGGTACGGCCATGTAACATGTACAAGCGGGCAGAGGGTGATTCTATGTATAAAAATAAATGGGAAAAAAGGAATAACATTTTTTCGTTTGACATCTCGTTTTCAAGAAAATCGAATTTGAAGATCCGTCGGGTTCGCGGTCTTTAGTATATGCAGGAAGTAGAATTGGTTGGTCGTGATCAGACGTGCCAGTCGGTTCCCAATAGCACGCGTATTCGCTGTATTTTCAAACTCGATTTTCTTGAAAACAAAGCTTTCAATGATAAATTTTGATTCTGTATTTTTCTCTCATTTATTCACAAGGAATCGTATAGCAGCTACATCTTACAAATTAATGCAGACAATTTCTATTTTACTTAAAGATCTGCAGTCTAGTAATACTGTAACAGCACTTTTAAACTCTATTTATATTTCGACCGTTTCGAGTTTACTCGTTTTTTGAAGTGAAACTTCTTTAGGCGCGTTAGGCGCAAAACCTCGACGCGGTAGGAGTAAAACCGATCTGGCGATGAAACGAAATTCTATTCTATTAGCATATACAGTTGAGGGTTCGGCATTGCTTAATAAAGATTATGATAAAATTCCGACGATGCAAAGTGGAGATTTCAACGTGAACTTTGCATCGGAACAATCAAAATGATTAACAGAATTTTGTAGAAGTAAATTAAGTTTCGAAATGGTAAATAATCCTAATGAAGCGACAACAAAAGATCAGGAACAACTCTCGATGCAGTATTTGCAAGACA
Source organism: Sphecodes monilicornis (assembly GCA_913789915.3). Classification (NCBI taxonomy): domain Eukaryota; kingdom Metazoa; phylum Arthropoda; class Insecta; order Hymenoptera; family Halictidae; genus Sphecodes; species Sphecodes monilicornis. The sequence continues at coordinate 11,728,037 of OU565286.1, read as the reverse complement.
TTTAGACAAAATTGAATCAAGAATATTTATATCATATTTTAGCTATCACAATCCAATTGTTTCAATAATAGAATCATAGGAAATTAAATGTCATAAAGTGTTAATAAAAATTCGAAAAAGAATTAAAGAAGGACGTTTCACTTCAGCCATGTGGTCTAAACACACACCAATTTTTTTTTCTTATTTGTCACCGGAAAACCTGTCTTCGTGAGTCATTTCGATGATGTTTAAGAGTGTAGTGTGGTACCTACGGACGTAGGTGATATAAGACAACACGGTGGAAGCATCTGCATGCATAATTAATTATAGCAACCGTATGGGACAACTTGTTAATAGGTCAAAGTAGCGAATATGGTATTTACGAAATGATTCGATTACGTTGGCCCATTTGTGACCTTGCAGAACAAGCTTTTGTCTCAAACAAAATATACAACCTTAACAAAGTTATTTTAGTAAGCGCTTAGTGCAAACTTAACCTAAACCTAACCCACACCTTTCTAAATAAATGTAGAACACGGCATTAACAAAATTAGAGGTCACCTTGAAATCTCCAGCATAAAATGCAACCACAAAATATAAACGATATCGATCAGTACGCTGTTTGCAAGAAACAATGCAACACATCATATTATCAACTCAATTAACAACATTTAAAGTACTTAACCTAGATCTAACACCGGCCATTTTAAACAAGTTTAGAACATCCATTAACATATTCGCGACCGGCGCGAATTTGGCAGGGGTTTGCTATATATCTAAATGTATATGAATGTTAAGAGTTACGTGAAAACTACGTCCGCAGTGTTCAGCTAATGAATTCGAAATGACGTAGAAACTACGTTGCCAATATTAGCTAATGAATTTGAAATGACGTAGGCTTACGTTCCCGGTCTTCAGTATGTTAACAACATTTAGGGTCACCTTGAGGTCTCCAATGAAAAATGCAACAACAAAATAATAATTATATCAATCACTGTGCTGTTTGCAAAGAACAATGCAACACATCTTGTATATATTTATACAATCACAAGGGAAAGTATTTGTTTTGTTTTTAATTGTGTAGCTGCATATGAACGTAAACAACAAAATAATACAGGTTTATTATAATTATTGTATCTACAACGAACTACACAGAAAATATTAATGACATTAACTCACTAACATTATACCGTTGACTTCTAACTGTATCAATGTTTCTAATTTTATAAAAATGACTACCAAATGTACACAATATTATTTTCCCTAGTTATTCGATTAGTCAAGAAGCAATCCGTATTCCCAAATTATACATATAATAATTGCAATTTTTGGAGAAATTAACAATTACCATTTTATTTCTTGCAATTCTGTACAACAGTATAATTAAAAACAAGCTCCGCCGATCATTTTGTTCACGACTGTATGAACATACGCGAGAGCAGTTGATCGGGAATTGTAATCGAAGAAGATATCATCATTACCGTTGAAATTCCACGTGGAAACAATTATTCAGTCACAAACGAACATCGGAAAAAAAGACAAGCAGCACGACATAAATAAATGTTGTGCTTCGCTTTAATTTCTTCGGGCCGGAAACAGGTTGCAATTAACGTTGGTCCGTTTTATATTCTCATTAAAATCATCCACCGTTGTTTGTTAATTCATCCGGGATAGATCGCACCGGGTTTCCGCCCAACGAAAATCAGTTTTCCAGAGTCGAAGAGTGGACGGACTTCTGCCGTCCCAGCTGATCCTCGCCTTCTTTCTACCATTTAGCGAGAGCGCAACTTTGTCTGTCTTCCGCCGAATGCAAACAGCTGTTCTACGCCGCCGCTCGAAAGAGCCGAGGCCTGATCAATTGAAAACAGGTTCGCGACGACCGCTTAACAGAGGAATCCCTATTTTTTACGGTAGATAGCTTCGATCAGTTTTTGCTAGATCTTATAGTCCGATTCTCTAGAAACGTTTCTGTAAAATATGAATATGGAATTCACACTATCTCCGTAGTTACCCACTGCCGAAGCGTATCTGGCACAGTTTTTCTCAGAACAGCGCTTTTGTAAATAGGCGACAGGATTGCGAACAAAATATCAAACCAATCAACTTTTGGGCCAATCAGCGTCTAACTGACGACCAAAACGATAGATTATATAGATTTTATTTTAGTATCACATTAATGCGCAATTGTTCTAGGAAAATTGTTAGAACGTTTGGATTTGAAAACGATCGCTTAACAGAGGAATCCCATTTTTAAGATGGAAACAATCGATCTGTTTCTGCCAAATCTTATATATTTTAAGAACTTGCGATAATCTGACAAAAAATATTTTCAACAAAAGTTGATCAGTTTTCGATTGGCTATATATTGCAATATATATTGTATTTTTGACTTAATAGTATTATAGCCTATGACAAGACGAATTCAACAATCTAGTATACCATGACCTTGGGATGACCTTGAAGGCGCAGAAATGAAAATTTCAACAAAACATAAGAATCTGCTTGAATGGGTGATAATAACTTGTGTTTATTATTATGACTCGAAATTACATTTAATTCAGAAACCTTGACTAAATGAACGCAAACGATTTCGTAAAAAAGTCACATCAAATGTTCAAATTGAAATCTGTTTTGTTGCAGGCACAATTCCGTTCTTCGTAGTAAATTTGCATTGGTTGCTCTTACGATACTGTCGTAGCGAAATTCCTCGTATGCTGCCAATGCAGATTTACTACGAAGGACGGAATTCTATCTACAGCACAACGGATTTCAATTCGAACATTTGATGTGAGTTTTTTACGAAATCGTTTGCGTTCATTTAGTCAAGGCTTTTGAATTAAATGTAATTTCGAATCTTAATAATAAACACAAGTTATTATCACCCATTCAAACAGATTGTCATGTTTTGTTGAAATTTTCATTTCTTCGCCTTCAAGGTCATCCCAAGGTCATGGTATACTAGATCGTTGAATTCGTCTTCAAACGGACTATAACACTGTTACGTCAAAACTACAAAGTGCCATTTAAAGAAATGAAGGCGACCTTGACAATACTATAAAAAAGAATGTTTCTCGAACTTTTTTTATTGCAATCGAAAACTGATCAACTTTTGTTGAAAATATTTTTTGTCAGATTATCGCAAGTACTTAAAAAATCGTGAAAACTGTTGCGTGGGACATCCTGTATATCTCCGAAGTTACTGATTGCCGAAACTTATGTGACTCGGTTTTTCTTGGAACACAGATTCCCTGACGCATTTGCGTGTTTACGTAGAAATCAGTGGATTAATTATGCTGAAATTGTAAATGTACCTTAATAAAGAGCTCTACTATCGTCTGATTAAAATATGGACACTTGTTCTAAGACATTTGGACTTGAACAGTTACCATTTCTCACAAAATAATATTTGTTGGATGAAGTTAGGCTAGACGATAACAATATAAAATGAATATTATTGTTGGTGACAGAAAGCTATTGGTATTTATTCCTGGTAGTAGTCTGCTTCAAGAAGTATAACTAAAAGCAAGTGAGAGGGCTCGATTGCGTTAAAGTCAAGTAATTTATAACATAATCAAAAGTTCGCCTTGAAAGATAGACTGTGTGAAAAAGGGAGTCATTTTATAAAGACATAAACTGGTTTGGGAGACCAAACTACATTATCATTTCGCAGATGAACCGGCACATTTTCGAATATGAAATTTCACGTAAGTTTAATCGTTGTCTACTGATTATCTGTGTGAGGTAGTGATGAGTTTAAGCGATTTGCAAGTTGATTTAAACATTGATTTATATTCTACATTATTTTTTTATCCTCGACTGAAATACCTACTTATGGTCTAAGGTACTTTCACCGTGTGATCTTGTAAATAATTCATTGAGAACTGAAGAAAATCTTTCTTCTCAATTTAGACAACAGTACTCCTTATCTACTGAAACAGAACAAATGCTTCTTCAGAAGGTGAAGCAAAATCGGTCTTTTAATCCTCGGACATCTTATCGAACTTGATATTAATAGTTAGTAATTCAAACTAGCCACTAGCAATTAGAATTTAGATTGACAATTGACATTGACCCAACTCTCGCCATCCAAGGGTTAAATTCAGCAAGCAATACCTTTTATCTATTGGAACAAAATAACTGTTTCTTAAGAAAGATGAAGAAAATCGGTCTTGTAAATCCAGGAAACGAATTCTAAAATCAATCTTGTAGAAGCAGAAAAAATTGTTCTTCAAGTATTAAAGCATTTAAAAAATTGCTCCTTTAGATTTGGAAAATAAGTGTAGAACAAAGCAAATGTTTCTTCAAAAAAATGAAGAAAATCGCTCTTGTAAGTTCTGCAAACAGTACCCTTCACCTATTAAAACAAACCAAATGATTCTTCAATAAGATGAAGAAAATGGCTCTTGTAAGTTCAACAAGCAATGCTCATCATCTATTGAAACAAACCGAACGTTTCTTTAAGAAAATGAAGAAAATGTCTGTTTCAGATTAGGAGACCAAAGTTCGCTGACTCGGACTTGCGCGCGCTCGCTCCCGTCGCTCCAGAAGCGTGTGTACCGTCCTCACCGCCGTGTGTGATTAAATTATGGCACGCGCACCGGTCGCCAGCCGGGTATAGCAAGCTCCGCGAAGCGAGTGGCTCGCGTGCTCTTTCCAGGGATTCCCTCTGTCCACGCGCCTATCTGCAGAATCACGGCTGAATCAGCGTCCAATGACACCGGCCACGCTTACATGACGCGTGTACCTCCCACGCTCGACTACCGATCATCAGCTTCGCCGGGGCCAGTAGAGAAAAAGCCGCGCGACAAACTCGCTTCTTCTCTCTTCTGATTCGCGGCGTCGATTTTTTTCTCTGTTGTGTTTGCGGTTCCTGAGACCGCCGGTTCCCTCCTTCTTCCTAAGAAAATGTCCTCGCGACGCCGGATTCCCCACGGCATGAGGCCGTTGCGTCAAACAACGCAGCATTGTGACATCAAGAGATTCCCGATCGAATTAGCGATTGTCTGACCGGTGCGGTTGTGACGTTCTATTCCGATGCTGCAGCCGTTTTTGACGTAGATTCACACGATCTTGGGTAACGGCGCTTTTTTCCTTGATGCAATCGCGTTCGGTGGCCTTGTTTCTTCGTTGCGGTGCCTAAGGTCCAGGGTCTGGAGCTACATCCGATCCATGGATCGAGCTTCTTCGATCTTGAGCAGCCATTTCGATCATCGGACCTACTGTCTCTGTTAACTAAGGTTTCAGATGCTGTTGATCATCTTGTACTTATTTGTTGGCATGCTTTCTCCAATTTTTACTTCCATTCAGCGTGTTCTTCCAACGAAAATGCATTGTTATCTAGGATTCACAAGTGTTGTTGTCTATCTTGAACTCGAATCTTAGTAGATTCAATAGAAAATGAAGGAAAGAAGTTGACATTTCAACGCCCCCAGCACTAGGCTTTGGAACACCATTCCAATAACTTCTTTCACTCGCGTAGCCCTTTTCCAAATTCTACTTTGATACAACGGATTCTCCGAAAACAAAGCGTTCGTATTTCTTTACTTTATTTTTGTTCATGCAAATTCGCGTTCTCGGACACAACGTGACACGGTGGTTTTCCTTCGGCATCTTTCACATTCGCGTGCCAACATAATTGCACAGAACGCGGTCGGGTTTCATACGACAGCAAAATATCTACAATATGGGAAATCCTCTGCGGCAAGATTACACCTTAATTCGTAATTAGCGAAATCTTGAATACGCAATAGTGTCGGCGCGACAGGCCGATTGGAAACCAATTTGTCTACCACACATTTGCCGGCTACCACACACGTTTGTGAAACCTTTTTGAATTTCCGTTGCACAATTTCCTCATTGACTTTTATAGAGACGGGCTGTAATATAGTTTCCAGGTTTTTCCTATGTCGAAAGTGAACCGCTAACGAAATTATCCGCTGACAGAACACTGCGCGAGCGTACACGGTGCGCCCGGAAGCGTTAGGTTTTCAATGTCCGAGTGTTTCGACACCTGCATTCATTCTCATCCTTATTATCGTCAATTTTTTCACGAATTTTAATCCTTTGTTAATCAGACGTGATTTGGTAAAATGTTTTGAGCTCTTGTTTCGTATTCACATATTGTTTCATGCTCGCGATTAATCTTTGGTCTTTAAACGCTTTTTCGATGAGCTCAAACAGTGAAGTAGAACTCTTTGTGTGTGACGCATTTATTAACAGATTTAAGTGTTTAGAATAATCTAAAAAAATGTTAATAATTTCCTCAGACCTTGTGAATTAAGATTAGAACAAGAAATTTGAGCAATAGTTTCTTTATTGTCTATATAGTAGTTCGCTCGTTTGCGAGAGACCGGCCATAGTTTACAGAGCTAATATCGTTAATACCTTTTAAGGGTTAATATTGTTTACAATAGTGCAGTGTAGAGACTGGAAAAAGACTGTTTCATGCGTGCAACTTCAATATAGTTAGGAAAAAATTATACACCTGTCAGACATCCGAAGTATTCGCGAGAAGTACGAGAAACTTAAGATTTCATGCGTATTCGTGGATTTTTCAGTGAAGTGCGTCACAGTTCTGATCATTTAAAACGTATGCTTCTATATTAGTCATATATTCAGGTGTCGCAATTTGTTCAACGATATTTGAAAGCTGATTTTTGTTGTAAAAATTGTGTTACATTTGAAAGAGTTAATAGTAAATTGAAATTCGAATCGTTTTATAATACAGTTTCCTAAAAGAGATACTATGTAGATCTATGAGAGATTTAGATTTCGACTTCTAGTTAGTTGTCTTAGATTCAATTTAAAAAATTGCACGCGATAGGTTAGTGAATTTTTAAACTAGATAGCGGGCGTTAAAAATATTTTTAAGAAAAAGCTATAAAAGAAGGAAGAATGCAAAGTTATGGTACCGGGAACAGTTGAGAGGTGACAAAGTAATATACATACATATGTGAATCACATAAGATTATTGCAAATACGATAAACATTTTATTACCGGTTTAACGGACGATCGACAGAGATGAAATCTCGAATCGACCCTCAAGTTCACGATAGCTAATTTGTATGCCAGTCACGTTTTACAGGTGCTATAAAGAATTAACTATTAAATCAGTTTATGTTCGGTGTGTATCAGACTAGCTTACTATGTATAGATTCTACTACTATAGACCGCCATAAGGGTGCGTCATTTGGTGTCGATTAGACTACACTGAAAAGAAACAAGACAGGCTGCCAACCGAAATTGTTGCTTTATTTTTCTGTTTGTACAAAAAACAAAATGAAGTGTTGTTTATGAAGTATCAATACAATTTATCCTTTACTTTATTCAATTTTAACTATTCATTCTTCAGATATAATTAAATATTTTTTAAATACTTTAAAGATTAGGCTACTCTAAAATACAGCAGATGGCCAAGCATGTTTGTTCATAAATTGCTAATGAAACTTGATGTTACATTCTCTTGCTTGTGCAAAAACCATAATGAAGTATTTTTAATGATGTACCATTACAATTGAAGTATTTGTTTTTCACAGACAATTCAATATTTGTTAAATACTATAGAACTTTCTGAAGATTATATTGCTTTATTTCTTTGTTTGTTCGGAACAAAAGCCAAAATGAAGTATTGTTCATGAATACCAATGCAATTAAAATATTTGTTTTTCACACGCAATTCAATATTTGTTAAATATTATACATTTTTCTAGGGATTAAGTTACATTCGATCGATGAAATGAAGTAAAGAAACATTTTGTATATAAAACAAATTGCTTTATTTTCGTGTTTGTTCAGTACAAAAGTCGAAGTAGAATATTTAATAAATATAATAAATACAATATTAATAAATACGTATTTAATAGTCACAATGTTATAAAATAATTTGTTCGTTACACACAGCTTGGTAGCTTACAAAACATTCTATTTTATTTGATCGTTTTGCACAGTAGAATAGTCGAAGTTGGCTATTACTTACTAAATGTAATACTATTGAAAAATCTATTAACTTGATACAGTACAAATTTCTAGGAACATGTGAGCGAATAAATATTTCGATTACTATCCTATCAGTAAGACAATCCAGATTCCCTAATAAATAAAGAACGCTGCTTCACCCGAAAATACCTTACACCCCAGAAAGAATAATATTAATTAGCCCAGCAAATAATATTAAAGTTTAGTGTGGTATTTTTTATTGCTTTTATAAATCATTAATCAATTTTCTGGAGGGTGAGGGGAATTTCTCAAATCCTGGATTATCCAAAACGATATTTAACGCCTAGTAACCTTGTAAACAGTGATTTGATCTCCGTGCGACACGTTCATCGACAACACGAAGACGTTCTATAAATAGTACACTATAATTGCTTATTGCATAATAATAATCTTTGAGCAAATCGAGATTCCGCGCACCTACGTCAGCGTACGGCACGGCAAACAAGTTATCGTTGTTAATTGATGCATTTACGGTTTTTTAATGAGCATTACACCTTCCATTTCAACGGCGCGCAATTCAAAACAGCGCGCGACGAGACAAAAGTATATTAGTTTCAATAAAATGTTCATTCCTGGTTGACTAAAAAATTACAAACACTACAAAAAAGACTACTATTACCGTATAGAGACAACGGTGAACGTCTCTGAGAAACAAAATTCGGCAGGTTCTTCGTAGAAAAGTCTTAACAAAACAACAGCTAAGCTACATAAAAATATACGTCGAACGAGTATAAAACATGATTCATTTTTCGACTGAATTGCGAACGGATGTTGTTGCATGCAAGTTAAAGAATATAGGTGATTGCGACGGAGGAACAATTGTTGTTTCGACAGGAATCAATCCAATCGATCGCTTCGTACAGTTTGAGCAAGAATCAGGTACACCTAACGACAGGGGGAACAAAGCGATCGGGAACGATAACTAAAAAGAACGACGTCTTGGTGAGACTTATGCCCTCGGCCGATATATCACAATTTCGATGAACACAGTATTTCGAAGGAAAATAAATAGAAAAGATCACTACGGTGAGAGATGATCAAAATAAATAAAATAAATGCGGAGACATCTGGGAGATACCGCGAGATGAGGTGAAAAGGATTCAGGCGTTTCGAATTTTGAGAATTGAACTACCCGCGAGGACATGATCTACCTGATTGTTTCGCTAGTACGAGTATTTATCGCTGGGTGCTTTAGCCATCATCCTCTGCGTAGCGAAGACACAGCCGGTGAACAATCGTACTTTTCCCGTTGGCGAATCATCGCAGTACAACATCACGTCCCTATACGTCTGGATGCACAATCCGTTTCCGTGGCGCATCCCGGTGTGGTTGCACTTGATGTGTCTCAAATACTGATTCGCGCAGCTGTGTCCTCCACAGAAGACATTCTCGACCGTGTACCCACACATTGCGTCGAAGCGTTCCTTGAATTGGTCCTCCTCCAACAGGTGTGGCGTTTCGAGGTCGAGGTGCCTCTGGTGCCTCTTCCGGTTCCAGAGCTTCTGGTTCTCTTGCCCATACTTGAACCCTTCCAACGGAAGGACTTCCAGTTCATTGTCATAAAAATTCTTGAAGCCTAGCTGGCGGCTGTGATGTCTGATGGGATGCTCAGCCGATAGAGGATTAGGCTGGCCGTGCGGGTGTCGATGACTCTCGTGTCTTCCGTGTGGCGTCAATTTATGATGATGATCAGGCATTGCTAGCACGGTAGCCATCGAGATGGGCAGCAGGATCAGGAGCATACAGTAGGGCGACATCTGTGAGCTCTTCTTCGAGTTCTTCTTCGTCCTGTTCTCGGCCACTTAGTCCTCTAAGTCGACCGGCACAAAGATAATTGTCCGGCTTCTGAAGATCTCGGAGCGTCTTAAGACACCGAGATAGTTCTCGTGCACAATCGGGGTCGAAGGAGGCCGCAAACGCTAATTACTGAGGAATCGTTGCTTTGATGATTGAGAAGGTTGTTCCTTGGACCGTGTGATTGCGGTTGAAGACGGTGCCTTGGATAAAGAGGACGACTTCTGTCCAGAGACCAGTGAAAATTGCAAGATCGGGGATCGGTGCCTAGCACCCTGCAGACCGGGGACGCCCAGTTGAAGATTGATGGCGGTGGATGAAGAGGACTTCTATCACGATACCAGTGCAAATTGTAATATCAGGTAGTAGATACCTCAAATGAAAAAGACTTCTGTCCTGGTACCAGTGCAAATTGCAAGATCAAGAAGTAGCATCACCCAGTACTGTGCAGACCAGGTCCACCAGTTGAAGATTGAAGCCGGTGAATGAAGAGGACTTCTATCTCGATACCAGTGCAAATTGCAAGATTAGGAACAGGTGTCTATCACTTGCTTGCACCCAGGACTCCAGCAGTCGGACCAGCCGTCGACGGGTTCTCTTATGAGTTCGTTTTGCCGGCGGCTCGTTGAAAACTGAAGGATCAGCGAGGTCCAAGGGATATTTTATCCTTTCCAGCAGAACAGGAGAGAGATCCTCCCACTTGGGGCATCACGCGACCAACCCCCTTCTTTTTCCCAGCTGGTGCTTCGTCGAACGAGGACCACGCGCCATGGATGGTGAGGATGATGACGATGTTTCTCATTCATGCGGGCCGCGCGAACAGTCCTCCAGGAGGGGCCCTTGACGTCACCGATCCGCAGGCTTCCTCTTGCGAGAGTCTCGCGACCGGCCTAGGTAAGCACGTCATCGTTTTCCCAGTCGCACGCGCCCGCGAGAGAGAGTCCGGGAGAAATGTTCGTTAGTGAGTGCCCTGAAAGATCTTTTCCCGGAAAATCGGGAGAAACGACGAAAGCCACCGCACACCGCATGGGTTGTTGGAGTAAAATGATAGATGTCCGTGCGATAGTACGTTCACCCGCGAACGCGCACGAACAGCTTCTGGTTTATCCTGCCGGCATTTACGCACAACCGTCGTCGTAACCGCGGAATTCTTACGCATTCGACACATACAATGCACTTGAGGATTGCATTCTTATCGCGTCATAGAGATTTCTGGCGGAAGTTACCCAGGCGAGCTTTGCGCAACGCAGCATCTCCTATTGTCCTTTTCCCTTCTTCGAGAAACAGGGAGAACCATGGTCAGCTATTAGGGTGGTCTCGGTAGCGCTCTTCGAATGGGTAGGTCATGTGTGAAGGTTTGCAGATTTAGATCCTGTAGGGTGCGTGGATTTGGTCGATGCTGCGACACGGTGGAACCAGTCAGGGAAATAACTGGACAATTCTATGTATTGTGTTCAATTTTATGGGAAAATTGTTTGACCACGTTATTTTAAGTTGTGCATCCGAGACTTTTCTTGCGATATTATTCTTCACAAGATTTTAATGTATGATTCACCGTATTTTTTTACGCTACCACACGGTGGAACGAATCAGGAAAATAACTAGATAATTGTGTAAATTATGTTTAATTTTATGGGAAAACTGTTTGATCACATTATTTTAAGCTGCACATCCGAGAATTTTGTTGCGATATTACTCTTCACAAGATATCAATGCATGATTCACTGTAGTTTTTTTAGGCTGCTACACGGTGGAAAGAGTAAGGAAAATAACTGGGGAATTGTATACATTATGTTCGATTTTATGGGAAAATTGTTTGATTACATTATTTTCAGCTATGCATCCGAGAATTTTGTTGCGATATTATTCTGCACAAGATTTTAATGTATGATTCACTCTATTTTTGTGTGCATCGGGTTGGAGCATCATCGCTAGACTACGAGTTTTCTACATTTATATTATGAAAGAAATCAAGAATGTACTATGTTCAACATGGTCAAATTGTTAACACTTTGATTAACACTTAAACTAGAAAATCAATTTTTATTATCATCTATTAAGTAAATGAAAGGCGTTGATTCAAAATCGACCAAAATTACCCAAGACCAATTTTCCTGAAACTTTGCATATTGGTAGCCCTTTGGGTCTAACATTGATTCCGTGCAAAAACTTTTTCCCAGGACTTCACGGTTACGGAGGGGAGGGGGTCAAAGTACGTATTTTGCGAAATATATTATGTGCTATAACTTTTAATACAAAAAACGATTTCGACCCGGCACGAATACCAAAAAATCATACAAAATTCAAGCTTTCCAACGGTGTATAAGTTTATGTAATTTATTTATTTCTAACATAATTTTTTCACGTTTTTCGTGTTTTTCGAGGCGTAAAAAATTCAGAAAAATTGCAATTCCCAAAAAAAGTATCTTCTGATTTTAACCAAAAACACTGCATTAATAGTACATTTCGTGCCCTTTCGAATGGTGTTTGTCGTACCTTGGGGAAATTATTCGTTTTTGAGTTATAAAGTAAAATGTGAGTAGAAGTTGAGGCGCGCGGTCAACTACTCGACCCATATATTCATTTCAAACGTGGAAAAAACGCTTCCTGAGATTATATATACACTGTACATAACACAGCTATGCTATTTTTATCAATTCTACTGTTTTGAAACAGTGAAACACATTGGTTATATTTTACAATAATTATACCAGAATTCAGATATTGCTTATTTTATTTTATATCTTATTATACAATTATCAGGTAGCGTATCTTCTTCAGTTTGTTTCGATTTATATTCACGACAGTATTTAATAATCTCAATCGAAACATACAGTGTTTTATAATTTTCAGAAACGGAACTATTCACTCTTTCATCGATACCCAGAATCAAAGGACTAAAAGAAACTATCATTTTCTTCGGAGGCAACTATCTAGAATTTCGAGAGAGAAATCAAGTACTGACGAGATGTGTTCATTTTTTCACGTTTCGCGCTTTGAGATTACTGCTGTCGTGGTAGTCATCTAGGCATTTCTTTTAACTGGACCAAAGACAAATCATCAGTTTCATTTTCGTTGTCGTGTCGTAAAGGTCCATTGTCTGTAAAAGAATTTTGTATGTGCGCAACATTTCGTTAGAATATAGGATAATTTTAATTTTCTTTTATTAATAGCGGTGTAGTGTATAAGTTACATAGTGTAGTGCATATTCTAAATAACAGTATTTCTAACAGTACATGTGACTAATAGTAAACGTGATTAGTGCAATAACTGAAAGAAATAAATGTGAGTTCTAACAAATGCGAAAAATGTGGCATTTTTCTTTAAAAAAAACCGAAGAAGGAGAAGATAATTAAATCAAATCAAGTGTTTTGTAAAAACTGTTTTTTGGAATCTCCATTTTAAAATATTGATGACCAAGAAGCTGGAAGAAGCTTCCAAGGTGTAATATCACCTTCAGTACCAGTAGAGAGGAAGGGACACTGAATCTTCCGCCACTTTTCCAATAAAAGCAGCACCTTGTGTCATTCGAAGTGCATCTTTGGTTGCAGAGGTGTTGAAGAAAAAATCTTACTTTCATTAATAAAAAATTAAGGACAGAAATATTGATAAATGATCATATTATAATCCACGAACGAAATGTATGTTGCAAAAGGCATATCACAAACGACAGTATAGAGCAATCTTCGATACTTGCACTACAGGACAATCTACAAAACGAAACAACGTTATTGATCAGTTACGGAACTTCAACGAAAATAAACCACATGAATGTAATTTTTTTGATAAATTACACAACAGCGAATTAAAAACCTGGACTGGCTTAAAAAAAAGCGAACTACAAAACTTAACTGAATACTGTTTCAATAGAAGTGAGGGCACTAACTCAATATACAAGGTGGCAATTTATTTAATGTATTTATATCGTGGTTCGTCTCAAAAAGACATTGGAGCTATGATAAATAAGTAACAACCTACGGTATGTAGAATATTTTCAGAAGTGCGAGATATTATTATGTCTAAGTTTGTTTCTCATTTTGTGGGGAACATAACAAGAGAGAAAATAAAACAAGAGACATCAAATATAGCTCGTCATTTAAACAAAATTCACGAAAATGAAGATAATATATTTACCATTTGGGACGGAACACGTGTATATTTAAATAAAAGTACGAACTATCGCTTCCAAAGACTATATATAACAACAGGAAGCGTTTCTTCCACGTTTGAAATTAATATATGGGTCGAGTAGTTGACCGCGCGCCTCAACTTCTACTCACATTTTACTTTATAACTCAAAAGCGAATAATTTCCCCAAGGTATGACAAACACCATTCGAAGGGGCATGAAATGTACTATTAATGCAGCGTTTTTGGTTAAAATCAGGCGATACTTTTTTGGGAATTGCAATTTTTCTGAATTTTTTTCGCCTTGAAAAACACGAAAAACGTGAAAAAATTATGTTAGAAATAAATAAATTACATAAACTTATACACCGTTGGAAAGCTTGAATTTTTTATGATTTTTTGGCATCAGTGCCGGGTCGATATCATATTTTTATTAAAAGTTACAGCACATAATAGATTTCGGAAAATACGTACTTTGACCCCCTCCCCCCCGTAATCGTGAAGTCCTGGAAAAAAGTTTTTGCACGGAATCAATGTTAGACACAAAGGGTTACCAATATGCAAAGTTTCAGGAAAATTGGTCTTGGGTAATTTTGGCCGATTTTGAATCAACGCCTTTTATTAAGATCTACAAGGTGTGAGAATTTCACAAAAATTATTATAGTTATGATAAACTTTGTCTTTTCTATTCCTGTATTATTAAATAATTTTTTTTTATTTCTTATGACTTTTATGGGCATTGGTGTGGCACTCAACGTAATAATAAAGAAAATAAATGTGTATTAGCCTGCAATTTGATAACCCAAATTTTGTATTTTTCAAAAAGATTCACAGTGTAATCATCACAGTGCAAAGACGTCGAACAAAAATTGTTGCGTGGCAGAGAAGGACACTCAGGTAGGCTAATGGTACAAGAATCGTGTTTTATTGACTTATACAAACAATTGCGGCGATAGGTCTTCCCTGGTCGGAAAACTGGCGTGGGTGCCGAGCTTCAGGACGGATTCCGTGGCGATAGTGCAGGCTCTTCGGATACACTCGTCCATCGGAAGCGCTGGATGGTACGCTTTGAAATATGCAAAAGCGCCCAGAAATGCATCCCCGGCTCCCTACGCATGTATAACGATAATTAGCGATAGTATCCGTCATCCTATGAAGCCGAAAATTAATTGAAGACCGTGAGTTCCTTTCTTTGGTTGACGAATAGTTAACTCGTCATCTTTCGTTGCGAAATACAATGTATTTCCTAAATAACTCTCTCGTTGCACTTTCATAGAGAACGATTCCTTCTTTAACGTGAAAGTTCAACAAAATGGTCACAATACACAGAAAGTAGAACGAGACAGTTGTGATTAAACAGATTTGAGGGGGATGAAAATGGATGTCATTGCTTTTTAGCCTCTATAATGATCTTATTATTCTAATATTTCTCTGGCAGATGGACGAAAGAATATATTGGTTCAAACACTAGGCAAGTTCATGCTTTAGTCAAAATTATAGTTGGTGAAGTTGTATATATTTTTAAAATCTGGACCTACGGGATAAAGCCAAAAAACAAGTGTAATTTTGAGATTTTTTTACGGGATTGTAATGAAAAAGATGAAAAATCCATTTACAGGTCTTTATTGTATAGACTTTGAAGTGTTTTGTGACTGTAATTTTTGATCTCGAGGAAAAAACCAAAAATTTTCGTAATCTACGTGCCCTCACGGGGTATACCCTGCGGAAGGAAGGATTGTTTTGCGACAATTATCGTAGAGAAGTTTACGACAATTAACGATGAAATATGTACGTTGACTATCACGTCGCCCATATTTGGCTAATAGAAGATCCTTTTGCATACACGAAACGCAAGAGGAGCGCTAGAGTGATTGATAATAAGCGAATAAATGAATCTTCGATTGAGTGAATAAAAGATATTAATTTCAAATACACTTACTATCAATTGAATTAATTTGCACACCTAACATAAAAATTCTAGACTTTTCAGTGTCTGTTCTATTCAATTAGTCGTTTCAATCCTATCTGTTCTTTGCGGTTGCCAAGCCGCTGATCAATATGTTAATGAATGCACTGTCACAGATGGGAACCGTAACATTTTGTCTTCCGCCACTGTCGGCGATCGCGAGCATGAGAGTCTTTCACTATGACTCATTTGTAGTAGTCGGTAGGTCACACTTGATAAAACCCGGGGCAGTCCCAGGCAAGAAACTCACCCAAATTCAGATTAATGGAATTCCGTATAAACTGTATAGGCGTATGCAAATATATGGCTACACTCACAAAAATGCCTGGAATTACGAGAAATGATACCTAACCCGACGATTTGAGATTTCTCGGTAAGTCCCCGATCCAGAACCGAGGATGGAGGGAATTCCCTTGTTTCCTAGAAATATTCGGGACTTTCTGTGACCGTGAATCTCCCGCGCAGTAAAAGCCAAGGTAATGAAAATATGAGATTGTATTTTATCGTGCGAGGGATCACAGATTATTGAAAATGTACGTACAGTTGTATCCACTGGTTGCACTCGTTTGGGAATGGCGACTATGGTGGCTGTCCTATTATCCTTGGACGCGAAAGCAGCTCCTAGCTCTCCCAAAGTGAGAATAACCGTGTTGCAACCGCTATCCAACAGCTTATCAATAGCTTTTTGAATGTTTGACAGCCCCAATGGCTGCACCCTAGTCATCACTTCCACCTAAAGTGGTAATTCGTTCGTTAAATTCAATCATTTAATTGCTATTAACCCTTTGCAGTCGAACAGCAACTTTGAAGTGCCATTAAAAATTACTACACCATTATTAAGAACAATATTGAGACAATCTGTTGGTCTTTAATAAATTGCTAAAAATTTAACAGTGGTATCTATAGGTAGACTCAACTTCATACGTGTAAAAATGAAAATAAGACATGAATTAAGTCAATGCAAAAGTTCGTGCCCGATTCATTATTATATCTTAATACAAAATCGGGCACGAACTTTTGAACTAACCTAATAGAGTGAACATGTGCAAGGTCAAGAAAGTTCTTAAATTAAAATAGCTTCAAATGCAAAGGGTTAATACAGTATTTCATCGTTAATTGTCGCCACCGCGAGTCCGGCCGGCGTCAATTATCGTGTAGAAGATACTATTTTTCGACCTCTGGCGAACGGAAGGACGGACACCGAAGCTCGAGAGGCCTCGGAAGCCGAGAAATGTAACATAATACGGGTTGAGCATATCGGAGTGAGATCACTCATAACAATAACTCATCCAAAAGAGACTCATCCAATAACAAAACTTCTTAATTTTTCATAATTTTTTTATGGGACTTTCACCAACTAATTCGCGACATTTTTCTAATGAAAATGATACCAAATATGATATAATTCTGATAATATTTACTTGTGTAATGAACGATGAATGTTTCGGGAGCAAGAAAGGACAGCGCATGGGAAAGAAAGAGACGCGGAGAGTCGCAGTCGGCGGCACAGTTCAAAGGCCCACGTGTCCTCACAATGTAATTCCAATAAAAATCTTATTTATTATTACTTATTTTTTTATGACACTTTCATCAAAATATTTGTGGCATTTTTTTTATTAAAATGATACCACACGATATAATTCGGACATATTTACAATAATTTTCAGTTCACATAATTTTATGTACTATAATAAACCAATATACGATTGACCAATACCCAGAAGGCAAAACGATTAATGTGGATGACGACTTTCGCTATTCGAAAGAGAAAATAATTTTTATATTTTTTGTATTTCGTAAATATTTTTATATTTCACATATATCTTTTATACCTATTTTATTTTGTATAGTTTCTATATTTTGTACGGCAATACATTCTAATTATGGTGAAATAAACTTGATTACTTAACTGCTGTAGCTATGAAAAGGTTGTAGCCTCTCTTTCTTGATCATTTACTTACTTTCCTTCGTCTGTCACCAAAACTTACTCCATCGTCAATTAAAAAAATAGATATGTATGTATAATCAGAGAAATTCTAATCAGAGAAATGTTACAAATATGATGGTAAAAGTCTCATAAAAGACTAAATAAAAATGAAAAAGTGTCGTCATAGCATTACTAATTATGTACCTCACCGATGTACCTGACCCGCGAACTTCCTATTAAAATTATATGAACGGAAAATTATTGTAAATATGATCCGAATTATATAATGTTTGTTATCATTTTAATCAGAAAAATGCCACAAATATTTTAGTGAAAATCTCATAAAAAAATAAGTAATAATAAAAAAGTTTTTTATTGGTATTACATTGCGAGGACACGTGGGCCTTTGAACTGTGCCGCCGACTGCGACTCTCCGCGTCTCTTTATTTCCCATACGCTGTCCTTCCTTGCGCCCGGAACTTTGAGCGTCCATTACTCGAGTAAATACCATCGGAATTATATCTTATTTGGCATCATTTTCATTAGAAAAATACCACGACTATGTTGGTGAAAGTTCCACAAAAAAATAATAAAAAATAAAGAAGTTCTGTCATTGGATTAGTAGTGGTCTCACCGATACATACTCGACCCGTATTATGTTACACATGTCGGCGACCGTGGCCTCTCGAGCTTCACGGGCCTTCACGGGGTATACCCTGCGGAAGGAGGGATTGTTTTGCGACAATTATCGTACAGAAGTTCACGACAATTAACGATGAAATACTGTATACAGGATCTCTCTGAAACCAGAGTTGTCTAATAAAAAGCGGTTATTTCTAATTTTTTACCAATTTCTGGATTATGATTTTTGAGACAGTCTGTATAATAGCGCTCAAATAATTTCCCCAGGTGTAAGATTTAATTTGTCGATGACTACTGTACCTCAGTCTCGTTGATACAGAATACGTCGCAGAGGGACAGAATCTCGTTGTCTATATGTTCGACCGCAGGCGCCCCGTTCACGATCGACAGGCCTATCGCATTACATTTTACAGAGTCGTCATAGTCATTTGACTGGAGAACAACGAGACGTTACCAGACGCAACTAACCGTGGCCTTTATGAAGCTTTAAAGCGTGTCGCGTGGCTTCCAGAGACGTCTCGAACTGGCATAATAAAATGGCAGCGTCTTTGATTACCTTTTCCGCGTTGTCCACCTGTTTCGCGCTCAGCGACGCGTTCGATCCCAACACGATCACTATACTGTTCTCCCCTGGAAAATGAATTTTTCACGAGCGACTGTGCAACGAAATCCAATACATGGTGCATTAAAAAGTTCCTAAATTTTTCTGAAACGTATCAATGCTAGGATCTTTATTTTCGCTATTGATCTCGTTCCCGTGAACCTTTTGCTAGCCCCTGTATTAATCATGCTAATTTACGTGCAGTCGTTTATTTATACTGCACCTTAGTTCTGAAACTTTTTGAATGCATTATGTACAGATGGAAACGCGATCTAAGGTTCGTTATCTGGAGGCACTTTTTTTGTGCAACAATAACACAGTCCAACAAAAAACTTTTTTCTTTTTTTACAATACCAGTTGGGAGATTCTTATAGAGACTGTCATTCTAAAACCGAATCCGGTAGCAGAATTGCTCTATCACGCAACGAGTGTCCCCTCTAATTTTTGACTCCAACCTGAGCTTTCTGGCATGTTCAGTTTTCGCGTAACACCTAATTTTTTATCAAAATCATGCATTTTTCGAAAACGTTGCGTGATAGAGCATTTCTGCTTCCGGATTCGGTTTTAGAATGACAAACTCTGTAAGAATCTTACAACAGATATTGCAAAAAAAATTTTGTGTTGTACAGTGCAATCTGAAATGATTGGCAGTGTTTTCCTACCGTTATCAGCAACAGTGATATGTGCTATACCACTGTGCTGGTTCTCCTGTATTTGAATTTGTGATGTGTTCACATTCTCCTTCTCAAATATTTTTAAGTATTCTTGAGCATACGCATCTGAGCCTAACTGTATGAAAAAATTTAAAGGGGGGAAACATAATTCTTATGATATTCTTAATGTATTGAAAATTAACACATGCACCACCAAGATGTCAATAATGTCTATCTTGAAGGATAAACTATCATTAGTTTACAAATTGCTGTAAAATACAAATAGTTTGCAATGATTGCAAGAAACAATCAGATGCAAGAAACAAGAGCTTTTAATCTTTTTGCTGTCTTAAGTAATAAATTATTTAAAGAATTTAAAAGCCCTTCTGCATTATTTTCAACTTCTTAAAATTATTAAGGAAAGAACTAAATGTCTATGTGAATCCTGTAACTTACAATTAATCACAGTCTAGTCACAAATAATAAAACCTGCGTATCATGAACCAAATTTAAAGAATAACATATAGCTTCCAGAAGTATACTCATGTTTTGTGTTTACGTAACACTGCACCAGGATTAAATAATTATCTAATTGATAGTGCAAGGGTTAATTGAATTTCTGTGAATAAGTAAATGAGATCAGAGTATCATACGCAAGCAACAATTGCTGTTGATGCACCGAGCTTTGCTGCAGCAATGCATTGGTTGGCACCTTTACCACCGTACTTTATCTCGAAGTTTTTACCAATTATGGTCTCACCCGGTTTTGGTAAGCATGGAGAATAACTAAAACAAAAGCGTGTTCTTCCTATAGTAAATATTGCACTACCGTCTTGGTATCTACTTTTATCGACAGAATTATAATACTAGGTATTTAAAACTAGTAATGGAGTAAAAAAACATCTGTAATTTACAGAACATTACTGTATAAACATAAAATGAGGACTAACAGTATTGTATTGTTAAATCGGAAGGAAAAAAGTATCTACAATTCTTTACAAAAATTACGAAACAAGTGTTCTGACTTACCAAGTGAAATCGATCATGCAGGAACCAACGACAACGATTTTTGGAGACATTTTTACTAAAATATTATAACACTTATTGTAGGATAAAAAGCGTAAAATATTGAAGCGGTTATGCGAGCAACTTTCACGGTGTAACTGTTTCTTCTAGCGGAGACACACGAATTACTCGGTTTATATAAACGATTAAGGGTTCCTATCAGGTTTTATCAGAATTATCGCATTGACCAACGAATCCCGCAGATGATTAAATGACTTGTTTACTGGGGACATAACCTACGACATACGGTACGTGTTAGAGGATAGAACAAAAAGGTCGACGCTGAATCTGTAATACGGTACGTTAATAGTGACACAGATCAAGATATTAACACACATTGTTAACATTGCAAAATGTACTTTTATTCTCAGCCATTTTTATTTCCATGTACTCACACAGCTAAACATTACATACGTGAGTGAACGTGTTATCAGCTCGCGGCTCGCACGTGTATCGCAAGATAGTAAAAGAAACTTCTGTATTTTAAAACTTGCAATCTTGCACCCAATCGTGAAAAATAATAACAGAGTTCAATGTAATCATCGATACGCAAACGACATTTGAAATTAAATACAAATGAATCGGCAGTCCTTTTTTTTTATTATTTTAAATGGCTTGAATCCACATGGATCCATTAGTCACCTATGCATATTTGAACTTATATATCTATACAGTCAATTAGACTCATATACTATTTGTTGCACTTTTTACACATTTCTCTTAACCTTTAATATCGTTTAAATCACAGTATTCGTTAACAATTTTTAACAGTTTTGCATCTACCGGAGGACAGTGATGGGAATGTTGGCGCTTTTCACGCGCATGCGTAGCGATTGTAGCCTCAGTCAAGCACGAAAATCGGGTACCTTGGTCGCCCCGCTAATTTCGCAAAATTTATTATGATTTGATTTTGAAAAATGAATGTACAAGATGTGTACGTATATGTATATATATATATATATATATATATATATATATATATATATATATATATTAAAATGTAATATATACATACGTACATAGAATATATAATATATAAACATATAATATTTATGCATCTATGTACAATATAATATAACTTACTTTTCTTCATCATCTTGGGAATAAGGAAGGGAAGGGTACTAAAATAAATTTAAACGAAATATATAATAACAAACCCACTACTTTCGCCCCAATAATACCCCACAAACTTCGGACGTAGCTTCGGTGCTGCCGAAACTCGCGCATGCGCGTGAAAAGCGCTAACATTCCCATCACTGCCGGAGGATCTCGATTTTTTAATAAATTCTTGTCCATCCTTTTTGTATAAACTAAAAGAGCGCCTGCTGCTATCTGTGGGAACACGAGCGAAACTGCAAATTAAATGAAATTTTTTTCGTTTTATTTGGCAATTTATGTAAATACTTTCAAAACGAAATATAAATAACATTTCAATTACGAGGGTCAATTGTTTGAAGATGTAATTTCATAGAATATTATAAATCTCTTAACCTACAACATAGTAGTCAGAATATGTATTTTTAAAAGAGTAACATCTGGTAACATTGTTACAAAATTTACTTTTTTATTTTATTCTTGTTGTTTCGTAGTCTTTATAAGCAAAAAGAAATAACACTCCCACTAATTTCTCTAGCTGTAGCTTATATTTTGATTTTCGATACTAAAAATTAAAAATTTATATGCACAATATGCATTTTAGTATTTTAAATTTGGTTTTCAAAAATCCGGTGGAGGTTGGTTGTAAATAACTTGCGGTGGATTGATGACAGTAGTTTACTATACATATATGCATATAACTACGTATTCCAGATTCCATTCTTGTAAACATTACGTCCGGATTTTTGGGAGACATTGTTTTTTCATATGAAATCGGTACATATATATGAATTATCGAAAGTATTTCTTTAACGGCGACGATTGCTCATGAAACAGTTCCGTGAACGATTGAATAATATGTGATTTTCTTTGGAATCGACATAGTATGGATACAGCAGTCTTGGTTGGTAAGTTTTTCACTCTGCCATTGAAATCATTTTCGATGTAGATTTTACGAAACCGTTGCTAAATAATATAATTCTGTTAACGAAGTACCCTTAATTAACAAGTTCTAGATTAATACATTTTCTAAATAGTGCGAGGGCCGAATAACTTGATTATATATACATAGATTAGTGTACTATTATCATTTAACATGACTTCATGAAACGTCGAAACATTGAATCGTTGAAACATATTACTATATTTCTCCGTTGAGAATTTCTCGGTGCAATTATCGAAACGTTATCTTGCGAACGAATTAATCATTGAAATCGTGTTGGCCGAAAAATGAGTGGAAAAGAAACCGTGTGCGCTTGATGTTAGGTATCTGAGTGAGGTTATGGTTTGCTTACAACATTATTTCTTTCGTTTCTTGTTGAAAGGGACTTATTTGTACAAGTTGAATTATGCATTAGTAGTAAGAACAATTTGAAAGTTATTTACGAGTATTTAACAAGTTTGTTTATCGTATTCCGATCATTAATGATAGTAATGACTCTTTCTCGTTAACAGGTCAGTCTACGGTTTACTAGATAAGTGTAATGATCTTAACATTTTACCATGGAACAAGCAGATGAAGTACAGCGTGATATTGTTCATGTGCAATCAATACCAATAGTGGATCTTTCTTCTTCATTCGACTCACAGCCGGGTGATCATGTGATGATTATAGAAAATGTTCCTGAGAGTCAGGAGAACTGTTCCCAGAATTACATGGACAATGAAGCATCTTTAACTGCATGTGACCTAGGTATCTCGGTCAAGGAAGTTGAAATTAAGGAAGATGAAATCAAGGAAGATGGAATCAAAGAAGATGAAATCAAGGAAGATGAAATCAAAGAAGATGAAATCAAGGAAGATGAAATCAAGGAAGTTGAAATCAAGGAAGTTGGAATCAAGGAAGATAATGTCTTAAAGAATGTTAATGCCAATGAAATTGATACGTTGAATCAAGAGATAATTACTAACAACGTGCAAGAGGTAATCAAAAGCAATCTATCGGAAGAAGCTAGCGACGATAAGCAAGAAGGTGATAAGCAGGGTACAAAGAGCGTAGTAGCAACTGAAGGGAAACAAGAAGTAGTTATAGAATCGAGTGAAGTTAAAGACAATGAAAAATGTGCAGCAGAAAAACAGATAAACAAAGAAAGTATGGATGTTTTAACTGATGATCAAGAACATAACACAGAGAAAGAAAACAATGCACAAAATCCTAAGGAAGACAATGTTTGTATAGTAGAAGATACAAACACGACAGATACTGATGCTCAGAATCAAGTATTAAGTAAGTCTCCTGACCAGACTGTTGAAAATAAGGACCAATCTTTGGGTGGTACAGATGCAGAGACAGATTTGACTAAACAGGTTGACAGTGATTCGGATGTTATGGTGATGACTGTAGAGTCAGGGACTCTTGATGAATCGATTGCAACTGTACAAGGTCAGATTTCCATAACTGACTATGCGGTATTGGACAAAGAAACGAAAACAGATGAAATCGTGAATCAAGAATTTGATTTGATCGACTATAACCAAGTACCAGAGGAAACTATCATTGAAGTGATCTCTACAGAAGTAATACATTCTGAGGACCCAGAAACGTCGATCAAAGAAGGGGAAAAGGAGACTTCAACGCACGCAACACCCAACATTGATCCTGTGACTTCACCCATATCGGAAGTCACCTGCAAATCGGGAATTGTACATAATATTAGTATTAACGAGAACAAAATAGAGAAGAAAAGTAACGTTGTCGATCAAGAGGAAGATATAGAACAAATAGAAGTACAGTCATCTCCTGAAACAAAGACTGAAACTTGTGATAGCGCTAAAAGGAATGACGCGAAAGAAAAACATGTTAATAACGAGATCAATATCGCCTCGTCAAACGTGCATAATTTACGGGAAGAAGCTACAGTAAATGAAGTAAACAAACCTATTTCTCTGTCTAAAAAGAGAAGTGTACTTCAGGATATTTTTGACGATTGGGGTGACGAGAACGCGGAGGAAGATAATCAGTCAATCTCTAAAGAACAGGACACCGTGGAGATAGAATTAAAAAGCCTGTTGGACGACCCAAAGACGATTCCAGTTGTCGAAGAAGAGACGATCGTGATCGTCAAAGAAGAAATTGCATATATAGAGAAAGAGGTCGCAAGTGGCGGAAAGACTGTAGGAACCAAGGAAAATAAAGAGGCGAAATTATCGAAGGAACAATCAGATAATAATCAAAACGCGAACAAACAACATAGCGCTGTTAAATCAGTGAAAAAGGAATCTGTAAATTCTAAATCTCAAACACCGCAAACGAAATCTCTCGTTAATCGCGGCCGAATTCTGTCCTCGCAAGCTGAAGTGACAGAAGCCTTGAAGGAACGATTTCGCGAGAAACAGAAATTGGTAGAAGCACCTCCTGGGCCTGATATATTTTTCGTTAAAAAACTCACACAGAGATTATCGAGTAAATTAGGCGGTAGCCCGATAGGTACTTTACCTGCGCTTATACCTCTGCCTCAACCAACTGTTGCATCCATAGACAAGACGAGCATAGACAACGCTGACTCTAATAAGGAAATTAGTAGCGAGGCAAACAAAGAAACCGGTAAAGAAAGTAGTTCTGATAATAAGGAATTGCTGGCTATTTTGGAGGGTGACGTAGACCTTGACTGGTCAAATTTGAAGCCTCCGACCTTAACAGAAGAGGTAAAGGGCCCGCTGGATCTCGAAGAAACTGTTCACAACACACCACCGAAACTCGATCCTCTAGTTGAAAGAGAATTGGCGTTGAAACAGCTTCTGGAACTACCTGTTTATCCTGTTAAGAAGACTCCCCCCAGAAAGAAGAGAACGTTCAAACCTGCACCCGCTAAAGTTGCAAAGGATGCAGAAGAGAAGTCGGTTCTCGAAGCAGAAAAGGAAATCGTGAGTATTGACTTGGCCAATGATTCTGAAGAACTAATTTCAATGGACACAACGCCAGATATTGAAACATCTCTTGTGATCTTTGAGACTACTCCAGAGAAGAATGTCGAATCGCCTGGAAAAGAAGTGCGAGTGGACGAGTCGAGATCGGGCAGAAAACGAAAGCTTACAGAGAAGGCTAGGGAACATGAGGAGCAGCTGAGTATCGTGAAACGGCAGAAAGTGTACAAAAGCAAAGTCTCGGTGAGCAAGAAGCAGCCTCAGGATGTTGAAGTACAACCAAAGGAAATGCAAGCTGAGGCATCACCCGTGGTAATTGAGAATCACGAGTCCAAACAGGGAAACACCACTGTTGACACAATCAAAGTAAATGATAGTCCAACCACAAAAGTGGTAAATAAAGAGCTTACGAATAAACCAGAGTCGATATCGAATAAACCAGAGATGATTCCTGTGAGACGTCCAAAGCAGAATCTCAGCAAAAAGGGACCTCAGTCTCTACCCAAAAGGAACATAGTTGTGAAGAAAATACTAAAGCAAAACCTGACTTCCGGTAAGAAGGTAGCTTTAAAGGCAAAGCTGAACACAGCGTCGAAGAAATCTGGCTCGAAAGTGACTTCGAAGAGTAAGCAATCGGTACAGAGCAGTTCTGGCGATCCGAAGCCAAAGAAGAAGATCATTAATGAGATAGATAGATTGCTGCAAGACGAAGGTGTTGTAAATTTATTGTACGACGTGGAACAGCCGGATAAAAAACGTTTAATCCCTATCACCAAGTCTCAAGCGAAAGTGATGGACATTCAAAAAGTACAACGCGAACTGAACTTCCGGAAGAAATTGGTGCGCAATGCTGTTTTAAGATTGCGCACTGCTACGACAGGTGTGTCGAAAGTTTCACCACGATCGAAAAGAACTTCTATACACATGAGTGAAGTGCAAATGGAGAAGAAGGGTGGGGAACAAGCTGTCACGGGAAAATCGAATGCTGCGGCTCAACAGGATTTTGTTTTGCCCGGAAAAATCAGGAACGCGGCGGACGCGTCTATTATAATTAGAAGGCATTCGTCCAGTTCTTTTTCCAGCGCATCTGGAAGTCCCAGAGTTAGTGTCGACAGTCCAGACAAGGTCGATGGGGCTAGGAACGACGAAGGTGGTTCTCATTCGTTGAGATCAATGAAAAGGAGACTATCAGATGAGGGAGCGAAGAAAAGTAAAAAGAAGGCTGTCCAAAGAGTCGACGTGGAAGCCATGGTCATGAATAACGTGGACGACAAAATGCTTCGTCCGAAGAAGTCCGATTCCAAAAAAGGTGATAAGAATTCCAAGCAGGTCGATGCTACACTAATAGAGGATGCCGGTTCTGGCAAAGTTATAACACGATCGAACGGTACAACCACAGGTAAGGTAACATCGAAAACCAAAAAATCTGCAAAAAACAAAGTTACATTTGCTAAAACAAGTGAGTCAGATAACAATGAAGAATTCTCCAAAGGAGAAGATGAACTTTCAGTCTGCCTTGCAGAAGCTGTAAGTGCTCTTTCAGTAGTCAGTGCTGGAAATCGATCTGGAAGTTCTACAGCTAATCGTAAAAGCAAAGGTGAAATCTATGATTTCAAAGTGCTTGAAATGCTTTGCATTTTTTTTCCTCTGATAATCTTTTTTTTGTTTTTATTGACAAACGTATTATGTTCTTTAATTATTATGTTTACACGCTGCGATATGTTAATTGCATTCACGTTGAAGAGGACAGAGTAATGAACGAAAGAATGTTTTTCAGTAGCCGCGAATATCGCCAAGATATTGGATTTGGATAATAGCAAGACGAAATCGGAGGCGAAAAGTCAATTCAGTAACAAAGAGATTAATGTACGACGGCATGGTAATCTTGTGCAATTAATACTCACACCATCGTCATCAACGAAATTTAAAAACGCTCTTACGTTGCAGGTAAAAGCATTTTGGAGTTAAGGATCACTCTTACGTGTTTCTCAGACTTTAGCAATATAATGTTTGTACTATGTTTTTAGATGATGCAAGAGTTCCGCGATACGTTATCAATCCTTAAAAGAGATGATGACTGCAGGGTTGTTCTGTTAACATCCACCGGCAGCAGTTTTTGCGAAGGTCTTGAACTTTCTATGTTGTTGCACACAAACAAGGAAGAACGGCGACTTCGGGCTCAGGAAATGGCGGACGCTGTTAAGTACGTGGTACCTACAATTACAGTCAGTCACATAATTGATGGCAAACACTTTAAATCTATTTTTGCCTTTTTATTCTATTATTTGTCAATTTTTAATCGTTTATAACTCATAACTTATATGAATCTACAAAATACATTTTTTAAATTTTCGTTACAGGTCCAAATAAAAAAGTTGTAAAAAGCAACGTTTACTTTTTTTTTCGTAATTCTGATTATATACAATTTTTCCAAAATTTTTATTACACGTCATCTAGTAAACTGATTCTTCTAGCTTGATAGATAAACTGAAATCATTTATAAAACAGTTTGATTTAAAGTGTGTGCTATCAATTATGTGACTGACTGTAAACAATCAAACCGTAATTTATTTTTTGGATGATATTAAGCGGTTAACTCCTTTCACGCAGAGACTTCATCAAAAGTTTAGCAACCTTTAATAAGCCAATTGTTGCCGGCGTTCAAGGCGCTACTATTGGTCTTGGAGTAACAATGCTGCCTTTATTCGACCTTGTGATAGCCAGCGATAAGGCAACGTTTAGTACTCCGTACGGAAAACTGGGACAAATCGCCGAAGGCGCTGCTGTATTCACGTTATCACATATATTGGGAAGTGCTGTTGTAAGTGCATTAAATCATTAGATCACTGCAAAAGTTCGTGCCCGATTTCGTGTTAAAATATAAGGAATCGGGCACGAACTTTTGCAGTGACCTAATACTTGTTTGTATTTAAGAACGATTTATTAACATTATTATTTGCAGACGAGCGAATTACTTTTGGGTGGCAGAACACTGACTGCCAGCGAAGCACTGAGGGCTGGCCTGGTTACAAGAGTCTTGTGGCCTGACAGATTTCAAGTAGAACTACTACCGACATTGAAAGCCATGAGCGAGCAATCTTCGCAGGTATTCGTTTCATGATATTACAGATTTTGAAACCGAAGACAATAAGCTCTGTAGGCTGGTCCGGAGTAAAGTAGTTCTTGAACGTTCTCTGTGGTTCTATTTTTAAAAATGCATAAGTGTTTCTCTGGACAAGAACATCTGTAGTACGTTGAGTACAAATCGGATCGTATGTGGCCGCAGAAATCATTGGTTTCGCACATTCTTTTCTATACAAATATATTAAAACATATATTACGGCAGTGCAAATGTTCGTGGTTGTGTTCATATTAGACATTAAAATACATATAATTCAGAATATAAGTTTTCGAATGTGAGTGTGTACCTTGACGCATTTAAATGTTTGCGTGATAAGATCATCATCTTCGTACGTATATTTCTGCAGCCTCCAGTAATGCGATTTAGGGCAGACACAGTTAAACGTTGCATTGTACGGTATTAGATAAGAATTAGTTCTATCACCTTTACCATAAACTTTGACAGCTTCTATCTTGTGCGTGCACACGTCCATGTCTGTCGTTGGACTGCAAAACTGTAAATTGTAAATTATCAGTAGACTGCGTATTTTATGCATTCATGATGAAAATAAGTAAATGCAATTTAACGCTGTGGACAAATTAAAAGAAACGAAAAATATCAATGTGCTAGTTTGAACTAATTAAAATCATTAAAGAAAGAATGAAATTTCTATTTGGCTCCTGTTTTGTACAATTTTTATTTTGTACAAAGATCCGCTGTCTATACATAAGACATCCTGCATAAAGCACTTACCTCCATGCGCGATTTATTATTGAGCGATTGAGACGAATTTCCGAATTGTACGTTCCATTGCCACGGGCATTCCTTGCCATTAGGACAACGGCACAGTCTCTCAGTCAAGCTCGACATCCAGAACCTGTCGTGAACCACGCTACACGCCTCATTAATTGTACAATAATGTAAATCACTCTCTCCATCTACCTGTATCATCAACACATTTAATGCTGCACCTTAACGCACAATTATTAGCACACATTTTATAATTACGTACTCCGTCCATGTACTTGAAAGTAACATTGCTTAATTTGCTGTTGATTATAACATAAGAACCGAAACTGGTTGTTGAGAATAGTAGAAAATAGATCGAAATAAGCATTTTCATGGCACAGATGTACCTCAGAATGATTAAACGTTTGAGAATTGTGTCACTGAAGACATTAGACTGAATCTAGTACATTAGTAATGTGGGAAACTGATTAATATTCATACTCTGCATTTCAATTGAAAACTGTTACTGAGTCTTCTATCGGTCTATTCATTTTTCAGTCCATGGAAGCCACGAAGGCTCTGCTACGTCATAGCTTGAGGAAAAAATTGGATGCAGCATTGGAGTCGGAGACATATTTACTGATCCAGCATTGGTGTTCCGCAGAGTGTCAAACTGCTATGAAGGCTTACATTGACGGCAAAGTCCAGTGAACATTTCAAATGGTAATCACACATATGTTTTCTCTGTAAATTTGTCTTGAATTATTTGTACTTCACCTATAACGAATAGAAAAAGTACGGAAGATAATATTAATAATAATAGTAATAATAATAAGTGGGATAATAATTTTGATGGAGTATTACATATAGTGGTAAAAAATTTTATAATGTGTATAGCAATATAGCAAAATGTAAATACATATTTGTCATTTATTATATATAATTTGTATATGATGCTGTACAATATATTATTTCTTACTAAAACGATTGTCTTGCAGTCAGTTCTCATATTATTAATGGCACAAAATGTGTTCAATCAATGTTCGTGCAGTAAACGAAGCATAGAAACGAAAATCGTTACGATATTACAAATGCATTGCAAATTATAACTTCGAGAATAATTGAGAAGAGACGTAACGAAAATCCAATTATGTGCTACAGATGCCCAACGATTTGAATGGAAGTACTAGCCACATATTCGAACACTACAACTAATGTTGTAAATTGAGTACGGAGAATATAATAACAAGATAATTAATTCGGGAGACATTAAAGTGAGAGAAAGGAATCGTAACTCCGGTGTTATATGGCATCGATGCACGATTATTTTTAAGATAAAGCAAGTAATGATTGTCGAATAATTCGATCAAATGGACTATTTTAATATTAGATCGTTTAGGCGTCTCTACTTTTCGCAAACATGTTATTCTTGTTTAAATAAAATAAAACGACTATCGTAAGCACTGCGGTTAATCTTGTGTTCTTTGCATATATATTTTAATCAATCGTGGATAAAACAAAATAGTTGTTCTTTTATACTCGATGTACTATCGTGCCTTGGTGAACTTGTAAAAAAATACAATGGAGACCATTAGATTTAGAAAGAAGAGATTTGTAATTTTCACTCTGGAAAAGAAACAAAAAGTACAAGTGTATATGTTCGATTATTATAAATAATTAATGTTTATCAAATTGTTTTCTCATTGCGATTGTTTGTTAATTATGAGTTATTATAATTTGTTTAAAGGAAGAACGACTTGTATCGACCATTTGTAAGTTCTCATTTTGTTAATGCATTTATGTCGGATACGAACTACGTAAATTAATTAACGATGTGAACGTTGTACAGCTCTGCGATACCGATGCAAATTATATGTACGGGGAAAAAAGTGTAAGATAAAGTTATTTTGAAGTCACGTGTTGTATGTTTCTTGATAATAGTACAAGAGAACATGTCGTTTAAAAAATAAACTTACAAGGATTCGTAAAAAGGACGCGTGAAATAAGACTCAAGGCAACATTGAGAAATTTCATTGAATACTGTTTAAAAACACAGAGTATGTTGTAAAGAATACAGTCGCTCTTGTACAAATGTTACACATGTAAGAATAAGCCATTCTAAAACATATTGTATTATCAATGAATATAAAGCCCATACAAATATAAAGGAAATATTCACAAGCCAATTTATGTTTAATATGTATTAAAAATATATAATTACCTATCTAAATATATTTATATTATATTATGTGTATATATATATATATATATATATATATATATATATATATATATATATATTATATTTAAGACAATAGTAAAGGATCTTCAACTGCATTATAATATTAGTTCTTTTGTCGGTTGATAGGCAACTTTTTGTCGTATTCTTTTTTCGAACGCGAATTCATATATATGTGTATATACATATATATATATATATATATATATATATATATATATATATATATATATATTATATATTGAGAAGTTAAAAAATTTGAATGTTATAAACATCGTAAAACAATTAACAAAAACTTTATTAAACGCTTTACAGGGGCAGCTATTATTCGTAGGATCGGCAGTAGGGGCGTTTCATCAGAAAAGCCCGATTTCTTTTTTGAGATTCACTTGCTTCCACACTGGAAGATCTTGAAATTCTTCTTTGCTCATTCCTAGTAGCTCCTGCAAGAGAAAAAGAAAACGTGTTAATTACATAACATTTGTAACTGAAACGGACGTGCTTACTAATAAATTTCTTCATTTAAAAATAACTCGATTGGTGGAACTAACTTCAAAGTGTTGTTGAGATAAATACAATTCCAAGCGTGTAGGATCCACTCCTTCCGGTAAAGGTCGTTGTAATAATTGAGCGGGGGGATACGTGCTTTTCGTTAGTCTTGCTAATTCGTTCTCCACTGTCAATACTTCGCCAGGATTGTGACCATCCTAAAATATTCATTTCAGTTGTAAAACATCTCCAACAATAGCATTACATCAATTTTGCAACAATACACCAAAAATATTTAGATATTATTTTCAACCTATTAAGACTAGGTTTACGGGACGCATCGTAATATTCTGATAGGACTCCATTATATATGTATGTGTGGGGGGCGGGGGGAGGGGGGGGGGGGTGCTATTAACAAGTGGCTAAAAATTTGTCTAGTTAAATCTGCCGATTCTTCCGTTAATAATTTTAATAAAATGGAAATAATACATCAATATTGTTAAATTCCTTAAATATTTTCACAGTTCTCAATTAGACCTACTCATTTTTGTCATAAATTTTTAAAATCAGCAATTTACATAATTATAACAAATCTACCTCAACGTTTATTTCTGCGATGTCGTCCTGATATG
This sequence comes from Sphecodes monilicornis, assembly GCA_913789915.3. Lineage (NCBI taxonomy): Eukaryota > Metazoa > Arthropoda > Insecta > Hymenoptera > Halictidae > Sphecodes > Sphecodes monilicornis. Next base: position 11,695,118 of record OU565286.1, on the reverse strand, counting down.
TCCACGTAGGGAACAAATTAATGAACTGCAACGGTTCGAGACCAGCCCAGACTAGATAAATCGGATACTTCGTAGTTTCTGGATACAAGCTCTGCCAATATTGCATAGCCGTCGTCATGGCAGCTCTTCTCTCCGCCTGCCATCTGACCGCTTTACTTCCGGTTTGATCTTCCGCTCCGGTATCAGGCCACCAGCCTTGCCATATCCATAATTCGTTTTTGTTATCCAGCAAAAATAGCGCTGCAACAATAATATCCAATGTGGTATAATTATTCAAAATTTGCAATTGAATGTTTACCAATTACCTGGTTGATTTACTTGATACAAATCCTCCTGTAGAAAAGGGAACGTCGTTGCCAAAGGAGCGCGATGAGGACATAGTATCTCCACAGGCTTAAATTCTTTCGAAATACTCGATAAGTGAAACAGTCTTGGAGTGTGTTCCTGTAATTGATCTTTTTCTTGCGATACATACAATGACTTGTTCATTCCTCCCAACGCTGTAAACGAAATGTCTCGTTGAATGTCACCGAAGAATACTTTATTCATAATTAAACTACGGTTCTTTATGTAAAGCAAAAGTTTCCAAATTATAAGGAACAGAAGCAAATTAAAATGTATTCCTCTTTTTGGTCATTATAATAAAACAAACATAATGTAATGAGACTTTAAATTCGTTTAATGTCTTCACAGTTTTGTATCTCATCGATTAATTTTTGTCATAAATGCATAAAATCCACAGTCTATTCATAATAAACTATTTACCATTAAAGAATTCCTCCGGCTCAATTCCTTCATTAATTTCTAAAATTTCTATATCACCTTCGGGCGACAAGTGGGTTTCCTGAGGTCGGTTTTCTTGCAATTTCTTCGCCGCGCTAATTGCATTCTACAAATAATAACTATGTGCAATAACGTACTACTATTACAGTGTAAAACCGTACAAAAATTCTCAAAAATTAACCTGTCTGAACTGTATTTTTTTTGTCAAATTATTATCAGCTTAATTGTTGTAATAAGACGAAGCATACTTTTTTAATATGAAGTAACGCGTTAGATCCATGCCACACATAAATCTTGTCGTTTTTCGAGTCTAACAGTACAAGAGAACCTCTGCTCCTTAATTGACGAGTGCTACAAGGAATCTCAATCAAAGACACCTCTGACTCTAAAGTACCCCGACATATGTACAATCGCCACCGTTCGTCCTTCTTATCGTTCTTCTTGCCAGAATGCACAATCATTCCTCCAGAGAATAGATTGAGAAACGCGGCTGGCTCATGTCCTTGAACTACACGAAGCTATAAGAAACACGAATAAATTGGCGGCATATTTCAGATTTCTGTATTTCCTTAACACCCGGTTTACGGAGAACTAAAAGCGACTATATTACATTACTTTATAAAAATAATGAATGATGTTGAATAATACTTGAACGTTGACAAATTTGTTGAATAATTCCTCATGGATGCATCTTGAAAATCTCAATAATCCTAGCGTTAGTTTAAACAGTAATTACCTGAGGTGCTTGGTCGCTATCTAATTGGATAGTTAGTAACGCTGCTGCACCCTGCTCGTTCAAGGATGCGCTCTGCCCTTGCCAAATGAAGTAGACAGAACGATCACGACCCTTTGCGCAATGCTTCGAAGGCATACCGCTTAATTCGCGTCCTATTACAAAAGAAAAACATATTTAAAATTTATCGAAAAATGAACGGTAACAATGCTTATTGTCGATATTCACCAGTAATAGTAACTGAATACATCCAATGTACAATATAACTATCTCCGGAGTAAAATTGACCGATAGACGAATCGTCCAAAAGGGTGTGAGAGAATTCGTCAATGTGCCACACTTTCACGCTCGTTGTTGTAACGACGTATTGCTTCATTAACTGCAAAATAAATTAATATCTCCTGGCTCATATATTCCGCATCTGTGACGTAGTAATTAATATATACCGGATCTTTATGCAAAAATGTTCAATTTGGACTGCAACAAACTGGAGTGAAAGAGAAATTTATCTTCTTTCGTAATATGTTTAATAGCTTTTAATGTCTTTACTGTTTCAAATCGCACACTTTTGTCATAATTGCATAAAGCCACTGTCTAATAATTAAAATACAGAACTGATTACCTCGTCGTCGTACCAACCAGTACCTCTACCCAAATGGCTTCCCTCGAGAACCAAGTCAACAGGCGTGGTATTCTCCTCTAATAAATTATTGATATTACACGGTTCTATAATTATAGTTCCATCGACCTGCTCTTTGCTCGTGTTGCCGCGAACTCGAATAATTCCAGAGACGTTTGGCCAATCAAGGAATTTCTCCCTGAAGAGTATCGTTTCCACGTGTTGTGTCAGCTTGGCGAGTAAGCACCATTTAGGCCTGACTTTGGCAGATTTAGAGTCGATCTGAGACACGGTACGTCTGCCGATCATAGATGCAGCGTTAATCGGGCACACGTCGCATTCAGCATAATCGTATCCCTCTTTCCACATCTCTGTGGCGAGATTCGTTGCAAGTTTCTTTTTGTCGACGGACGCCACTTTCCCGCTCCATATGTACATTTCGCTGCCAAAATCGAATACTAACACCTTGTTCGGATCGAGCATTTCGATTTTTGGTATAGCACCCCAATACTTCTCGAGAGGCACCAGTTCTTCGCCTTTAATCTCGTAGATCATGTTAGTATGTATCATCGCCGTCTCGTAAAGCTCATCTTCATCGGGATGGCCAGCATCAAAAACTGCAATTGATACAAACAATTATTTCTTTATTGAATTTATTATTTATCGAATTGTTCACCTGGGTTGAAGGATAACTTTTGTTTTTATTTGAATAATGTTTCCCTTTTGGGATACATACGAGTTACATTGTCATCCATTGCATTTAAGTTATTTACTTGAACACACAAATGAATATAAATATAAAAGTACAAATAAGAACACAACAACAAAAGTTCTTTTCTTTTATCTTTCGCTACGGCAAACAAAGACGCTGAAATAATATAACTAAAAACTGGTTGAGGAGTAACTTACCATCTACATTTTCACTCTCGGCGCCAAGGTACTTCCAGAATTTCTGCAACTGACTCTTCGTGCAAGTGACTTTGTCTTCGTTGACAGTAATCACTTGGGACGCCTGAGTTCCGAGGTCCTTGTGCTGTTGAATGGTCATCGCGATTTTCGCACCGCGAACCTTTTCAATAACGTTACAGTACTTTCCGATGTAATTGTATACCTGAAAGAAGTAATGGAACGTAATATTGATAATAATATTTTTTAATAATATTAGCGAAGTACGCTCTTGTTTACCTCTGTTCTCGTTACTAGTACAAAATTGTCGCCGCTGTTAATGTTCTCTGCGATCGGTTCGATCAATTTCACTTGCACATGACGTCTTCCTTTGATCAAAATCAACATCAAATCTTTGTACGGTTGTAGTTTGTTTATCGATACGTTCGATTCTGCCACGTTCCTCAACGTCACATTGCTAAAGTCTTCAGTGGATGCCAGACCAGCTAGAGCTTCCATAGCCAAAGGCGAATTTTTAGCCACTGTAATAACAATTAAAAAATAACGCTTTACCTGTTACAATACAGTTTAAAGAAATATCGAGTAGTTCATTAAGGAGCTTACATTTTTCGACATTTAATTGCTTCATTACTCTCTCCGCAATTCCAGTCCGCACCTCAGTATACTCTTGTCTTAGGTCAGTTCTCGCTGCCAGAGCTTTCAGAGGATTCCTGGATATAACACGTCGCCTTTGCAATCGTATATCGCGTCTCTGGACTAGTCTGTCAAAAATATAAACCTATGAAAACTGGAAATTAAAATGTCTACAACTAGTAAGAGAAAAACTTACAATTCTGATTGCGATGTAATTATATCAAAATCGCTCTCGCTCAAATCAACAGATTCGCCTTCGCACTTATCCAAAGAAATTCCAGAATAGAAGGAGGTAAACGTCTCATCGTCTATCTTGGGCACTGACACCGTCGGTGAGACATTTTTATCGGATTTGTTTTCCTCTCCTGCATAACGCATCAATTAGACAGAATTGTGTAAAAATAAAAATTGAGTAAACATTTTTAGTTTCTTATAACGCGATACGAATTAATCGCGTTATTGGAGGGTTGACTGTGTTTCAAAAGATATTGTCTTTTATATCGTACTAGTAAAAATCATTCACTAACCACTGTCATCGCTCGTAGGCTCCGAGAAGCTCATCCGCAATTTACCGTACGAATCCTTGCTTGGACTAGTCGGCGTGGACACAGCATCTTTCGTGTAGCCTGGAGACAATGTGTACTTTCAGTATCTTATCTGTGTCTACTTTTAGTGTTTTAGCTACCAAAAGGTTACTATTAGGTGTGCAAATGGGTTCAGTGCCTTTCTATTCAATCAGTCGTAACAATCAATTTAAACTATACTTTCTTCTCGTTCTTGGCGACATTTTAAAGTGCTCCTTTCCTTAAAAAGTAAAATTCAAAAGCTTCGTCGTTAGGCCCTCCCCCATGAATCGAGCGAAGAAATCAAATGATGCAGAATTGATACAGTGGCATATTTGCTTTCTCGGTTTAAAGGAAAGAGTTTCCTGTGCGAAATCATAACGTGCAATGAAAATGAGTTCATATATGACAGGTTAGGACGAATTTGAGAGAAAACGATATTTCACCAACCGAGGGAATAGGCTATGCGTCAGGGTGGGAAGTTGTGCTGCATGCAGCATACTCTCTAGACATGGCCTTAACAGATTGTCATCTGTTCAGGTCCCTCTAACACAATTTGTCCGTGAACATTACAATTCAATCGAAGAAGTCAAAAAATGCATCGATGACTTCATAGCCAGGAAAACGCCGTCCTTTCCCGGAAAGCAATCTATAATCTACCAACTAGAAGGTGAATACTTCGGAACATCATTTTGTATACCTCCTCTATGAATGAAAGCTATATATCACTAAGAAATGGCACTGATTTACTTGGACACCTAATAATAGCCTCTTTAATGACTCTACTATATCTGAAGGAGGTTCAATAATCTCTTTGGATTATTGACAAAGATATGTTACCCCTCTTGGCTCTGAATCGTTCCGGCCTCGGCGTCTTTTTTTTCCTGTCTGTAGTAACTTCGACGAGCGGCGAACGTGGACCTGTTTCCAACTTCTCAGGTAGCTCTACCTTCATTCTTCCAGCCACCGTGAACTTCATTGCGTCCGATGCGGCTACTCTCTTTTTCCATCCTTCTGTGGCGGACTCTAACTTGCCAAGACAGTCGGCGAGAACTCCTTGCTTGATACTCAGCTCTTCTTTGGTCGATGAAATGGCACACGTTCCGTCCTAATTAACCATTAACGAGTAATTAATGTACTGCGAGTTTTATAAATTTATGACAAAAACAAGTTGGTACAATTTAAAACAATAGAAACGTTAAAAGAATATAAGGACATCGATATACAGTAGAATCTCGATTATCCGTGCTAATCAGTGGAACATAATTGTACGTACAATACAATGATTACTTTGTGTCAGTGCTGAACTCAATCCTTATTGAACTGTGCAGTAAATCGTGTAGCATATGGATTCGTTTAAATCAAACTATTTCTTTGTGGAAAGTATTCAGACAATAAAGAATTCAGACATCAGAGGCCGGAATAATCGAAGTTCTACTGAATTATTTTCAAGCAACTAAAATTGTTAAAGATGAAAAAAAAGTTCTATATAGTTACTATTTCTTGCAATCAATGCGAACAATTTTCATTTTGCATAAAGGTCCGCAATCTAGTGATTAACACTAGAATGTCTCTTCCAGATCGTTTGTTTTACAATTCGTAAAGTTGTAGAAATATATTTTTGAGAAATGTTTTAGTGTGCTTTTTTATTCAAGTACATGTTACCATAAAAATCCTATAAAATCTAAATAAATTCAATTCCGTTACTATTATAAAGGAATATGTATCAGTCTCGTTTAGGGCTCGGTACTTCTAGTGTTAATGATCTCGGAAACAAGTGTCTTGCACCATCGATAACAAACGAAAAATGGTACACACCGACAAGACGGCCGACTCCGGCGCTATTCGTCGCTTCCAGTTCGTATTACCACTTCGTTGAAGTGCTGCCAATCGGTCCGCGATACTCATGCTAGGACCATCGTTAGTATCCACCGACGGAATTGCCTGTGTCGCGCTGCGATATAATCCTGACAACGCTACTCCATGTTGTTTCTGTACTGTTCCACTGGACGTCTCACTCTCGAGCTTTTTGTTGCCAATCGAGTGGTGACTAGCGCTCTTCAACAACGAAGCGTACCTACAAGCAGTTAATTGCAATACACGTGTACACACCGCCGCACACTACTCAAACCTAATCTTATCTGCACTTATAGGCATGATTAAAAAAATTGGACGTCATTGAAAAGCGACACTTGGTACATATTGTATTCTATAAGGAAAAATATATCAGACGGTTGTATATGAAATGTCCGATTTTTAACAGTAATTGCAAATTTTACTTTTGTAAAGTTATGCAAATAGTCAATTTTCAGAGCTCCGTGAATCTAATGTTAAATATCAGCTTTGCACTTTAAAATTATATACAATGAACCTGTAGACTATAACAGTATTTCTAGGTCAAAAGGCTTCATTTCACTTGCATTCTAAAATCGGGAATTTCATATGCATCAACCTAATATATTAGACGGCTCGATGCACAAGGGCGGGTGTTGTCTCACCTGGTCTGCTTTGAAAAAATAGAGTGACGAAGTACACCTTCATTCTTTATGTTGCTCTCATGATCTACCAAAGAGATCTCCTCGTTGTCTGTCTGTGTACGAGAAATTCTTTCATCCTTTTTGGACGCGGTGATCTCGGTTCGATTAATGCGCGCGGAATCAGAATTTTCAAGCGTCTGCTGCTCGTGCTCCTCGGACTCCTTTTTAAGTACAGATTTGATTAGCTTTAAGCCCTCAAGTTCGGGGCTCTTCGTTCTAAACACGATCTGCGGTTTTGAAGTACTTTTTGGTAAATCAACCGGAGAAACTGGCTCGCGAAGCTCTGGGGCAACATCTGCAACATTGAATTTGTTATTTACAACTTGTAATTTTCTTCCGGAATTTTCTATACTACGCACAGTGGGCCGTTTCTATAAAATAGTTGGAATCAATTTAAAAATTGTCATGTCATCAAATAGGCTACAACTTGGTCTTTTCGTAAGCTAATACACTATTGTTGAGATGAATCAAAAATTTAGCCGCAGCAACTTGCAGCTGTAACAGCGAGACAATTTTGTGTTTTAGAAAGTAATTCCGTAATAAGTGGGAGAGAGTTGTTTAACGTGTTGAGAGAAGAGGGTGTGATGCAACTAATAATAATTAATAACAGTTCCAATGATAACTTTTGTTCAAATTACGTTTTTTCGTAATTTTAAATATCTCCACTCATTTAAAATTCGTTTAGACATGTCAAACTCACAATCAGTAAAAATCGTGACTTCCGTTAGCATTAACTCTTCAACTATTTATTGCCGACTGATGAGGTTTCGAATAGAATATACTAGTCACGTTTGCGAGTCATTTCCTTCAAACCGAAATAAAATTCCATTTTGTTGTTGTCAATATATAGCCATTAGAGAATACATAAGCATACAATAAATATGAGCTACTTTCTTCTTCCAAAAAGTTGCGGACGACAAAGAAGTTCTAATCAGTGTAACTGTAAAATAAATCGTAGTGCAAGAGGTTAATATAGACATGAATTTTGACCGGTTTTTTGCGATTCTGGCCCACTGTGTGCATCGTTCCAGATACTCACTGTTATCTAACGAATATTGGTGAATGGAATTTAAAGGAGATATTCTGGAAGCTACTTCGACCTCTTCAGAAGTGACCGGTTGTGTTTTATAACGGGTAGCCGGTCGTCTCCGCGAATATCGTTCCGCTGATATCTTTCCGTACTCTACACACTTCTCAGTATCAATTTTCTGATTGAAAAGGCGCACTCGATCCGCCAAGCTCAACTTGGAAGGATCGTACTCGTCGTCGGGATTAGCTTCCGTCGAGCTCGATTTTATGTTCGAATTACGTTGATTTTGTAAAACTGCCTCTTGTACTTCTTGGAAAGTGACCGGTTGAGTACTGAACCTGTCGTTCCCCTGAAGTTTACGGTCTCTGTAACGCTGTATCCCCCGTGAGCCTTTGCTCGGCGTCCTCTGGGACAAGTTCTCATTCTCCTTCTCCTTCGCTTCCTCCTGCAACGCTTTGAAATGCTGTGCCATCTTGGAAACACTGTTGCTTCGATGCACGCCGTTGCTCTCTTGAAAATCCGTGTCGTCCTGCTTCCTCGGCGAAGCCAACACTTCATTATTCATCACGTGTTCCTTGCTGTCATTCATTTTGCTAGCACTTTTCTCAACACTATTATTTACAGGGAGTTCGTGTACGATCGCTTGATCCTCGGCCTTTTCTCCGAGCACTGACTGTTTCTCCTTTTCTTTCGCAGCGCTAAAAATAGGCGAAACAATCATTTGTTAGAATATTTTTTCTGATCTATCGTACATCGCTGTGGTTTATACGATCTATTGTCAAGTTTAACAGCATGTTACCAGCGTTAGTCTTGCAACTTGTATTCCCTAATCTAAATGTATGCACGCAAGCATACTTAATGAGCACTAATTTCAGGGACTCGAGCATTTTTTTTTATTTGAATCGTGTTAGTGGTGTTGCAACAGTCGTGGTGACAACTTAGCTTCTACTCCTAAAATTGATCAATTTCGATGATACATACATGCAGCGTTACGTGTCGAAAAAATAAGCGCATCTTTCACCAAATAAAATGCGTCACTGGCTTTGCATAGGTAAAAAAAGAAAGAATCACAAAAGCACTACCTCGGGAGCCTGAATTAACTTTCGAATAGGTGTACAGGTTGTGTGTACGCTCCGATTCTCTGTTTTCTGGTAGCTTTCAGAATTGCTAGGTGGTCTATAATTAAACTTGGCACAGATTCAAAGCCTTACCAAACTTACAGATTACTATGTCAAGTAAATGTGTAAACAAATATCAATTTAGAATATCGGAAATTGGTAATAGGGATAGCTAGCTGTGAACTGTTCCAGTGAATATTACTACTATAACAAAATTAATAACGTGTAACACTAACAGCGCTGATACTGTACAAAACGGACTCTACCTTTTCAAACGTAAAATGAATGTTTCTCAAACCAGTAGTAAAGTTTTTGAATTTAAAAGTAAATAAGTAATTTCGTATGAAAATACAAGGTTCTGGGCACGAACTTTTGCAGTGATCTAATATATCATAAAACGACAAATATATGAAAAGAAATTATTTATTTGCTTTTAAATTTAGAAACTTTACTACTGGTTCGAGAAACATTCATTTTATTGAATTATGTTTGAACAGGCAGAGCCTGACATGTACAGTACCAGCGTTGTTATTGTTACATGTTATTAATACATTTTTCATGTTTGTACATTTTTCAAAAAATACACTTGCTGTCTTAGCTAAATTACCTAAAAATTTACCTTATCGATTCCTGTATGAAAAAACCTTCTCTGAAGTTATGCTATCTCAAAGAATCTTTTCTGAGGATGATATTTTTAGAAGATGTCTGCAAAAGTTTGTTCATACAACAATAGATAAGATAAATATTGAGGTGGTCTGATTCAGCTACGACACCCCGTAGAAAGCTCGCGTTACATACCTGTTTAACGTGTCAGAAAAAATAGCAGACACATTGGCACTCTCGCCACCCAGGGAAAGGTCTGTCTTTAAATAGTTACTATTGGTCGTTAATCTTGCTTGTAACTTATCTTGTAACACGTCGCTCATGGACGTTAACTCGAGCGAACGTCGTTTGTTAAGTACACCGGTGAACTCGTTAGGAATAGTGGAAGCCTGTACATGGCCCACGGATTGTGCCCTTTTTCGTAAAAATAAATCGGCAGGTTCGTTGCACGCCTCATCGGAAGCGGCGGTCTCGTCGTGCAAGTTCAAACGGACCCGTGATTCGTTGTCTTTTGTACCAGGCTGCTTCAATATAGGTCGCACGGAGGAATCGTTCTCCGTCGCCTGTCCGGCGATTCTGCCTTGCACGGAACGATTCCGAAGCATCGACAGTTTCTTCGGCGATGTGAGCTCGGTCTCATAAGCGCAGTCGTCCTGCGAGTTCTTTCTTGAACACTTCAGAATAGTCTTTTTCGGTTTGTCGTCGTGCTCGTCGGACTCGGTGCTCGACTTCTTCTTCAGTATCGGCCGCGGCTCTAGAGACGGTGGATCGCTACCGAACGATTCCTCTCTACTGTGCTTCTTCTTCAGTATCGGCCTCACCTCGGAGCCGTCGAGTATTTCCGGACCGGTCACACTTGTTGCATCCGTTGTAATGGTCACGTGGTGATTAACATTATTCGTGCGTAGGCTATTTGTAGATTTTCGCTTGAGTATACCCTGCGGCTCCGAAGAACCGACTTGCCGATCATCTCTGTCGTCCTCCCGGGACGACTTCCTTTTTAATATTGAAGTCGGCTGAGGATCCAGGCTCTGATCTCGCTTGATGATGTCGTCTAGAGACGATCGCCTCTGATTTTTCAGGATCGGCCTGAACTCGGAATAAGGATTGTCGGTGAAAGAGATATCTGGCGAACAACTGCGGCGCCGGAGAATTTCGCTTTCGTCCAAGCTGCTGCGCTTCTTCAAAATACCGTGCCTCTTGTGTGTAGGCTCCACTACAGACGGCGAGAACGTTACCGGCGGCAATACTGTGTGAGTGAGGTTCGACAGAGCTTGAACACCCTCGCTGTCGGACATCTTATGTTTCAAAATCGAGACCGGCGCGTGCGGATAGATCACGGGTCCGTCTTGGGAATGTTCGTCGTTCGATTTCTTTAAAATGGAACACTTCCGTGGCGACGATTGCGAAACGTGCGCGTTATTCGTATTACTTTCTGTATTACTAGCGGAGTTACACTGCGACGACGTGCTAGAATGATTCTCCGTTTGTGGTCCATAATTTGAAGACAAGTTTGCTTGCGACGCGAGTCTCTCGACGCGTTCGATCGTTGACTTCGTCAACGCCGTTAACACGTCGACCCTCCGCGAGACCTCTGAATCACTGTGGCCGCCGCTACTGTAAAATTCAATGTAGATATTAGTCGTTTTGTCGCCAACGACAGAACGGTAAAAGAACATAGAGAAAATAAATACAGAGTAACGGAAATAAGTCACAAATACATACAAATAAACGTTCTCGAATGGTGAACAAATAAAATTACCTAGTTCGTTGTATATTTGAATATTTAGTGCTTGCAAGAGGATTAACAGAAGGCGTTGTAGAGGTTTTTGGATGATTTGTAACATATTGAGTACTAACTTTCGGATAAGCCGTTTTCAACTCAACCAGCTTTTTACTTAAATTAGTTGTTAGCTGACGTTGATTACTAGAATTCGAAGTAGATATTGTATCGGATATGTAACTTTGTTTAGTTGATTGTCTCCTGGTTCGTCTATCATTACATTCAGCTGAAAATAATTGTGTACGTTAATTATTTGGTGCGTATAAATTGCTAGATCGGTTCTTTATGCAGTACAACATTTTCTTGATGAAGTTTTCTAAGACAAAAACTATCGACGTCCTTAGTCTACCGGACGCAAAAATGTTAATAATTAACGATTGTGTTACTACATTACATACACTGAGTTAAACGATCTCCTGTTGTTGTTGTTTCCATGCTATGCGACTGATTTAAATACGATTTTCTCTTGTAGCTCTTGTCCCTTTTTCTTACAGGATTTATAGTGCTACTGTTTCCTAATATTGAATTTTCCTGTATACATTTCTAGACATTAGTTTGTTGCTATTAATGCACATGCTACGAAAAAGAGTGTATAAATGAATGCTTACATCCTTCATAGATGAACTGGTCCTAGGCTGAAGACCTAAAGGAGCAGATGTATCAGACATGCCTAATCTCCTTGACACCAATGTTCCACCTATGAAAATACAATAAATATTACAATGATTGAAATAATGCGCTGAATTTTAGGTTTATTTTTAAAATAACCCACCATTAGGCGATATAATTGAGGCAGCCCTCAATCTGGAAGTTTTAGTCTCGCGAATAGGTGTTGTTTTATGCAATGAAAGAATCTTACCACTCTCTTTACTCTCTGATCTTGATATTAAACGACTGTTTTTTTCCAACATGGAGGTACGAGTCTTATTCTCTGTTACAAAGGCATTCAGAAATATTTGTATCAAAGTGAAGTACATTGCATGTACTCTAAAAATCTATATATTGTTTAGCTTTTGTTTTGAATGAGTTATAATGTTATAAAGTTGCATAAATATATGCGTAGAAGCAAATTAATTATTTTCAGGAGAACTTACTACTCATAGCACAAGGTGTCATGCTCTTCTTAACTGGACACTCTGAGTTCTGCTGTTTGCTCTGAGTTTCATTGCGTGAACAAACATTTTGATTTTCATATCGTGTTGAATTATTCTCCGTACCATTCGAAGAGCTCTCTCCGCTGGCTGCCATTAAAACTGTAGCTCCAGCAGCTACCATTCCTGAAAACAGACATGTATCATGGCACTGATGCTTTTCGGTGTACTTGTTAATTGTCACCTAATTACATATACATACACAGGCATATTTAATTTCCCGACGGCCGAAAATAAAGGTGGTATAGGAACGAACGTATAAATACACGAAATGAAAGTATTGGAACTCGATCGAATTTGACAACTGAAACTGTTCAATAAATGAAGTAATCACGGCGAGCGTTTTTTTAGGAGCAATCCATTTATTCCTCAAGAATTTCAAGAACATATGCGTGCACGGTACAGAATCTAAAAATAGCTTTAACAAATGTTTTCACCTGTCCGAAAAACGAGATTCAACGATACATATTGTTACAAAAAACATCATAACATCCTACACCACGACAGATCGTAACACAGTCATTGTTATCAACGTCTACTGATAGCAACGCTCAGATGTTTACAGTGCTCTTCTGTTTTATAATGTGAATTATGACAAAGACATTCCTCGAACTTACTGAATTAATGAAACGTTTGTTTCATCGCACCCATATCACGATTCAAAACAAATCTACAAATAATTAAGAACGCAGCCAGTGACGCAGATGACTTGTGTGTCGTTATCACAGCTATTCAATAAGTACTACTTATAAAATACATATAAAAATCACCCGGACAAGACGGGTGGGTGTACAAAATCCTGTGTGATCTAGATCTGTTGTGAGCGAAACGGTATTACAATGGAAAGAAATATTCTTTCAGTACAGGTCGCACAGGTATTAGTCATTACAATTTCTCTCATAACGAAGTCTGACGAATAGAAACGAAGATAGGTGACACACCGAACCAGATGGCGTTCCACGAATCGAGTTGTACCAGGTTGTACCGACAATCAGAATCATCCTGAATCATCCCACTCTGACAATCGGAAAGTCACTAGCCAAAATAAAAATCCTGTCTTAGCCAACGATATGTATCACTTAAATCACTATAATTGTTCTCTTTCAATGTTTTTATTTAACAAAAATAACGTTAATGCAGATAACGTTTTGTCCATAGATATAGGAATACAGGGATGAAGCATGTCGTTGCGGGGTTGGCAAATTTAGAGACGGGGACGAGGTAGATTTACGCCTAATTTTCATTGGCTGTGTGCGGCGCAAGCGCAGTACGTCATTATGTATGCAGCGCCACGCATTGACACAGCGTCACATAACCTTTCCAAGCGTCTGTGAGCATCTTGGAGCATCTCCAAGCTGCTCCAAGCGTCACCAAGCGTCTCATACCGTTTCATTTCAGTGTCGTGTTTCAGTATTAAAAAGACTATTCAGTATTAAATACTTCAACAGTGTTAAAAGGAGCTATTAAAATGAAGTGCTTTGTGCCCCCGTGTAATAACCGATCTGATGTTCAACATTGGAAAAAAAGGAGTAATGTTGTGAAAGTTACATTTCATAGGTATGAAGATTATTTTTATAGTTAATATAATTATAATCTTAGAATATTTTATTTTAAACTTTGATTCTGTTTGCAGTTTTCCAAAAGATTCTGATACTCGTAGTTTATGGTTGGATCTTTTAGGCATTGGAGTATCAGTAATTTCAAAGAGAGCTAGTATTTGCTCCATGCACTTTGAAGAAACAAGTTTCTACACAAAAGGTTCTTATGTGTGATTGAGACCAAATGCATTACCACGTGTATGTATAATAATGAATATTTTTAATTTTTATGAGTATACCCAACATAGTGAACAATGTTTTATTTCTACTTGTATGTGTTCGTTTTATTCCAGAAAACCCTTGAAGAAGAAGCGACTTCTTTCACTGTGTCATGTGAAAATAATGTGGACACAACATTATCACCTAACACAAGTATGTATATGTTTATAGAAAAATTACTTTTGATAAATACATTCATTGTCACTTATAATAACATAAATTGATATTGCAGTTACTTCTAAACTAACAATATTTGTTATTATTACAGCACAAGTTTTGATCCCTAAAACCGAAGAGATTAAAAGTATAGCTGGTACTTCCAAGTCGTTTGATGACTATCCATTATCACCAGAACCGTTCACATCCAATAAAGAAGACAAGGGAACAATGGTATCGCCTAAATTCATATACAATTCTCCAGAGAAGCTGATAGTAAGAGAAAGAATTAACTTTGTGGAAGCAAATTCATGGAAAAAACTGTTCAAAATGCGGCGACAGTTACAGAGGAAATCAAAGCAAGTTTGTGAACTACAAAACATCATAGAGGACTTGAAAAGTAAGCAATTATCAAACCCTGATCAGGCAGAAATGTTAAATATGCTTGGTGGAATGGGTGGCGAAATTTTTAACAGCATGTACAAAAAGGATACTGCATGCGTATCTAAGAGTTATAATGCAAAAATTCGTTGCTTTGCGCTTACTCTTCATTATTATTCTCCACATGCATATGAATACGTGTGTGAACAATTGAGTACTTGTTTGCCACACCAGAAGACTATTTCATCATGGTATAGAACGTTAAATGGAGAACCAGGCATAAGTTTGGAAGCATTGAGGTCCATCAGTGAACGGGTAAAAAATACAAATTACCAATTAATAGGTTGTTTACAGTAGCGATTAGAGAACATATAGAATATGATGGCACAAAGTTTAGTGGATATATTGATTTTGGAAAGGATATTGCTTGCGAACACGAAATTGTAGCAAGAGAAGCATTAGTTTTTATGCTGGTGTGTGTGAATGGAGGCTGGAAAATAGTGGAAAAAAATGCTGGAATGGTGTGGAAATCTATTGATACAAGTTCAGTTAATTCCGGGGACTGGTATAAGCCAAAATTATGTTGTAAAACCGAGTCCGTTTCTTGGTCAAAACGCTGAAATAAAGATATACATACATATAATCCTATTATGTGTAAATTCTTATTGTACCCTATTTCTAATTATATTATAAGAAAAAATATATAACATTTATGTTATCCTTATTAATTATTAGATATATAACACGTCTTCATTTTATAAAAATAATGATTTTAAAATATAAATATGCGCAGAAATGCCACCAATCAAATTTAGGCGTAAATGTGCCCCTGTCTCCTCCACAATCCTGAACACCCCCCTCGCCTAAGATGCTAGCTCATGCTCCATCCCTGTATTCCTATATCTATGGTTTTGTCATCCATGTAAGCGGCCATTTTTGATTCGCATCAAATGCATGGAGAGCGTTCCGTTTCCAAGCGCTTATCATCACGCAACGGAACGGTATCAATGCGCGCATCACATTGAATGCGATCCATGCGCTTGATGCGTGAAACGGAACGCACCCCTCTTCACTGATGGTACTGTCTGTTTATTCCAGCACAAATGATTATTACCGAGGTGGCCATAAGACACCGTGTTAACAGCGGTAAAAATTATTTGCTGCGGAAATCTCACACAGACTGAAAACCTATATGATTGTATTGGCAATCAGAGAGGAATTCCTCTCTGTGGCAATATCACTGATATCAGTGGGCAATATGCTCTCGAATCCCGATTCAGAAACGTGAATGCAAGTGATTGATTTTTATGAGATTTCAAATTATATTTTTTTTTATAATTACTATATTTATTATATTTATCAATATAATGTTAATAAGTATAAATATCACATTTTCAAATTATAGAAATACAGTCTTCATCAATTAATAATTGAAGGTAAATAACTTTACGCATATATTTATTTTATACAGTTTATTTATCCATTTCTCCGTACCTATAATTGTTATTTGCATTTCTACAATTTTCTAACCCTCTTCGCATACATATCTTATGAATATATCATATAACTGAATTTGAAAAGAAATAAGTCCTGAGCCGACCAGCACGGTACCCGTCACTCCATCACGAAGAGCAATGGCCAAGAAAAGCGTTCTAACGATTATTTCTCGATTTGAAACTTCACTTCAAACTCGAACTCTTCTGACAGATCTTTGTCCATTTATTAAAAAAACCAATTCAAATAAACCGCTATAAGTAGATGGCGACAACAACAAAATTGAATCCTTTCGTCATCTGCGATACAAAGCGCAGTCGTCGTACTCACATCTGACTTCTTCTGACCTGTAAAAACGAACCGCTATTATATCTGTGATATACACTATAATTCAATTGCTGTGTGACACAATTGATCGAGCACACGGTAAGTTCGTTGAACCGGTAATTAAAAAAGGAACCTAATATAAGAGCATTCATAAATGTATTCTCTTTAACGTGCATGGTTACGAATGATGGGTTATGCGTGTACGTCGATCTTGTGATGTAACAGTCCTATCTATCATTCGGGTGTACATTTTATTTGTCACGGAAACCTATTTAAATTAATTAAATTGTTTTCCGTAGAATATCAATATGGCCACACTCGCTCGTAATTTGCGTCCCTATTTGAGGTATGTTCGTGGTCAGAGGAGATCTTATGCCGATGCTCCTTCCAGCAACGAAATGAAGTTTACGTTCGCTGGAGCTAATCAGGTAACAATATTAAGTGACTCAATAGATGTGCATAAGTATCTAATATTCCTTTGGAATAATTTTTACAACATGTTTATGTTATCATCACAGGTGTATTACGACCAAAAAGCAATCAGACAAGTTGACGTACCATCTTTCTCCGGTGCCTTTGGTATCCTGCCAAAACACGTTCCCACGTTAGCTGTGCTAAAGCCTGGAGTCGTCACAGTATACGAAGATGATGGGTCGACTAAAAAGATATTTGTTTCTTCTGGAACAATTACTGTAAATGAAGATAACAGTGTACAGGTATATCTCCCACTAAATACATCGCAAGACAAAAATGTAGACAAGCATTGACAAAGTGTGTTTTACAGATTTTAGCCGAAGAAGCTCATCCCATAGAAAGTCTCGATAGCTCAGCAGCTAGGGACGTTCTCAGTGAAGCTCAGAAACAGTTATCGTCAGCGTCGACTGAAAAAGACAGAGCTGAGGCACAAATTGCAGTTGAAGTTGCAGAAGCTCTGGTTGCGGCTACTGCCACCCAATAAGCATTACATTGTCATGTTAATGTAAAAATGTTCTCTGTTATTGAATCTTAGGACATATATTCACCACACTTCTGTCATGGTATTGTAT
Source organism: Sphecodes monilicornis (assembly GCA_913789915.3). Lineage (NCBI taxonomy): Eukaryota > Metazoa > Arthropoda > Insecta > Hymenoptera > Halictidae > Sphecodes > Sphecodes monilicornis. The sequence goes on along the minus strand of OU565286.1, from coordinate 11,677,438 downwards.
AAAATTGTAGTAATAATAAAAAGTCTATAACTAAGCCAGATAGAAATTAATTTTATCACAGAGAGAATAATAACAGTACATACATCTTTGTATTATAATTTATTATATGTTAGTTAAATTTTACTTAACGAATAACAATAAAATTTTACTTTTCTCTAAAAACTATTTAGGTACAGTGATTTTGTTGCATTTAACAAGTACATACATGTAACAGCCACAGAAAATTAATTAAATACATTGAGATTATAAAATTTTCTCGTTCTATCATTCCGATTTTTGTTTATAAATATTTAAAAGGATATTGCTTCAATGTTATACAACGTTTTTTACACGATGCTTTTCCGTAATTAAATATATTTAAATAATTGCTTGGATTTTCGGAACACCGTGCTCTAGCAAACGTAATAAATATGTTACTCTTTGATTTGAACTAATACTAAAACATTTAGTACACTACACACACATCAATGATGCTTTTTCCATATATGTATATAAATAGCGTATAAGTTAATGAATATTATTGCATTATAAAATTTTTAAATCTTTTTATAATCATTATCATACATAAAAAAACGTTATGTACATGACGTTTGTACATTGAAAGTATGTTCTACCAATCTATAAAATATTCAAGTATCAAATCTGATATAACATTTGTATAACGTACTTTGAAGTAGGCTTTTTTCAGGGCAATGAACACTGGTCACGTTTTGTTCAGTATGTTAAAGCAACCGAGCTTTCCATCTTTATAAACTACGCGACAGCAATTTTGGAGGCATAGAGCTCCTTACGTAAAAAATTTACAAATATTTGTTGGCACGCGAGAAAATGTATCGTAACACCTACGTATTACATCTACAATATTAAAGTCTCTTGAAATATGGTACAGGTATGTATACACAACCCCGTATTCTCGAATCTCGCTCTAGGTAACATTTTTCCGAAGTTAACATTCGCAGGAGAGAAAAAAAGAAAAAAAATCGCATTTAAAGCTAAGCGAACTAATCTATACATCACGATTAATAATGAATCCCACCGTTGAACGTTTATGCGAAAAATATGTTTCTTTTGGCATGACTAGTACTGCACGATAGACCCATAACTCATCTCATTGATTCCTCGTTAGCTGGCATTTCATTAACGACGGTAACAATTTCTCCCTGCACGTCATGTTGCTGGTGGTCTTGCAGCAATCGCGGCTAAATACTTTCTGCAGTTGTTGCAACGTTTTGAAACAGATAACAACGCAGCAACCGCCAGACTCGTTACACAGCCGGTCGCTTTGCAAACAACTCACGACGTCCTCCACCACTTTGACCGTGTTCTTCCTGTTGGTGTTCAGTGTAGTACTGTTTGAGCAATTCTGATAACATTGCACGTGGTCGCACCTGCAGTCGACGCACTTGCATATGTCCGCCTCGGCTGCCATATCCTGCAAAATGTTCCTGCTGTATCTTAACTTTGTACTATCTTCTCTATCGATTCTCACGTTGGGATCAGCGGTCTCTGTGCTGGTAGCAATGCTCTCTACTAAGTCAACGTTGTCCAAGTGTTGCAGAGACTCCAGCTGATTCTCGACTTGCAACGGGTAGGGTTCTGGTTCGACTAAATCGACCAGTGAATGAACCGCGGTTGGAAGAGCGTTCAATTCCGACCAGGACTGTCTCCTCAAAGCGGACGGAGTCGCCAAGGCCATAACGTCCGTCCACGGAGAAGGTATTTCCTCTTCGGACGCTATGGCTAACTCGATGGCTTCCGATGGCGTGGTTACAAGGCTTTTAGAACCCAATGTCTGGTTCACTTCGTTCGAAGCTCCAGTTTGCAAGGTGTTGATGAATGATAAGTTGTCTATCCCGCTATCGAACAGCTGAGTCTCGCTGGAGGAATTAATTATATCCGATACATGACTAGCAATAGGACTATCATTATACAATGTTGTGCCACCGCTGTCGATCACCGGATCCACATTTGATCCATCGCTGATTCTCTGGTTTTTGTATTGATGAACGTCGCTGGTGAAATCAGCGCCTTCCGATATATGAGCTATGGCGTTCTGTAAACCATCCTGTATAATTTTCTGCTCCAAACTTAAGGAGTTCTTCGCGTTGCTCGTTGTATTGTCTATCTCTATTGTTGGAGAGTCTGGTGTATATTGTTGGCTTTGTTCCCCTGGTAAACTCGAACTATTTATTTCTGTGAATATCTTAAATTTACCGTAGCTCTCGTTGTTGTTAAAATTATCAATCTCGTGCTCGGTAAAATCATTCAGAATAATGTTCACCGATGTAAGCATGGTGTCTGTGGCAGTCTCGCTTGGACTATCCAGTCCTTTAGCGTTAATATTGTAATCGAGGTCTTTCTCAAGCCCTTTCTGACTCAATATGTCGATCATATCATTCGTAGGCGTCGAATGATCGTTCGCGTTTTCATTGGATAAATAGCTTATACTTTTGTTGGCTTGTGAACTCCTAGAGGCTATTGGGATAAGAGAGTAAGATGTTACACTTAGATTCTTAGAAGCTACTTCTGCGACATTCATCTCCGACTTTAATAGATCGCTGTTTCTTTGGTTTCCGCTATCGTCTTGATTTCCTTCCTGTTTCTGTAAGAAAATCATGCGATACAGTGCGGGCACTTAATGCTAGGTTACCCTGACTTTTTCGACAATCATTTTATCGGCACGATTTCATCGACACCGAGTTTCGTCGACAATGTCAATTAGACTGCGGATTATTATGCAAAATGAAAGTTGTCCAAGACAAGAATAGAATTCTTCGTAAGAAACAGAAGTTACATGTAAACGTATTTCCCCTTTTGATAATTTTGGTGAGTCAAAAACAATATATAAACGTCGTGCAATACGTCAAATGTCTTTACCATTTTGTAATTGATTATTTTTGTCATAAATGCATAAAATCCGAAGTCTAATGTCAACATTCGCATCGGGTGGTCTACTTCTACTGCGTATAATGAACAGTATTCGTTCTATCCTCGTACGAAAAGTTTTTGAAAACATTTTCGACGAAATGATTGTCGGCGATCTAAACGTATCGGTGAGTAAATACTGTCGACAAAACTTGGTGTCGGTGAGTAGACACTGTCAGCGAAATTCGATGTTAGCGAAATCGTGTCGGTGAGGTCAGGGTAAGCCCTTAATGCTACTTTTTAAAATCACGATACATACAATGTCATCGTTAGTCATTCTTTTGTGAGTTTTTAAATGACTTTTTAAGCTATGGGGTGTAGTAAAGGATCGTTTACAGTTTTCATAAGTACACACATAAGGCCGTTCTCCTGTATGTGTCCTTTTATGCGTTTTCAAATGATGCGATGCTGTGAAAGCTTTACCACATCCCTTCTCTCGACACCTGAAAATAAATGTTTTATTTTCGTATAGTACTCTGATTGAAATTATGTAAATGATGAAGTGTAACGAGATAGCAATGTATACTATTTCGTAGTTGTATCAAGTGTAGATTCGTAAAGTCCGGTAATCGAGGCGATATTTATACAATCCATTGAATATCGGATAACATACTTGTAAGGTCTTTCTTGAGTATGAGTACGAATATGTTTCTTGAGATCACTTAGAGTAGTGAAGAATTTGACGCATCCAGTCTCTTCACAGTTGAACGTGTTGCCGCTGTGAAGTCTTTGGTGAGCTCTCAGTCTGTAAAGGGTATTGAATGCTTTCTCGCAGCCTTTGTGATTGCATTCAAAGGGTTTTACTTTAGTGTGTACTCTAATGTGAATCTTTAGGCTGTACGACGTGAGAAAGGCCTTGCCGCAACTCGGTTCTGCGCATTTAAATCGATACTCGCCTGAAAGTTTTGAGAATTCCCTCCACATAAAAAGTTTGCTGGACTATCTATTGCTCGCAGTATCTGAAAGCCATGCAGGTCGAAGCGATCCCTTTATACCAGCAGTGATGACTTCGTAACGTGTAAAACTATACGTAAAGAGCTTTCATAAAGCACAAGCACATTCCATGTATACTTATTCGACAAAAGTAAGAGCGAAATTGAAATGAACTCACCTTTGTTCCTTCATTTGGAGAAGCATAAACAGACAGACAAACACGTGTTAATGTAGACAAGTAAGCACATCAAAGAAAGCACATAATGTTCTTTTCAATCACATGAATTGAACGATTATTCAAAGTAATATGAAGAATATTATTGTTTCAGTTCATTCCCATGTTTCTAGGTTAATGTTACAAATGCTCAACGCTTTCTTTAGATTTTGTATTAGAGAATGAAATGTGTTTAGCTTCATCAGGCTGTATTAATATAGATGCCTTACCTTTATGAGTTTTCACATGAGTTCTCAAATTCCCAACCGTGCTATATGTTCTATTACAACCATTGTATTCACAGGTATACCTGCCAATATGCTTTTGGCTGATGTTCGAAATTTTGCTCTCGATAGCAATAGTTTCGTTAACTGATTCGTTCGATAATAAATCATCGTGATCAGAATGAATTCGCATATAAATCTCATGAGGACTAATTGTATGATGTATTGACCTGCAACCAAAAATTCATTGTATGCAGAGAACACAAAATGCATTTATGTTATGTGTACATATCTGGTAAACAAACTAATTTTGACAATGTAAACAATATATAAGTGCCAGATGTGACTAACTTCTGGTTGAATATATTGTTGTTTCTAACTAATCCTGAGCTAAATTTATAATACTCCAACATTGTGCTCTTGTGTTTTATACACAAGATACCATATAACTAATAACCAACAAAATAAAATATGGATCAAACATGCATGCAATACTTGAAATAAAAATTTCTTTTACTATAATCACCGACTATCACATTGCTCATAAATATTTACTATGAGACAACAATATTTAAAATGATAACAGAACAATTGACACTTAATACTAGTTTTAAAAAACCACAATTCCATATGTATTGCATAAATTTTGCTTGACTGAATGAATTAAACAGCATGTTCAGAACGTACCGAAAACTTTTGCTTTAAACTCGATCAAAGTGTAGGAAACGTAAAATTAAGAATTGGGGCTCTAATTTCAAAATGCGTTATATCCTTATAAGGTTGGGATAAAAACTACCGTTTGCTATTAAGCGAATAGATTACGAATCGTTTATGATTTTTCATCGATTCCTTTTATTCCTGGCAGGCAATCGTTAGCGGGTGGGTTTGTTTACTTTAATATAGAAAACGAAATGCAGGAAACTCAAGTGATCTTACTCCGTAGTGTTGTCACTAGGTAGCCTTTCATCGATAGGAGTATCATCGTCGGAATACTTCTCGTAATTGAACACCACGCCCTGTTCGTAAACTCTGCCGAAATTTGTTAAATCTAAGCTATCGTCAAGGCAGTCTTGGAGATCATGCGTCACAAGGATATTATCAAAGTTTCCCTCAATATCGTCGGTGTTCTCGTATTCCTGAAATTTTTCGCCTTCCCACGTCGCCATACTTTTTCTGGCTGCACAAAACAAATCACGAGATAACGTGATGTAGATGCGCAACCAACTCTCCATAGTAGTTTCTAACTGACGTTCGATCGGTGCATTGCATTCAATTTATTTACATAGTTTACATAATCGATATAAATGAAAAATTATAGATTGTTTCAGCAGCATATAAAATACAAGCGATTACAAACTTTAGAAATTCCACAGAGAACCAATTTCCAGTGTGCATGCGGCCTTAAGTTGGTCCATCGTGAATATAGCCTTAAAAGTGTCCGCGTCCACAGCGCCACAGCTGGCCTAAGCACGGTCTAAGCATTAGTCCATAGTGAATATAGCCTTATATAGAAATGTCTACGTCCACAGCGCACGCGTACACAAGTTTCTTTTCAAATCGCGATGCCCGCCCTTATGTTTGAAACCCGTACAAAATCGATACAAAATTCGTCCGAAACGTGCAAGAATGTTCACCAGCGCATAAGACACGGTAAAAATATTTAGTGCATGAAATTGCATATATGCGTTAAGTATCGTTTCCGATTCTTATTAGTAGACTGCGGATGTTTATGCAAATGTATATTTTTATAGAAAATATTAACAGGGACCTAGACAGAAATTTAAGTAGTGATTAGGTTATTTAAAAAAATATATATATTAAATTTTAATATTTCATATGTATATACAGAATATACACAAATGCAAAGGGTATACATTCCTTTTTCAGAATCAAATCATAACTAATTTTAAAAATTTTGCAGGGTGACCAAGGTACCCTATTTTACCTAGAATTTTAATTTACTGATCTTAGACCATAGTATACATATATGGTCTAAGCCATGGTTATCCATGGCACGGCGGCACGGCCAAACCCCGAGCGTGAGCACCAGTGAGCACCAGTGAGCATCAGTGAGCACTCTCATTCCTCTCTGGTCTAAATTACGGATGCTAAAATCGTCGCGCATGCGATAAAAAAGGAGGCACGCATCTCATCACTGACTGGGAACAGAGAGGGAAATATCAATGGTTCGCGTAGCTGCATGCTGCGTGTATGTAAGATGTCTAGGTCTAGGCAGAGAGGAATTTCTCTCTGGTCTAGGTTATTCCATTTAGAGTCACGCACATTAAGTATTACATAATTTGGCATGATCTTAACTTGAACAAACAGTAGAGTCCACTCGCTGCACTATTATGCACGGCTAAGAGTCTTGATATACAGCTCGAATTTACGAACAATGATATCTCAAGGCAGATAAGAAACAATGGTTTAGTGCATAGTCATCATTGCTATGTGAGACATTCATGCGTCAGGTGTGTCTCCAAACTGGTCATCATGTGTTCCGAAAGAACACCGCGGATACTTTCGATACAAAGTCATGTCGTGTCTGGTTACGTGGGTAATAAAAGTGCAATATTTCCACTGCAGGTAATCTAATTACGTTATAAATTTAGCTATTATTCTAGAACGCGTTATCAGAGCGATCCTCACATAACCGATAGCTTTCCTTTATGACGTCGTCTACTACTAACACGATGACTGCCCTGTCCTTCATGTATTAGTAACACAATTCTTCGTTTGTTTTTAAAAATTAATTTTGTTCATAATACAGTTGCTTGAAGCGAACGCCATTTGGATTTGTAGAATCTAAAATAGTTCAGGAAGTAATCTTTGTGATAAACTTTAACTCTGCAATTTTGATTACAATAATTAAATTATTTTGGTTTTATGGGATTTTTAGATAATGATTATTAGGCAGTCAATGTGTTAACGACGTCGACTTGATGATTAATTTCAATTTAACAATCTATTTTCATCTATCATATGTTCATTGATCATTTAAAATATTATATTTTGCTTGTGTAGATGATGCAATGATTAAATTATTATTCCCAAATAAAATGAGTATATTGATAATTTATTCATTTTCTCTGTTTAGTTACTAGGTTTTGAGGTAGATGCAATTAACTCTGTTCAACTATCTAATCACACTGGATACAAGGTCGTCAAGGGTCAAGTATTAAATGACACAGACTTGGGTGAGAACACTGAAATTATCTTTAAATATAGGAAACAGAAAGATCAAGTTCCATCAACAATTTACATCCAAGAATTTCTAATGTTTATAGTTATTTTTCAGGGAATCTGATGGATGGCTTGGCACAAAACAATTTGGATGATTATACTCATTTACTCACTGGATACGTTGGCTCTGCTTCCTTTTTAAAGAGAATAGCAGGAGTGGTTCGCGCTTTAAAGCAGAAAAATCCTAATCTTAAATATGGTAAAAAATTTTAGCATATCCATTGGCTTTTGTATAAACATCCTGCACATTCATGCTGTTTGAAATCATTGCAAAATGGTAGACAATACGAGAAAATGTTAACGTGCCTTCTTTATCATTTTTTATAGATTTAAAATTCAACGAAAATATGGCGTCTCATTTAAAACAATGAAAAGCAACTTTCGGATAATTATATTTGATTGTATTATCTGTCGTGTGGCAGTTGTTTCAAATTGCAGAAATTAATAGACACTCTGTATATGTAGATTTTTAATTCCTACTAATGACTAATATTTTTATTCAAGTTTGTGATCCTGTTATGGGCGATAATGGGCAAATGTATGTTCCTGAAGCGCTGAAGGAGATTTATAAAACGGAGATAGTACCGCTGGCGGATATTATAGTACCTAATCAATATGAATTAGAGTACATAGAATAAATACTATCATTTCATCAGAACAAAAACTGTGGTAGTAGTCAACAAATTTTAATAATTGTAGGTTGCTGACTGACATCAAGTCTAGTACAATTGAAGAAGTACAAATTGCTATAAAAGTGTTACATAAAGCGGGTCCTCACATAGTAGCTGTTTCATCAGCAGAAATTGACAATAAATTGACGACAATATGTAGCACGTTGAAGGGTAATGAATTAATAGAAGCAACCTTGAAAACATATAAAACTTCTCCGTCTATATTGACCGCCAACAAACAGACTGAATTCTGTTTCAGATAATAAAGTGATAAAGATCGACATTCCGAAGATACCAGCCAGTTTCACAGGATCAGGAGATCTTTTCGCTGCGTTATTTCTGGCTCATACATATCTGCAAGATAACGTGAAGGACGCTATCGAGAAGACCGTGAGCTCTTTGCACAACGTCTTGCTCAAGACTTTTGAATATTCTAAAGGTATTGTTTGATTCCAGGTATCTGATTTACTTCTGTAAACAAAGATATAAAAACTAGAGGTGCGCGAGAACCCGGAAATGTCGGGATTGCACGACCCCGAAAATAGATCCCAAAAATTCTCGGGAATCCCGAAATTTTTGAGAACCCGATTCGTCTCGACCCATCCCGACCATCGGGAATCCGACATTTTCGGGTTCCCGCACACCTGTAATAAAAACCTAATAAGTAATTTTACAAATGTTCATCAGAATGCCACGACGAGGGATCACAGCCCGCGAAGAAGATAGAATTACGCTTAATACAAAGCAAGAAGTATATTGAAAGCCCTGAGGTGCGTTTACTTGCCAAACCACTGTAATCAACTCTCGACTGGCTCTTCCGGCGAAGTGAATTATTTTTATGCTTCAACAAACGATGCACCATATCAAATACTGTGGGCGGACAATAGATTATTTCTGTTTGTAAAGAAAACAATGAATAAATACCGTTGTTACAAATACAAAAAAAATATATTTACACGTACGAATAGTTGGAATTTCTAAACCGTGTTCGAGACGGTGTATCAGAATTACTCGCAGTAATTTTTTAATGTCAAACGAGGTACGATGTTCATCGACTGCAGTTCCTGGAAAAGCAACTTGCAGGCGTAAGGCATAGAGATCGTGGAGACGCATGCACTAGAACGACAACTATGACACCAGCCACTGTACGCCATCAGACCGCATTTGTTGCATACGTCCACATCGAACGCATCACTGGATATCATAAGCCTCTCTATCAGCATCATGCTCGCACCGTATCCGATCAAACAATCACGCTCCATTTCACCTAATCGCAAACCTCCCTCTTTCGCGCGACCCTCGGTTGGCTGTCGCGTTAGCACAGCTCTCGGGCCTCGAGCTCGGGCGTGCATCTTGTCCTGCACCATGTGCTTCAATTTCTGATAATATACCTGCATTTTCAAGTGTTATTATTAGACTGCGAATTTTATGCATTTATGACTAGACTGCGGATATCTTCATGCAAAATAAAAATAGTCGATATCAATTACACGAATCAGTAGACATACTGAATCTGTTTTCTTGCTTTAATGATCTTAAGATGTTGGATATGATATATTCACGTTGTTAAGTATAATACTTCTAACTTTTCTACTGTTTTAAATTGTATCATGCCATTTTCGGAATAGAATCCGCAATCTATTGATGACAAAAATAGGGAAAATATTGAGTTCAGAGGCACAAATGTACTATTTTCAACTTACTAGAGTTAGTAATGAAAGAACTTTTTATGTGGCTTTTGTTTCTAACAATCGATGTACAAAATTTTTATTTTGCACAAAGATCCGCGGCATAGTTATTATTTAATGCAATGGAATCAACTTACCGGTCCGGAATAAATATACGCTTGCAACGGCTCCCCTGTAATTCCGGAGTAGAAGAAGTCTTTGCCCAAATAGTTGTACCCGTGTTTTACCAATTCCTTGCAGACATCCTCCACTTTCGAGCCCCCGAAGGCTGAGGATCACACGATTATAAATCACGGTTGCAATTATTACACTGTCCAACAAAGGGTATAACTGGATAAAGTGACCAAAAATGATCTTGGAATTATATTTCCACCGGAAGGGTAGTTATGGAATACAATAGCAAAAATTAGTTTTTGGTCTATTTTCCCTTATTTAGTCATATGCGAAACTTCTGAAAAATTGATCACATATCGAACATCCAGATACACATTCCGCAATTAATTCGGATTTTTTAGTTAAAAATCCTAGTTGTAAAAAATTCGGAAAAATGTAGATTTCGCATTGAAGTTTAAGAGCGATATTGTTTATATTTTCCCAGTACCAGTGTATACCTGTGTACAAAATTTTTTGGCGAGCTGCGCCGTGGTGAGAAGAAGTAAAAACCGCTTGTCTCGATGTTTTTCCCGCGAAAGACTAATGTAAAATTAAAGTTTTTACATTTCAAGTATTCCGTAAGTATATTAGTATCCCATGGTATGTTTTTTCCGATACTCTATCGAATGGATCATATTTGATCATTTTATCCAGCTATACCATTTGAATAGACTGCATTTGACAGTATAAATATATTGCAAATGAACCTGTGCCATAATGGAATTGTCCTTTCACAACTCCAGCTTTCCCAGCAAGTAATTCTATTAGTTTGCCGACCGTCATACGAGAAGGGAAACCGTGCGGGTTCATGATCATGTCAGGACATATACCGTAATCATTGAACGGCATATCCTCTTGTTCCACGATCAAACCTGTACACAGATATAAGCATTAGTTACTTTATCTATGCTACGAACTGCAAATCAGAGTTGGACATTATTCGAATAAATTTTTATTCGACTTGTCTTTGATATAGCTGGCGATTGAGAATTGAGATACTTTATTGTTTACCGATATTGCCAAACTTGTGCGATATGCGAAGCGATGCAGACGAATTCAATCGTTATTCGCGAATGACGAATAATTTTGTATAAACCGATCTATTTGTTATTCGAAATAACTTTTGCCCAACTCTGCTGCAAATTGCAACGCGTACCGGTTACACCCTTCTGTCCGTGTCGGCTACTAAATTTATCGCCAATCTCCGGCCTTCGAGTTTGCCTTAATAACAATTTAATCAAGAACGCATCTTCCGCATTGCTAGAGATCATCACTTTCTCAACGTAGGCAGGCACTGGAGCTTTGTAAACAGCTGGGACATCTTTGTACTCTGTCTGCGTCTGTACATTGCCAGAATTTACTGGGCCGATGTTCGCAGACGGCGATGACTTATTTACCATCACCTGTAGAAAAGAAAAAGTTCGTAAAAAATTACTTAACAACATTCCTTAACTCTGCCGAACATCTATCAAACCACCTTCAATTACTAAAGATGACAAATCTGTATAAAAAATATGATTCAACTTCTATAAGAAATTTACATTCTACTATCAATTTGTTTAAAATTGCACGACGTTGCTAATGATCTCCGCTGTTAAAGTGATGTTAAAAATATAAAAAAAAGTACGTAATAAAATACAACAATTTCGTTCTCGAAATTAATCCACGAACCTTCCTGTTCTCCATCATTTCACCGGGAGCAGCAATTCCGTCGCTATCGATAACGTCGTGTTTCCAAACAGGTTTCTTCGTGGTTGAGTCCAACAACGGACCCATTATTCGATCGTACGTTTGATTGGCGTACCTTTTTAAGGTGCATTTAGCGTTCCGATAAATCAGACACCTTCCGAATCCTCTGTCAATGGACGCCTTGTTTAAAATAAGAGCGTCCTCGATATCGTAACCGCTGTAGGACATAACAGCCACCGTTGCGTTCTGACCGGCCGGTAGTTTATCGAAGTTGATTAATTCTATCGTTCTAGACTTCACCATGGGTGCTTGGGGATACACTAAATTGTACATCAGTGTGTCGATACGATTGCGCTGATTATAACCGATGGTTCCCATCGCCTGTTTACCCATAGCGCACTGGTACGTGTTTCGAGGACTCTGATTGTGATGAGGGTACGGTACCAGCCCAGCACAGACTCCGAGCAACGTGAACGGTTCGATTTCTAAATGAGTCGTCTTGTAATTAATGTGCGATTCATTGAACGCAATGGAACTGTCGTTTTCTTCGTTCACGTCCAAGTACTCGATCAGACCCTCTTGTAAGAAATCCTCGAAGCTGTGCACACCCTGTTCCAGTAATTTTAAGTGTTCGTCTTGTACAAGAGGTTCCCCTTTGTTCACGATAATGTACGGTCTACATAATCGTCCTCCATCGGAACTGATCTGGATACATCTGTGCTGATGCTGCGTGTATATCGAGACGAAGCCGTTTATAAGACCGTTCCTGCGCAGCAACCGGAAAACATGCACCAGCCTCTGATAATTTTTGACTATCCCCAAAATGTTACCGTTCAGGAAAACCATGTAAACGTGCTTGTTATTTATCTCTTCCCCTCCGAGGATATTAACGTTCTCCACTCCCAAGTTGAACGCCAGTCTCACGATTGGCTCCTCGTCGATCTCCGTGGTAATGTGCGTCATGAGAGCCAAGTTTTTGACTAAACCGCAACCTTCTCCTTCAGGAGTGTCGCTGGGACATAGCATTCCCCACTGCGATGGTTGCAAAGACCGTGGACCAGACACTTTTCTGGTTTTCTCGAATTGAGAGTTCACTCTCGTCATCATACCAAGCGCCGAAATGTAGGAGAGTCTGGATAACACTTGAGTTACGCCGTGACGCTCCATTCGGAATCGTTTGATGGTCCAATTGCCCTAGAAGATAATACATTTTTCACATAAAGTGATATTTAGTTATGTACTTTTAGGTGTGACGGAATCCGACTTGGGTCCTCAAAAATTTCGGGAGTCTTGAATATACTCGGGAATGTTCGAGAATTCTGATACATTCGAGAGCCCGTCCCCATCCTGAATGAAATTCTCGACTTGTCCCGATCCCGAATAAAATTCTCGACCGGTCCCGTCCTGACATTTTCGGGTTCTCGCTAATCTTTAGTCATAACACGGTTTACTCACAGAAGATATGGCAAAGGCCAATCCGTTCGTGATTTGGTCCTGCCTCATATGTTTTACAATGTCAAATTGTGCGGCTTTTATTTTCGGGATGTTCTTATCAGCAATTTGTTTCAGCTAGAAAAATACAACACTATTTTTATAACTGAATTTATGCGTACTAAATAAATCATTTGATATTATCAATCGATTACCTCCCAATTGAATCTTTTAAACAAATCCTCAAACATCAAAGACAATAAAGAACCAGCTAATTCCAGACGTTTATTACCGTAATAATCTCTGTCGTCTATAAGTTTGCCATCAGTTTGTGCTTTCATGACTTTACGAATCATCAAAGCAATATATGTTGCTTTCATTTTAAAATTAAAATCTACTACCTATAACAGAGAATGCTATAGTGATATTCTTTATCGATGTTCCATGAGAATCGTTTTTAAGATACTAACAGGAACGTGAGATAAAACATTAGTTGCTAGTATGTCCTTCATTTCGTCGGTGACGCTGGATTTGATTAACGAGTACCTTTTCTGTTTCCTTTTGTTACTGAGGTATCTGAAATGTTATGTGCAAGTCTTTTTATTTAATTAGTAAGTTGTTAGTTTTATGCATTTATGACAAAAATCAATAGATATAATTTAAACCAGCAAATACATTAAAAGAATTTAAAGGTACTGTTATATTATTTTCAACCTATTAAACATATTAAGAAGGAAAATAAATTTCTATTTCCCTCCAGTTTGTTGGAATGCAGGTAGGAATCTGCTGTCTAGTAATAAGATTATTAAAGAAAGAAAATTTTACCTTAGTGCCTGATTTTGAGCAAAGACATTTAAAACGTGGCACTCTTCCAAACTGGGTGCAAACTTCTTCATAAATTCTTCCTCTGTACCAATAAGTTGCATGATCTCTTGATCACTTACAATTCCCATTGCTTTAAATATTATTGTTACTGGTATATCCTTGGATTAAAAATAAATGTTCAGAAATGATATACAGGGGATCCTAAATAATATATTACAAATGTCTCATAATTACTTACATCCTGAAAAATATTGTGTCTCATGTAATATCTCCCTGCTCTGCCAACAATATTCGTTTTTGTCTTTCTTTCATGAGTAGAACTGTTACAGGACGCTACAATACAGTTCTTGCTATCCTCTTCTAAAATAATTCTGTTCCTCAACATTTGTTCTTGTATAAGAATCACCTTTTCCTGTCCGTTTATTACAAAATAACCGCCAGGATCGTGTGGACATTCATTCATTTTTGCTAATTCAAAATGGGACTTTCCGTTTAATACGCAATTCGAGCTTCTTAACATAATGGGCATTCTGAAAAAAAAGAATCGATGTAGTCATAGTAAATAGGACTAACACGTTAAACTATATACCTTCCGATCAATAAATTATTTCTAATTATCGGTTGATGTCCTCTGATGTATTCAATGTCTACAGTTATTGGGGCTGAGTAATTTAAGTCCCTCAAACGACATTCGTGTGGAGTTGTAGAGCGAGTTACGTTGAAACCTTCTTCTACATCTGGTGTACCCACATGAACATTTAAATACCTATCAGAGGAATATATATTAAATAACATGATAATTTAAATAGACGTAAAAATAGTGTAATACTTACTTCACATAGAATAGAGGATCAGCATCGCTCAATACCTTCTCGTTCGCTTTTACTATCTTCTTTATTTCGACATTTATAAAATAGTTGAAGGAATCGATGTGTTGCTTTACGAGACCTTTTCCTTTCAGGAAAGCGGGCACCAGTTTCCATTTATCCTACAAATAAATATCTCTATAGTAATTACCACGAAGGAGTTAGGAAACAAAACATTGGTAACCTAACCTATATCTTACCTGTATATGTTTTACTACTTTTTTATATTTCTGTTCTGATTTTATTCCATCGTGAGTACTAAATTTCATTTCACCCATGTTGTCACTCACACTCGAGACAATGTTGTTGAGTGGACAATGCAGTGAAAACTTTTCAAACAATCGTTTTTTCAGTCACACATCGTTTTAACCACTTGATTGTCCGGCACCCACCATGTGGATCTATAGTGATCATATAAACATAAACGAAGTTGACAACGGCCCAAGGAATCCAAGAAAATGATTTATGAATTACAAAGCTGGAGAAATTATTTTAATAAATTTTTATAATATTAAATAAATTCAGAACACGTACCATTATCTTGTGTATTTGTTTATCTGCATAAAGTTTTACGCATGCATATTTTGTAAATACATGAAACATCTTTTATTTATCTTATTTAGTTAATTATCTAGCAAAGTAAGGACATTTATAAATATTTTTGCAAATTCTATGCTCTTCTATAAATAAGCATTGATAAAAATGTTTTCGAGTTGCTTGAATATTTTTTGGAGAAAATACAAGAATAAATGATAAGAATATGGAGCTTTATGAATTTTCATAAGGTGGAGTTTAAATAGCCCAGATTTATATTGTCTTCGATCTACGAAATCTACTGCTATCAAATAGAGAAAATTTCACCTATATAATCTTACTTCCTAAAAATGTGTTTATGAAATGCAAATGAGAATTTGTATAATCATACACAGTGTAATGATAAGAAATGAGAGATACGAAGTTATTTACGCATTTCGTAATACTGACCAGTATTTAGTAATGCTGTTCTGTGCATTGTTTGTGAAAAGTATTCATTATATAGCATTAAAGATTTAGTTTCTTATCAATTTATTGTTTTATCGAACGCAGAGTTTGTGTATTTTGACAAAACCTGAGCTAGAATTTTAAAAATATGAAGCTTTGCTCACAAAAGTTTTCGGGACCCCTTTTTCGGAGTCTTTTCAATTCGAGCAACAAATTCAACGTGAGATGTGCTTCGCAATATTACAAGATAGATGAGAACATCTTTGGCCTAAATGAGGAACAAAAACAGGTTAGTAAATTGGTAACAAAATTAGGTCGCTTCATAAAGGTTATCAATAGACTGTGGAACTTATTGCAGTCATAAATGCGTGTGAAGATGACTTGCCAGGGTTTAATTTATAACAGGGTACAAATTAAATAAAAAGATCTATTAAAACTTCATCAATCATAAACTATTGAAGTTGGCTAATATCGTACCGTCATCGAACGATTGATCGAAGATCGATATTTTTCGAAATTCAAACTCAAATTTTTCGCCACAATGCGTCGCTCAAGTTTTCCGGGAAATTTGAAAAATTCTAACGAGATATCAAATGCTTATATTTTTCACTTCTGATTTGCAAAATTATAAATAATACTATATTTATATATTGAAATTTTATATAAATTTATTATATATGCAGAGGATACACGAATTGGAAAAAGTAAAAATCTTTCACAAAAATAAAAATAGATATTCGAAGTGTGAAGATTAATTAATATTCTGTTTTTAACAGCTGCGAAACTTGGTTTTCAACTTTGTGCAAAAGGAGCTTGCACCAAAGGCTGCAGAGATCGACAGAAAGAATGATTTCGACGATCTCAGAGTGAGTATATAAAGAACAATAAAATAATATCGAACCAAACTGAATTTAAATATATAATTGATTAATTACTTCTATGAATCTTAGTCGTTCTGGAAAAAGCTGGGAGACTTAGGTTTATTAGGGATCACGGTGAAACCCGAGTATGGTGGTACAGGTGGCACATACCTCGATCATGTTGTTATCATGGAAGAAATGACAAGAGCATCGGCATCTATAGCGCTCAGTTATGGCGCGCATTCAAATTTGTGTGTCAATCAAATTCACAGAAATGGCACAGAGGAACAGAAGCGCAAATATTTGCCAAAGGTAACGAATGAAGACAATCTTCAAGCTGAACCTAACAATTTTGACATGTACATTGCACATTGCACACCTCAATGATATACTTAATGTATATTGGAAATTATACATTGTACAATGATATATTCAATGTAAAAATTGCACGATTTACAATATACATTAAATATATCATTGAGATGTACAATGTGCAATGTGAGATACTCAATGTACTTCTTCTTCTAATAGTTTCACTAAGTCAACAATAGCATAACAATATTATAACATAATTCTTTCAACATCTTCACATAGTCACAACAACGTCCCACATCGTCTTCATTCTTCACTTCTGCGTTTTATATATTTATTTTGATCGTAAATGCATAAATTCTGCTGTCCAGTAATTAATACATTTATAACGTAGGAATATATGTAATACAATAATTATAATAATAATAGTTATGTAGCGGAGAACACATAGGAGCACTAGCAATGTCAGAAACAGGATCTGGATCAGACGTGGTCTCGATGAGACTGCGAGCAGAGAAAAAAGGAGACTATTATATCTTAAACGGGAACAAGTTCTGGATCACGAACGGTCCCGACGCTGAAACCCTGATCGTTTATGCGAAGACACGCCCAAGCACTGACAAACCGCAACACGGAGTCACGGCTTTCATCGTAGAAAAAGGTTTCGAAGGTTTCAGCACTGCTCAGAAATTAGACAAACTTGGCATGCGAGGTTCTAACACTGGCGAGCTCATTTTTCAAGACTGCAAAGTCCCTGGTAATTTGCATAAAAGATATTCAAGTAAATTATACAGAGTATCTGGGTCATTTTAAATGGTTAATTATCGATTATAGCGAAAAATGTGCTCGGAGAAGTGAATAAAGGCGTGTACGTCCTCTTCAGCGGCCTTGACCTGGAGCGATTGGTATTGGCAGCTGGCCCTTTAGGGTAAAATCCCTACTTAACACTTTATTTATTAACATAATCCTATTAATAGAATTCTTAATGATTGAGCTACATCAAGATGTTTCAAGTTTGAAGATCTTCTTTTAAATGATGATTCTAAGCTATTGCAACACTGAGGACAGTGTGACGGTTAGAAATAGAGTTGTTATTGTTACTGAAGAGTTTGTTAAGAAATCCTCAACTATTATTCATAGATTTTTAACATTTTATTTACTGGTAGATTATTAATAGACTTTTTAATCGCTGTGCCATTTGAAAGTAGCTTAATAATTTTATTCTAAATAATAATCTGGAAAGAAATAATTAGATTATGTCACCAGAGATAGTTTGTTTAATGTATTTTTTGTATTAGAATATTACAAGCATGTTGCGACGTGGCGTTCGATTATGCACACACCAGAAAACAGTTTGGTAAACGCATCGCAGAGTTCCAGCTTATCCAGGTCAATTATTATGAAAGAAACATTGTTATCAAAATTTAAAAAATTATGGAATAAATATTTTATATTAACATACTGTTCCAGGGGAAAATAGCGGATATGTACGCCAGTCTAAGTGCCTGCAGGAGCTATTTATATTCTGTAGCAAGATCCTGCGACGCAGGACACGTAAATCGCAAGGACTGCGCAGCGGTGATACTTTTTATCTCAGAACGAGCTACAGAAGCTGCTCTAAACGCTATCCAAATACTTGGTAAATTAGTTTAGTAAGTCTGTGATCATCTATCAAAGTCCTTCTAACATATTTCAATCGTTTTCAGGCGGAAACGGGTATATAAACGATTACCCTACCGGAAGACTCTTGAGGGATGCGAAATTGTACGAAATTGGCGGTGGTACAAGCGAGGTCCGACGAATGGTGATTAGCAGAGCTGTCAGCGAGGATTACTCGTGAAAAGAGTCATTATTTCATTGTCTCTTTCCTTTATCGTTTATTCGTCCATTGATATTGTACATATGCAATTTTGAATTTTTACGGGATCTTGCGACGCTCCGGTAAGACAATCTTTGGGAATTTTTTAAAAGAAAGTTGTTGGGTACTGAAATTTTAAACTTGCTCCAATTATTAACCAATACTCAAAAAATCTGCTCAAATTTTTTTAAGCAGTAATCAATTTTTTTCGAATTTACAGCGGTAACAGTGAATACTTGAGAAAATAAAATTCATTATTGGCGAACATGTGCTAATTTGTCTATTTTGCGAATATTACAAATTTATTTGTAAAATTATGTTCACAAACTCTACAATTTTATGACGCATACAAAAATATTTGATTTTCTTATTCTGAGTACAATTTTAAAAGTACAACCTACGCTGCACGCTGTGTGATGGTTCGAGTATTGAGGTTGCGCTTAAATAATTCCGCAGATTGTGATAGGTACCATATCTCTTAAAAAAATGTTCTCTATTTCCTAAAATGTGCAATTACACATCCAGGAAGTTAAACAAAAATACAGCGCACAGTTTTCCTACAAAAAATTCTCAATGATTGCCTAATCTTCAGCGACTCACACGGGTCGCCACATTGAATATTTTTCATTACTTTATTTTCTATCAATTTCGGCAATAAAGGTGTATATTTTTAATTATTTAACGGGTCGAATCGCTCGACCCACATGCAACTACATGCACACTACAACTTCCTTTCCCAAGGTGCATCGCACCGCAGGTGCCATTCTTAGCGATCGTTCACGTGCCGTATCGTCGAGGCGGCATATCGAAGTGGCGATTAATGGGTCATTGGTATTGCCAATCGGCAAAGAACGGTGCTTGTACACTTTCTTTAGGATCGGTGTAAATCGAGATAAATGAGTCACTAGAACGGTCCAGTCTCGGGTACTATGATTGACTAACCTTTCGCGCTATAGGTTGCTAATTTAAGTCAAACTTACGTGCACTCTCTTTCTCCCGGCCGTTCCTGCCACGGCAACGCTCTCTTTTCCTCTTTGCGCTTTCTCTTTCCACCTGAATCGAGTCTCATTAATCACGGTGCTGCGGTACGAATTAGATCGGTGACGGGGGTGAGAGGAGCCTGCAGATTCGTTCGCAGACGTCACTCGGAGAAAGCGCGTCCGCGAACGAAACAGGACAACCCTTTTGGGCCGACCCCGACTTCCTCCATCACCAACATGGCACTCAAGTTCACCATAGGAAATTACTACGAGACCTACGTGAGTATTGGATCGATCGAGCAACCTCCCTTACATTCTGCCAAAATCGTTTTCTCACTCTCCCCCTCCCACCCCTCTCGTGACTCTCATCCCTCTTGATACTTGTCTGAACATTACAGTCGTCCCTCTTGAACTGTAGATCCGTTGCGGTGTAGCTGCTTGTCCCGGCGATCCATCAGCAAAAGGTGAGTTTTTCGATCGATCGAACGTGTCTCCAGTCTTTCAACCCTTCGTGGAGTTAGCTACTTTTGCTAATTTGTTTTTGATCTAGCTAAGCTGCGAGCAGCTCTAGCTGCTGTCGTCCCATAAATCGCGTTCTTGATTTTCGTACGTCGTGTATGTGATATGTATTTTGTGTTGGTGGTGTTTTTGTAGACATTTCGCTGTGTGTCTTTTACCACATCCGCCACAGCCGTTTGTTTCGTTGTTTTCTTCTCCTCATCTTCGTTTGCTATCTTAATCGTTCATATGTTTTGTTAAATGCAATGTTCATGCTTCGTTAAATGCAATGTTCCTGCTTCGTGATATATTACAAGAATTTAGCAAAGGTACGTCATAGACTCCACGAATATTATGCTATGTTCTGTTATTTTAAATTACAGCTCGCACGAAACTTATTCGACTAGTTTTATATAAACAACGAATTCGTGGACGTCACGTGACGGCGGTAGCGAACGTGTTAAGGAGCATCATCTCGTTAGTTTGAAAAAGAATGAACGTTGAGAAAATTCATTTTTGGAATCGCGTGTTGTATGAATTTAGAAAGGACAACACAGTTAGAGGCGTAATTATAAGCTTTTGCGATGTGAGTGAACGAATGCTGGTTTGTGGTGTCACGTGATTGATAAAACATGGTAACGTGATTGCTCTGCGTTGTATACAATATAATTGTTATACAAGATCCTTTATTGTTGTTGTAAATCGAAGGAATAGAGACGAGGAACCTGGAGCATTAAATAGTATCCTGGCATCCTAGCTACTTAAGAGATGTAACAAATAATACTATTCTTTCAAATAGCTGTGCAATCCGCTGGTGTGTCCTTTTGGAGGAACTCTTTAAGGAACTCCTTTAGCTAGTAAACTGATACAATAAAGGACAATACTCTTTCAGGTGATTGTACAATCATTAGGTAGATCCTTTTGGAAGAACCTATTAAGGAACTCCAGTCTCCACAAAACAGGACTCCCTTTCTTGTTCTAACGTCAGGGAACACAGGCGAGGATCTTAAACGATTAACTGCAAAGAATATCCTAATATCTTAGCTACCATTGAATGAACAATGACACAACAAGCGGGAGTACTCTTTCAAGTAGTTGTGCGATCTACAGTTGTATAATTTTGGAAGAAGCTTTTAGGAATTTTTGTCTTTACAACAACTATGGAGGTATATCATGAAGTTAAAGGACGTGTTAAGCGGTTGCAGGGTAATTTGGTAGCTACAATCAAGGGTTGCTTCTATTTACACTGCTTTGGTACAGTTTAACAAATATACTAACACATTCTACAGTAAATAGTGCACACAGTCATGAACAATCCAAAGAAAAAAAAATCCTCAGAAGATTAGAAATTGTTAACCAAACAGGACTTCCCATCTAGGACTTTTCTATCCTCCAAGGTAAATCATCCACGAACCAAGACGAACAGATACAAGGATCATCGGCAAAGAATAGCAGAGTATATCAAAGAACCACTCCCACACAACTACGCAGTTCGCATCTCGCTCACTCTGTCAAAGAGTACCTCGACACTTCGCTGAACGTAAAGAATCAACCTGGTCCCGGCGTTTCAGCTCCTCGTTCGACACTACCGGGTTTGGCAAGCCGTAAATAATTCTAAAGACGGCGTTGTCAACTACGATTTTCCCACGTTTCGGTCCCATAGCTAAACGGTAGTAAACCCGCCTTGGGGAGGTCGGGATGCCAGCGAAATGAGTGCAGGTCGGGCCAGAACAATACACACACGGTATGCCAATTCGAAATGGGGCCAGAATAGCAGAAGCGGCGGGCCGGTTAGTTGGGTAACTAAGCTCGCTGAGGCAAAGCCTGTCAAAATCAAGTGGCAGGGCGCAGCCCAGTAGTTCTCGTTTGCCAGTAAGGAGAGCCGTAGTAGTAGAAGCCGAGCTCCGCGGCTTTCGATCACGCACCGTTCGATATTCGTGTTGTCGTGTTCCAAGTCTGAAGATCCATTGCGCTGACTAAGATCTCCGGGCTCTCTTTTGTCTCGTTCGATCGTCAGTTCGCTTTTTGTTCGTCAGTTTTCATTTTGTTTTTTCTTCGGTGTTTTCGTCGTACTGGTTCTCCCAGGCTCTAGGTCTCGCACTTCGACGATCTGTGCACGAACGCGCGATTGCGTCGTTGTGACAGACAACGAGTAAGAGCATGACGAGGAAGCAAACGTTGATCGTGAAGCTTAAGAGATCCAACACCGGCAAACCCTGGGGAATACGTATCGCCGGAGGCGCTGATTTGGGCACGCCGATCGTCGTCACCCGCGTGAGTTCCTCCCACGCAATTTTCCCATACTGTATAGTGGTCCTGATTTTTCTTTTTTCCGCGACTTTTAATCGATGCAGATCGCGACGATCGTTCTCGCAGGTTCTTCCTCCTCGAGCGATACTCGCACGCGTACAGTTATTATTGGATGTACTGCGAACCAAACACCGGGGGTTCCGGATTATTTTCTAACGAAGACCACCTCCTGTCTGTGGTACAACATTCGACGCATTGAAGACCATCGATCATTAATCACGGTTCTATGAGATCGCTGGTGTGATTTGGCAATGTAGAATTGTGGGGAACACGATTTGGAGACTCGTTGAGCTTAAACTTTTGATGGTCCTGCACTGTGTAGTATTTTGTCGGTATTTATTTGCTATAGCAAGACAAAATCGTATTCTGAATATGAGCTGGGCTAATATTTTGAATCGTCACGTCCATAAATACAAGATCACACAGAAAATTTTGCATTTCCCGTAATTGTGAATACAAGTATAGACATTGTGTAAATTGATATTATGTGATAAGAGTCCAGTTATGGGATAAAATAGAGCTTACTAAGCTACGTGTTACTTGTCACGATAGTTTGAAATGCTAACTAAGATTATTAGAAGAAGTAGGGTAAGCTTGTGTGTCTTTACTGTTTTCTACAATCAGTCAATGATTAAAAATCTCACAGGAGTTTTTATAACAAGACTGTTCAATGAGGCTGTGCAATGAGACGGAGAAAGATTAGATCATTTCTAGAAGATATGTCATTATGACTTTTATTACTAGAGGAACCAATAAAATCGCAGAAGATGAATATTCCATCGAGGCAATAATTTTGCCGTCCTCGATTGCTAAAATATCACACTGTCCAATGGTAGTAGCATTCTCAGGGGCGCAGTAAGATTCGAAATGATTTGGATGGATCTATACTATGACAGAAAGCTGAATTATTGGCGAACAATAAGTAACAGTTTGACTACCGGAAGTCTATTAATATGCTTTCCAATGACGATGTTACATGTAGAAGCTCTGCGAGTTTCTCTTGAATAATGGCCTCAAGAGAAGATATTAGAATCTTCTATTCAAGATAAATTATTGCTTAACTACCACTGTCGAATACTTCATTAACCCCTTGCCATACCATTTTCTTTACGGCTACAATAATTAGAACGTCTGCACCCCTAAAAATGTCACTGAAGAGGAAAGAAAATTTATATTTTTGCCTGACTACATATATTTCAATGTTTAAATATTGATTATACAAAAGTAAAATTTTATTTTGTCTGCACATAAAGGTATAACTTTCATCTTTGTTAGACTTTATTTAATATTTTCATCACGAGTCTGACTCGTTAATATATGGCAAGGGGTTAGAACAATGATTGAATGTTATTTCCTGATTTTTAAATGCATAAGCATTCAATTTCAAACTTCCATTGATAGATAAATTGTTTAAAAAAATATTCTGAAGAGACATTTGCCTCCGTTAAGCGTCCACTGGTAGATAAATTGTTAAGAAAAATTTTCTGTACATGCATTTACCTATACTGTATTCAAATATACTTCTACGCAGTTATTACACTATCGTAACAGTAACAAAGGAATACAAATTATGTGGAGAAATTGCTCAAATAATGCAATACAGTTTGCAATCGATAGAAAATGATAGCAATGTAGGAATAGTGATACGTTTTGCTGGATTTTGATAGCGATTAAATTACAGACGACAGTATTGTTCTCTGTTAACCGATTCTCTTTGTTTAATACGTCTCTCGCATCCACCTGTCACGTGCGCCCTAATCTCGTGCATCTTAACGATCGTCTCGGCTGAATACTTTCTGGCACGATCGCCGAAGACAGAAAAGAGCGGCCATAAACACGTTTGGAACTGGTCCAAAAGCTGTTGATCGTTAACGCATAATCGTGCATTACCGCATCTATCAGTCCTCACCTTTTTCTAATCCCCCTTCAACTGTTTGTTTTCGGTGTGTGCGATCTCTCGTGTGTTTCGAACATTCATTAGAATGTAGTCTGTGTAACACATGTCTAGGGTGTCTCAACAATTATATATAATTTCAGATTCTCTATGAAGAAATCGGTAGAAAGATAATTTAATATGTCGAAACATTTTCTTGAAGTTAAAGAACTCTTCCTTGAAAAAAGATTTCTGCTTGTTTTTCCGATTTTATAATTCAGTTTATAAAAATCGAAATTATGATATAAAAATCTACAATTTAATAATGAAATTTGTATCGAGACATTTTCTTGTATTTGTTTTATCTAATGAATCAAATTAAATTTTTCTTAAATGTTGAGCTCCTACAATTCTGTTTATAAAAATATGATAAAAATTGTGGAATAAAGATTTACAATCCAATCACAAAGTTTGGTCATTCTAGACTTCGTATGCAACAGAATCAACTTTGAAAATGTCTCAGATAATGTATCCGACGGATCACACATTTGTAGTCGTGCGCACAATAAGTAGATTTGGTGTTCAATGGTCAGACAGGTCATTGCGAGAATTAATTCCGAGTGAATTAATTAATTATAAATTGGAAGTATGATTCGAAATGATTATATTTTCGATTATGTCTCGATTACTAGGTCATTCTGTAGACAACTATTGTATAAAACCAAGGTTTAGCTTGTTATTTGCTTAACAATTTCTAAACAGTCCTTGCAGGAACTATTAAGTGACTCAGCTTTTGTATTATGGGTAGATTACGTATCTTTATGCAAAATAAATGCGTTTAAAGGTGATTGTAAAAATATTGTAGAAGGTAGAAGAAAATATATTCCTTCGTTTAACAATTTTAACTAGTCAAAAATAGCGTATTAACATCTTGAATATTCTCCGTGGAATATCATTATAGTTTCGACTATTTTGCCTTCTTATAATTACCTCCTTAAATATCGCAGTCTGCAATATGTACTTGATAAAGTATGAAAGTATCAAATGCTGAGTGGCTTAATTTAAGCTTGACACTATACAGATTTTGAATAATAGAAAGTTTAGAGCTAGATGATCACGCGATATAATACTACAATTATCAGATCAATCAAAGCGATTGCATGAAAACTTTCATATTACAATTATTAAAATTACAAGTCTGCGGGAAGCAACATTTGAGAAAAATTGAAGACCTCGGTTCACAAAATGGGTTAATCCAGATTTAGTTAAATAGTTCAACTCTTATTTCAAACAATCAGCGATATATAAAAATATGTGGGACTTTAAGAAGTACAATGTACTGAAAAATGTGTTTGCCCTGTTCTTGCACCAATGTTCACAATTGTTGAATTCAATTAATTTGGTCGTACAGTATAATAAAAATTGTACAAAATCATAGTAATGCACCACGATCTACAATTACCGTGTAATTATGCTGGACGTACAGTACAATAAAAACTGTATAAAATCATGGTAAATGCAGTTCTTTTTGCAGAAGTAATCGCTTGTTCTTTTCACAAAAGCAGCGCAGAGTTGATAGAAATTAGCTAATAGAAATTAATAGGAATTAGGGGGTTTGTTTGATAGTTTTAGGATTAAAAGAGGAGATTTCGCGAGCTCTAACGGAGGGAATTCTATTCTGTTTTCAGTCGGAGAACGAGGCGCTCCAGAGGGGTGATGTGATCAAGAAAATCGACGAGTACGACGTGCGAGACGTGAGGCATGTAGACGCCCAGAAACTCCTTCAAACCTCTGAATCTATAAAGCTTGTAGTCGAAAGGTCTGAGCCGTCGAGTGCATCTCGTATCAACATTACCACGTCACCTCCGATTATCAAGCCGAGTATTGGCAACAGGGCTGCGGTCACTAGTCTGTCAGAAAGCCATTCTCCACCTTTATACATTTCTATTATGCGCACCATTTGTCGTGTCGCTTAACCGCTGCGCTACTGCCGCTCTCTGTGACAACACTATTAATTCTTCATACTAAACCCCCTGTCTTTCTCCTTCTCTCTTTCTCTCGCACACTTTTTTATTGCATTAATCGCAGCGCCTTATTAACAGTCATTTAATGCTCGGCAACCACTTCTACCTCTGATACCACAATCTTTGATAAAGACGTTGTAATGTTCAGAAAACCATAAAAAAACTATTCGCACATGTGAGATATAACAATTTGTTTTCTTTTCATAAGTTAAATGAATAGACTGCGGATTTGTATGTAAAATAAAATTTTTTTGCATCTATTGCAAGAGACAGGAGCAAGGTAGATATTTGATTCTTACTTTAACCATTTTTACAAGTTGGAAATAATACATTGGTGGTTTTTAAGCATTTTAATCTTTCTACTGTTTTAAAATGCACCTACTTATATCTGTTATAAATGCATAACATTTCCAGATTAAAAATGAGAGTACTATGATGGTGGACAGTGTATTCTACAGTAACCCCGCGATCTAAGTCCAACGGAACATTGCGATCTATGTCCCCTGGCCTACTCCTTCCACTGCGGGGTATCCCCGGGAGGGCCGTGAAGCTCGAGCTGTCTCGGTCGCCGAGCAGTGTAAACATGCCGCGTAATCTGATCCTGGGTCGGGTATATCGGTGTGAATCACTACTAATCCAATTACAAAACTTCTTTATTTTTTATTATTTTTTCATGGAACTCACCAACATATTCGTGGCATTTTTCTAATGAAAATGATACCAAATATGATATAATTCCGATGATATTTACTTGCGTAATGAACAATGGAAGTTTTTTATTGGCATTACATTGTACGGACACGCGGGCCTTTGAACTGTGCCGGCGGACGCGACTCTTGTCGTCTCTTTCTTTCCTATACGCTGTCCTTCTTTACGTCCAAAACTTTCATCGTTTATTACACAAGTAAATATAATCGGAATTATATTATATTTGGTATTATTCTCATTAGAAAAATGCCACGAATATATTGGTAAAATTTCATCAAAACTAATTAAAAAATAAAGAAGTTTTATTATTGCACTAGTATTGTCTCATCGATACGCTATTTTTTGTTGCGCCTTCGGCCGCGCGGTCCGTGTTTGCATGCTGTCATTTTCTACGTTCGACGCGGTCGATGCGGTCATGAAAGAATAATGTCCCTTCACGATCTAAGTCCCAGCAGAGAACCGAAAAAGGAGTTAGATCGTGGGGTTACTGTATTAGGTCTGGCAAAAGAACAAGAGTATTTCCGTTCAAACATCGTTTCATATTTGTATATTTTATATGGAACGTAATTTTCCATTTTTTAGCGAGCAGTTCGGTTAAATGAAACTAAAATCTGTCTTACAGCAAACTTTTTCTCACAAAAATTGTCGACTCGTGCCAGATCGAAATAATTTCATTCGGAATTACTCAGGATGTTAACGTAAGCAGTATGGTTGATTTTTGATCGGTTTCCGCTCGTCGACTTCGCCTGACTTGCAGCTAAAAACAAGCCTAACAGCTTGAGTGTCTCTAAGGCGTGACTTAATTTGAAACACGGCTGTATTTTCGGGCTGTACGTGCGCTCGCGATGCAACACGCTGAATGCATATTATTGCGCATGTTCCGCGATCGAGAAAGTGGTTGTCGAGCAGCATCGAAGCATTTCTGAAGCTTGTCCCTCGAGCATAATCTCGTTAATAAGATGCTTTACTATTCCATGGCAGACCAAAACCGCCAAAGATACCAGGAGAATTGCCGAAGAGTCCGGTTCCACCGCCTTGCTTCGACGAATACAGTCGGCCCGGGACACCAGCGGAACCATTCTCGATTCTACCCCATGATCATCTCGATGAGGTTCGACAGGAACGTGTGAATTTATCGCAGGTACAACATTACAGTCGATTTTTCCACGAAAATCCTGATCACGAGACAGTATCTCGAAAATTATACACTTGAACGGTAGATTCTCGTATAACGCGATCAAAAAATTCAATAGATTGTTTTTATGTGTTTCCTATGGTAGTAAGCGCACTAGTTTTTTAAACAATTCTTTATATATTTATAGTACATTTACTGCTACATAAAATACATATATATATAGTCTTTTTAAACAATTTTCTGATCCGGTGGTAGGGAAATCTAATGTTCTTTTTCTATTTTCAATTGTGACACGTAGAGTTACGAACAATCCTTTACATGATGATGAGGACATATTAGTTGACAATCTTAGAAACTACCAGAGCTAGAAGAATATCATCGAGAAAGACCAGAAAAGTTAATATTTAAGCAGAGAACTCGTCAAGTTAATGCTGTTTTTCAATGTACCAGCTAAACAAATGGAGTTTTCTGCACTCTACTTACATTATTAGATTCTTAATTAAAAAGTACTCGGTTTTAGTACTCATAAAATTTGTCTAGGTCTAGTGGTTTCCAAGATATTTGCTCAAATACGTTTTCAACTTCTGCTTCCAAAGTTCTTTTCACCCCCTAAGAATATTTGGTGGTGAAACCATCTTTTACAATTGCTAGAATGGTGAATAGCTATAAGTAAATTAATTGAGTCACTAGAATTACACCCTGATACTCACAGTTATTATTTTTCATTCGCTAAATTTGTGATTAATGAAGGATTGATACAATTTTTGAACACGCAGGGACATATTCTATTAACAGCCCAGTTCGAGGAAGCGGACGGAGAATTTACTTTCCGAAATCGAATTTGTAAACGTGGCCTGGTTCGCCTAGGCTTCCCGGGGAGTTCGTTGATCCGTAAATACAGCGTCTCGTCAACGTCGAGCGTCGCGAAAAATCGGGCGACGTAACAGCGTGCAATTTCAACCCTTATTTGTTTCCTGTCGGTGCGACATGATTCTCTGAAATGCACATACCTCGTTCTCCACAAAGGAATTTTTTAATTTTTACGATCTATCTATTCTATTAGGTACAGTGATTTAAAAAGAACACACTGCGGAATATCCAATTCTCTGGATCAATCAAGATTTTATTAGACTGCAGATTTTGATGTGTTTGCGTCATTCGTGAATTTGCAAAATATAAAAGAAATGAATAACATCTACATTTAATAGTTCAATATCTTCATCATTAGACTACAGATTTTATGCATTTATGACAAAATCGAGCAAGTGAACATTTAAACAGTAAGAAGGTTAACAACATTCAAAGATGTCAATAAATTATTCTCAATATACTATAATTATTAATGGACTGCAGATGTTTACGCGTTTATAATAAAAATGGGTGGATGAAACGCAAAACAGTCAAATCATTTAAAGAAATTAAAGATACTCTTCTATTATTTTTGGACTCACTACAATTATTTAAAAAAGAAATTAATGTCTATGTAGCTCCTGTATCTTACAATTAATGCAGACAGTTTTTATTTTGTATAAAAATCCATAGTTTAATTAGTCAATAAAATAAAGATCTTTCTGTCCCATTTCCACGTTCTTCGATGAATACATAACGTTTTTATTTTGCATAAAGGTCCACAGTCTATTCACCTCCGAGTCTAATTCAAAATTATAGTGCAGCGTGTTAAAAGCTTGTAATTTTCATTGAAATAGTAGCTTGCATAAAGTACCATGGTCTATTTATTTTCGAGGGAAACAGAATAATAAAGACAAGCACAGGAAATGCGCAGGAAATGACACGATCTCTCCTCACGAGCCTTTATATTGCACTTATCGCGGTTTCGCGTGTGCAGTCGTTAAGTTACAAATTTGCAGGGTTCGTACAAGCGACGGAAACTATTTGTTCGACCGTGTCTAGCTTTCGGTCCGGTTGTAAATCCATCCGTTTGCACGGTTGTCTCATTTCACTGTCCTTTTTGTTGGACGCGTTGCTCCTCTCAGGTGTTGATCGTTAACTACGCGGAAATGACACTGTGCAATTAACATGACGTACCGTTCATTTATCTATGGAGACCCTTGATCGAAGCAACTCTGAGATGTTAGCATTTGTTAATTACATTTAGCTTTTCCCTTGAATGATTTCAAACGACTTTAAACGATTTTCCTTTCGTTTACCTTGGTATACCGGTCTAAATTTAATTGACATTAGATCTATTTTAATTGAGACTCTCTAATTTTAGCCATGGTATGGCAGAGACTTGGTATGAGTGTGCAATTATGTTTTTTAATAGACATTAATCTTTTTAGACAGGCATATTTATTTTGGGATTTTAAGATTTTAATTGTGAGTCCGAATTGTAAGAACAGTTTTTTTGCTCTGAATTGCATTGAAATTTATTTATTTATTTAGGTAGTCGTAGACTGAAATCTTGATATGTCGAATGAAAATAGCAGTGTAAGGAAATAATACTGGGTCACCTTTGACCCATGTGAAAGTTTTTATCATCTTCCATGCTCTACATTCTTCGCACATGTCTTCTAGATACGAAATATGATCTAATGATACTTAAAATAAAATGGAAGAATGGAGCTTGTGAAAAAATGCAAATCAGAGGATCAAATGCACGTTCAACGTTAGTATAATGATAACATACACAGCACACAATGATCTTTCACTAAACAAATGAAAAAATAAAAATCAAAAAGAAAAATGCAGAGACGATTGATTTAAAGTAACCAAAGACGAAAACTTTAATTGTACGTTTACATTTTTGTTCTAAACTGAAAGAATATTGGTACACAATGACACGCAATGATCCTTTAGTATACCACACTCGACAAAATAGAAATCATAAAGAAAGATTAAAAGAATTCCGATTCGAAGTAACCAAAGTCAAAAAATTTTGATTATACGTAAACATTTCCACTCTAAACTCAACGCCAGTGGATAAAATCAAGAGAATATTGTTTAAAGCATCGCAGACAGATCTCTTCAGCCCATCCATCTCGTTGCCAAAGAAACAACATTAAGTATTCCGATCCTCAAGACTATGACGAGAGAAATTAGTATGAAAATGCACCGATATTGGCATTGGCTATCGAACCACAGGTAATACGAGTAACAGCGTACCGGAATCGCTTCGCTTTCTTGGCTTTTACAAGCGCCGGGACTCGGAGAAGCTATTTAACAGGTCAGAACGTGATATATTCTATTGTCCGGGCTCGTGACCAACTGAACAACCGAGAAATGAATGGCGTAATCTCGCGCGATGTCCAAAACGACGAAGAGGAAAATGAAAACGCGTTAGTCCGCGTCCGCGGGACATCCGAAGTGTGAATATATTTTTGTTGGCCTGCCACGATGCCGGAAAATCCGCGTAGAACCAGTCGGCAAGCTATAAATATCGCTCCTGCATCGAAACCACTGCTACGATCCAATGCTCAGTGATTCAGGACGATCTTTCGGATCGTTCGATCCTGATTCTGCATCTCTAGGTTCCTTTATGACTTTATCGTGCGATGGGAAACGCTTCTAACACTAAACCTACCACCACCGATCGAAATGAACGGTCCCAGATTTATATTTTGTAATTGTTGAAGTTGTAAAGATGCTTCCATAGGAAATAGTAGAATAAATACCTTTAGTAAAATATATATTATTAGACTGCGGGTGTTTATGCAAAATAAAAATTGTTTGCATCGAGTACATTGTACAGGAGCCAAACAAAAATTTATTTCTTCTTTTGATAAGTTGAATAAGCTCGGACTAGCACAAAGAAGCGCTTAAATTCTTTTATCAATCTCCTGCCTTAAAGTTCCACCTAGTAATTTTTTCCGCAAATGCATAAAATCTGTACTCTACTTATTATAATACGAGTCAATAAAAATAAAACAATTATATTATTTATCAGTTGTTTTGCAGGCTTGGTCGATTTAGTGTTAATCCTTGGATGGCTTATATACACGGTGTTCACGCTATGACTAGCCAGCGTTTTTCTTGCAAACAATAACTATTAGAAAAAAATGATAGAGGAAAAAGTAATACTGTTTTTGGTAAGTAACATAATGGCGGATGTAATTTTCTTGTGTTTGCGCTATTTTCTTAGAAATGAAGGTGACCTCCAATTTTTTAAATGAAATGCCATATATTTTTTTATATCATATGAAAGCGTGTGTCAAGAAAAATTTATTCTTATACAACACAATGACCATCAAGGTCATACAAGGTCAGAAATGGCAGTACAATTTTGAATATTTCGTACGTAATATTTCGTAAAGATATCATTCACGATACACAGCGCCAAGAAATGTAAACGATTTGTAAACAAAACTAACGCAATCATGTGCATCAATATTTCGGACAACGTTAGAAGAAGCTAATAAGAATGTAATTAATAGAGCCGAAATATGTAGTCATGCACAAGGAAGTTAAATTGAACATTTACTATAGCCTCGTCAATAAAGTATATTTGTAAACGCATTAGTACGAAATGTTAAAAAAAATGGTTCTTCTTTGTCTGACCTTGAACGACCTTGAAAGTCATTGTGTCGTATACGAATGTTTTGAAACACGCTTTCATATGGTATGCAAAAATATGTAGCATTCCATTTACAAAAATTAGAGGTCACCGACATTTTCATGAAAATAGTGCAAATGAAAAAAATTACATACGCCATTACGTTGCTTGCAAAAAATAGTATTACTTTTTCCTCTTTCATTTTTTTCTAATATTTATTATTTGCAAGAAAAACGCTGGCTAGTAATAGTGTGAACATCCTGTATAATAATCGAATATAATAATATAATAATCGAAGGATTAGGTTCATTTAGATCTGGAAATGGAAATGTTTCACTTAAATCTAACTATTTCTAAATCTAAACCATTTCGTTAACAGCAAAATTAAACTTTTATGAGCTAGTTACATTAACCAAGTTACATTATTATGTGTTTATGCTAGATTCATTGAGAGTGTTAATGTTGGTCTGAAAAATTGGACCCAAATAATCGTCGGTGACTATACATTTGACTATGGTTGCTAAGAAACTTTTGTGGACTAACATTGCAAAATTCAAAAGTCGAAGATGGTGTAGTTTTGTCTGCCATACTTCAAAGTCTATTTCAGTGGTTTTCAAGCTTCGTCGACTCGCTGAAGTCGTAAGATTGTAAATGTCTTTTTCTGTAGATAATAGTAAATGTATTCAACGTTGCAAAATGTTCATTAAAAGTCTGTAACGTCATTGTGGAGTTCGTGAAGACGGCTTTTCGTTCATGCGAACGATTGCCCTTGACTTTAGCATGGGAAGGGTTGCTGCCAAGGGAAACACTCTACACGAGGCACTAAACTAGCAACTCTTGGATCGAGGCGTTACGTACATCGCGGAACAAGTAGTGTGCAACATAAATCTCTTGAGCTTCTTCAAAGGGTAATACTCTCCACCATGGATTAAACTGTCGATTCAATAACTTCGCTTTACCGAAGACAGTGCCAAGGGAAACACTCTTGACGAGGTGTTAAACTAGCAATATTTTTAATCGAAACGATCCTCTAAACTACAAAATAGTTCTTTGGAGTTACACCAATGTATTGAGACAACACTGAGAGAGCTTGGTAGGAAGGATCGAACTGCCAATTCTGTGATACCAATTCTACTCGCAATGAGTCTCACACGTGATAGTGAAACGAAAGTAAACATTTTTCACGAAATCATAAATTGACTCTTGGTACAATGATCGTTTGTTGCAGGAGGATCAAAGAACTGCGATCTAACAAGAAACGTTTTCCTTGAATAATGAGAAATTGTTTGACTTGAAAATAGCAAAGAGTCTAATAGAAGTAACTATATAGTCTCAAAAAATAAAGAAAATCATAAGAATAAAACTTGTGGGAACTTTTGAAGATAGAATTAATTTATTCTATTGGATGCTGAAGAAACTGATACTAGAAGTGCTAGATACTAGAAGAACATTCTTTACGCTTGTACAATAAATAAATTACAATATTCTCTTTATCAGTACTAACAATTTCATACATTTTTTAATATTGCATAATTTATTTGAATGAAAAGGTCTAAAAAAACTCTACAGCTTCTTCACACTTGTAGATCAAATACACTGCAACGTTCTCTTCATACCAGCCAGATCTGAGGCGCCACTAAAAATTGCTATACCACTATCAAAAATATTTTTTACATTATAAATAAGAATAAAAACGTATCAGACAGAGTGGAAATATTGTAGGCCAGAAGAAATGTTTGGTTTTATAGCTGAAATAGCTTTGAGTGCAAAAGGGTTAACATTGCTGACACAATTCAATTAAAAGAAAAGATTCATAAAACACGTACAATTGTATACATCTGAATGAAGAAGCTCATCTAAGTAATACTAGAAGAACTGTCTTCACAAATATACACTAAATAAGTTACAACATCCTCTTCATCAACAACATAAATCATTAGGCTACAAAAGAGTGATTCTACTGGCGTCAACATTAAAAACAAAGTTTCAAAGGAACAAGATGCAATCATTAAGAAAGAGTATAAGATATATTAAAGCCAAATATTTAAAAGAGAATAATATAATTATTGAACAAGGATTGGAAGAAAAAATGAGTATTGTAGTTCTCGAGAAAAGGGGCAGAGAGTTTCCGTAGCGAGGGCAATGCGATGGTCGTCTAGAACGATCAAGAGGGTGAAGAACGTAGGAGTGATCGAGATACGTCGGTAATACGGGAGAGGAGAAGAAAGAGAGCGCGAGAGGAGTCGCGTGGAAAAGACCAGAGTTAGTGCCGCCCGCGCAACGAGCCAGTGCGTTAGAGAATATTCGTAGGAGAGGGATCTTAGGAAGAAAAAGGTGTCTCGGTTCTCGGACCAACGTCCGCAGGAGTACAGGATCACGAGATTCGTTCAGCAAAAGGATGCCGGCTTACACCACCGTTTATCGTCAGACTATCGACCATCATCCTAAGGAAGAGGAAGCTGCTGTCTACTGGGTACGAGCCGCAAAAATTTGTCAGTGATCATATCTCAAATCAACTCGTCAAAACTCAAAACACTACAAATCCGCTTTAGCTGGAATTTTTCCTTCCGAGTTTCTTCATCGCTTAGGTGGACAATGCGTTTATCGTAAGGACGATCTGTCTTTACGCTCCTAGAGCTTCTGAGGTTTTGAAAACCTCTTCAAGTTGTCTCGTGGGTACGAGCCGAAAAAATTTGATATTCTTTGATCAATGATCATCTCTCAAATCAATTCATCACGACCTGTTTCAAAACCCTACAAATTCACTTTAAGTAATATTTTTCCTTCCGAGTTTCTCCATCGCTTAGATGGCTAATCAATTTACAGTGGTCCACAAAAGTGTTCGTACGTCCTTTACATCAGAATAACTTTCATAAAATTTAACCAAACCACTTGACTTTTTTTTTAGCAATTATAAGCATTAATTTACTTTTAAAATGTGCAAAAAAGATTTTGAAGAAATTGCAATTAGTAGGAATTACATGAGAAAATAATGTTATTTACACATATGCTGAAAATTTCATCGAAATCAGTTAACAAACACATGAGCTGCAAGCGGTTGAAAATGGTGATAATCGCAGTTTTTCATGACTTTTGGTCAGTTTCTACTTAAAATCCACAGTTTCTTACATCTTTCGATGCGCGTCGTTTTTTTCTGCGTCAACCGATTTCGATGAAATATTCAGTATATGTATAACTAACATAGATCTACAAAAGGCATATTTTGAATTTTCATTATAAGCTAAAATAAAGAAGTTTTAAAAAGTGCAATTTTTATTTCTTCATGTAATTCCTACTAATTGCAATTTTTTCAAAATCTTTTTTTGCACGTGATTTACTAGATCAATGCTTCTAATTGCTAAAAAATAAGTCATTTGGTGTGGTCAAATTTTTAGAAAGTTATACTGATTTGAAGGGCGTACGAACACTTGTGGGCCACTGTATTTTCAATGCGATCTATCTTCACGTTTTGTCTTCAGATTCCCAAAGCGTGTGAGATTTTGAAGACCTGTTCAAGTTGTGTCTTGGGTACGATCCGCGAAAATTTGTTACCCTTTGATCAGAGATCATCTTTCCTCCTGCATTAACTCGTCAAAACTCAAGACCCTACAAATTTACTTTAGCTAGGATTTTTCGTTCTCAGTTTCTTCATCGCTTAGACGGATCATTTATCTTCACGATGATCTCTTCACACGTTATGCCTTCAGGTTTCTAGAGCTCGTCAGATTTTGAAAATTTTTAAGATCTTGAACTTGTATACATCTTCTGGCTCCAAAGTTTGTAGTTGCTTGTTTATTCTTTTGCAGTTTCCACAACTTTGTTGTCGAGACAGCGTAGCTTCGGAATTATTTTGGTGATCTCTTTGTCCACCGTTGTGCAATTCTGTATTCTAGCTTGTTTTTCGCGATTTCTGACGTACCTCCATTGGTGTTACCACAGCTGTCCACCCCACCACAATTATTTTCGAAGGATGACACGCAAATGCCTTGGGCGGGGTGGACAGCTATTGTGACTGTTCCTTCGAAAAATAGATCGCCGTTAGTGATTCATTGATTATCGTTCTGATTCATTGATGTTATAGGATTGGATTGAAACATGTCGTGTCGGTTTGGGGATCATTGTTAAGATCAGGGATTTCTAATAATGGAAGGTACAGTGGCTGGTGCGTTTCGCGGATTGCTGGGTCGTGGATCATTGCTAAGATCAAGGGCGACTTGCGCAATGGAACTTGAATAATATTATGATTAGACTGCGAATCCTTGCAGATTCTCGATTCGAGTCTCAACTTGAGTCTTTTCATGAATCTTATGAAGTGTGTTGGAATAGTTACATAATTTACATCTCCGTTCGTTTTAGAAGAATTTTAATGAGTTGGACCGGAAGCATTTATAATATCACTTTTTAGTCATTAAACGTATAAAACTTGTAGTTTAGGGATTTGTATTTTGTACAACAATTAATACAGATTGTGGATTTGAGAAGTTCAATAGAATTTAGCATAATTATAATTATTAGTAGATTGTGGATATTTGTACGTCTACAGGACATGTAAGTTTATAAACTACAGCGAGTATACTAACAAAAATGAATACTGTGTTCTTTTAATTCGTTGCAAACAAATTTCGATGAAATGTAAATGCTAGTCAGTTTATTTACGATAACATAAAATTGTATTCCTTTATTATTCATACGTAAGCACTGAAGCAAATGAAGACATACAGTGAATATAAATTATCTCTTTCTTTTAAAAAATCATTCCAGTACTTCTATAGATGTACCATAGATATTTGTTTTCTCTTTCAGAAAATGATTGAAGAAGTTATATACATTATATCCATAAAAAGAAACGTACAGTAAAAGGTGTAAATTTACACTAAAAACGAAATGATTTATTTCCAACGAAATTTGTCCCTGATTTTCATAAAATCATCTACACAAATTAAAGCTTATATAAACATCCATAGTCTGATTATTAATTATAGTTGTCTGTTCCACAGAAAATAAGACCTATAATAAAATTTATACATAATCCGAATTTCTACAGAATGATCTACAAAAATTTGAGCTTACACAGACGTCCCTAATCTACTTGTTACTTCCAACTATCTTAACCTGCAGGAAATACAGCTCTATTGAACTCTTCTCTTTGAAACCTCATATATATCTGATATTAACGCGTGACAGCGTAACTTCATGGCCACAATCAATTTCTGTGTCATTATACAAGAGGCCAGTGACGTCCTCGAGGAGCCCAGGTGCAAGAGGGCAGCCATAAATCGCGAACCGTTGAAAAATCGCGAACGTTCTCGCCAGGTGACTAAAGTGCGGCGAATTCTCCAAGTCTGAATTAGACGTCCGAACATCCACAACGAACGTAACGTGAGATGATCTTGATTCCGAATAATGCCGCGAGGGAACCTTGACACCGTCTCCGAATGTGGGACTAGGTCTCTCTCTCTCTCTCTCTCTCTCTCTCTCTCTCTCTCTCTCCCTCTCTCTCTTATCGTGATCTAGGAGTGACGTTACGGGAGTGAAACGAAGCTGACAGAAGGGAAACGCGACGTAACGGAGGGACCGATCGTCGTTTAACAAAAGAAAAGGGCCATCGGTTCGACCGACTAATAACACGATGCAATAAAACGCACGTAACCACGCCGGCGAACCGTTCATCGGTATCTTATTCTATTTTCGTGAACGAGATCTGGGTTACTCAAACAGAAGAGGGTCGACACAACGACACACACCCACACCCTCTTCCCTCAGAGTCGTTCAAGTCGACGAATTCGACGGCGAATTCTTTCGTCGAGTGTTAAAAATGATATCTCGTAAATCGGGTCACAGACGAGCCGAATCGGCTCCAATTTTCGTCAATTTTTCAGATTTGTTAAAAAATCCGAAGATAAGCGTTCAGCCTTTTAACACTGAACTTGCCATTGCCGATCAAATGACTATTTCCAGACTTTGTATTTCACAATTATTGAATTCATAAAAATGCCTCCGTTGGAAATGATTATACACTTTATTTAAACATTAGATTATCCTCTGTATTTAAGAATACATTGTAATAAAAATGACACAAGATACGAAAACATTCGATTGTGACATTTTTATAAGGTAATACGTAGTAGCCATTTTGAATGCTGGATAGGTTTAGTGTTAAGATCTGAGGATTTGGTTTGATGAATTTATTTGGCGATTTTATTAGCCGAAGGCGGGCTAAGTTTTCTGTCTTTTAGAAACTGAGGATTTTATTATTGCTTCCATAAATTTATTTACTGTGAGATCATTGGCTACTTCAATATCATCTCATCTTATTCACTTGTAGCTAATTTATCAATTTTTTAGTTGAAGATACACTACGTATTTTATCTTTCAGAAGCAAAAATGTTATTATCACTTCCATAAATTTGATTACTTCCGCAAGATGCAGATTTGATTTCTTCATCAAGATCATCGACTATCT
Source organism: Sphecodes monilicornis (assembly GCA_913789915.3). Taxonomy (NCBI): domain Eukaryota; kingdom Metazoa; phylum Arthropoda; class Insecta; order Hymenoptera; family Halictidae; genus Sphecodes; species Sphecodes monilicornis. Next base: position 11,638,064 of record OU565286.1, on the reverse strand, counting down.
TTTTCTATTCAGTTACGTTCATGGTTTTAATTTATACATCATGTGCCCTAATGGTTCAATAATGATTGGCGGAGATTAGAAGAGACTGACGTACGTTGGTTGAGTTTTTCTTGAATGACGCCATACCTTGGTCCTTTTGTAGATACCTTGGCGAAAAGTTCTAGAAAATCTAGAGTTCAAGTTTCGGTAAGCCTCGGTCTCGAGCCAAGCCGTAAACATTCGACGAAACAGCTGTTTCGTCGCGACTCGATTTAGTTCGGGGACATATCTGTAACAGAATGACGCGATTAGCTGGCTTCCTCCTTTAAAGTATTACATCTTTCATAGGGAACATATGGTAATTCCGATCAATATCAACTAAGTAACAATCTAGTTAAAACAATAGACATTTGTCTCAAATATTCTGTTAGAAAATCAATTCAACACGAAACAATTCTTAAAATCGATACTGTGGGCAACAAACTTAGCCAATATTTGCTGTTCATCTTATTATATACATTTTGATATGGCAACTAATTGCAACTGATTGCATGCTTGTGGGAACACGTTGTTAGAACCATTTTTCATAGTTGAAATTTTAGATTTTGTCCAATTTGGTATGTTACTTCAGAATGTTATTTCAGAACATTAATGTTCTGAATTGATGGACTCTACGAAATACAAAATGGAGAATATTGATGAAACAGTATACATTCATTTTTATATACAGTATACATTTAATTTAAAAATAAATCCTTTAAATTTTTACTAATTTACTAGACTGATTAGATTTATGATTATTGAGACCGTATTGATACAATTATGGAAAGTAAATTGAATAACTGAAGCTTGAAGTAACGTTTGATATTTTTATAATGTATTGCAAAATGGCCACTTTCAGTGCTCCGTACGTCATAAAATAGATGTAAGGCAGATAGATAGAGCCTATTAAAATTAATTAATTTTACGGAACTGTTGCGGCTGCTAGACAGTCAAACTTCGTGTCCGATTGACGAAATATTGACAAGCATCTACCGCGACGGAACAGGTTTCATGGCGAACGGGGTGCACGTTATTTTTGCCGGGTTGGGGCCTTCGTCTATTTCGAGAGAGAGTCACTGTTGCTCACCCTGTGAAAATAATGTTCCTGACCCATTTATAATGGAATCCTCTCGCGATCTCACAATCATTTCTTCATGAAAAATCTGTCGATTGCATCGGATCGAGATCTAGAGGCAGCCCCAAATAAAATCAATGGTCCCCGGGACGAAACTTCGATCTTCTATTCTCGCATGTCTTATAAATACGCGGGTAACTTTATCCTGGCGTTCGCGTTCTTTTTACGACGGTCCGAGTTTGACATTCTCGTTCTTTTTGTCGTGTTTCCTGCAAAACGACCGCGAGAAAGGCTGTGCTGTGCACGCGTCTCTCGGATCTTTCGATCGAATTTAATAGCGGTTAGGCGAATTTAATAGATACACGCGATGGCCCCGCGGTTAAAATAATTTCGTAATTCCGCGGCAGCTGGCATAATCGGCTGAACTCGAACGCTTGGCAAACGTTTCGCCCGTAACGCTGTGCTTCACGTTTCACGTCGATTTTCTTCATTGTGCTCACTCGAGATTCGCGAGCCAAACCGATGAAATTTTAGACGGTTTTTGCACTGGCCATCCAGCAATATACATGAGCGAGACGCGGCCGCTTCCGGTTGTTACGGTCTCGCCAAAATTATCGTCAGCTTCTGCCATTTCGCCACAACGGTTATTTACGCGAAACGCTATGACGCTCGAATACAGGGTGGATCACCTAATGCGCACTCCTGCGATCTCTGATATTAGATAAATTAATCATTAGACTGTCGCAATTTCTCCATAAAAAATTAGCTATCTTATTTTCAATAAAAACTGTCTGGTTATTTTCAACTTGCCTTGCTTTGTGCAAATATGCTGTAATGATAGATAAATTTGTCTCAGTCCTCGAATGCGATGAGGATGAAATTTACAGTTTCAATGCATATTTGCATGCCTCAAATGTTAACCCTTCAAGTGGTAACTCCTAAAATTGTTATACCATTATTCAAAAGATTTGTTACATTATTAAATTTGTCTTTAATTAATTATTAAAGATGTAAGTATTGTATGCGCAAAGTGGACCGGTTTTACATGCACAAAATGAAAAAAATCGTATAAAATGTAAATATTCTAGGTCGGAAGAAAAATTTAGTTTTAAAATTGGAATAGCCTATAATCTGTGGTCATTAGACTGCAGATTTTATGCATTCATGGCAAAAATGACTAAATCAAATGCAGAGCAGTATGAAAATTTAAAGAATTAAAGAGTATTGTTATATTATTTGTAACATATTAAAATGATTAAAATAAAACGTAACTCTCAGTTAAAACTCCTACTTGCTACAATAGCGGTGGAACATTTCTATTTTGCGAAAAAATTCGCAGTCCAATAATAATCGTGTAGAACTCGTCTTTTTAAAAGACTCTCTGAAGTATCCTGACAGTGGATTTTCTTTTAATTATTAAGTATCTGTCTTCCAAAAGAATATAGTTATGTTTCAACTTTAAAGAAATATAAAGTGGATGGGCAGCTGTTGTTTCATCTATCTTTTTCTGAAAAAACCATGACTACAGTAATCTTTCTATTTCTTTTTCAAACTCATCTGGCATGTGGTGTTCGAGGAAGTTTGCTTTGATCGCGATCGATCACACGTAAAAAACACAGGGTTGAGTGAGAGCAGCCCCGATATTATATCGTCCGAGTTATCACTGGCTTATTTTCGGTCGGATTCATAAATGCAGGCCCGCCTCCATTATCGCTACGTTGTCGAGAACTAATGAGGCATCATCGATCACTATGGCCTCTATTAAAGTTTATTTTAGATTCCGTTAGCTGGTAATTGACACCATTCTGGCAGAGCATTCCGCACGCCTACCTATCCGATCAAGAACGTTCGGTATAATTTCGGCGTACGCGGTTCGTTAATTATTCTAATCTGGCTGGGGATGTCTTAATTAAGCCGTGGAATACTCGCAGACGATGTTTACGCTCTTTCATTGTTTTATATGCATTGTTTATATACACTAGTTTCAATTAGAAATTATTAACCATTCGACTAACGTACGCAGATCTTAATCGTCTTAATCGACTGATTTTGAGTGTATATTTTCGTCAGGTGTTAGAAATTTATAAAATACAAATTTTATTATGTATATAGAAAACATTCAGTAAGAAGTAACAGGCTAGCAAATGCTAAATAAATGAATCAATATAGAAAGTAAAAATATATAGAAGCATGATGGACGCCAGTATGGTGTTAGCGGCCATTAAATTCACACGCAGGCAATGATCCTTATAATACTGAGCTTATATAAATATTCTAAAACACGTGGCAAAAGAAAACGATGCACACAACATGACGTTGCATACAATTAATTAAATAAAAATGCAGTAGATACATCGCTAACAATAAGTATGTAATGAAGAAAGGAAGAAACTAAAAGATATTAACACAGTGCCTACTAACAAATATTTAACACCATTTAACTGTAGGTATCATATACAAGTATTGACGTAGGGGACAGTAAATATTGATAATTTTTCTGTACATTCAATATTTTTTTGGATCAAGGTGCTGGTAAAAATCAATGCTTTCTTTTCAAATTGAAAATATTTTTGCTCATTGCTTCTGAAGTATCATGGATGTTATAAAATTGAGTACTATAGAGTACTATAGAGTATTACGGAGTACTATAAAATACCATAAAGTACTATAAACATATACCTATAATTACAAAATTAATGATTTTTACTATTGTGATTATTGCAGGATTTTGTGTGGTTCAATAGCCAACACGTTAATTAACCATAATCGTTCTCTTTCAGCCATATCGCACGACTCCTCTGGTCTTGCCAGGTGCAAAGGTCAAGAAGGATGCTCCTCTGGGAGAATGTTACCTGCGTCACCATCCGAACCCCATGATTAGGGCAGCACCACACCATTACGAACCGGCTCATCCCGAGGTTGCTATGAAACAAAAGGTACGCAGATCTCGGTTCTAATAAAATATAGAAAATAAATTAAGTCAAATAAAGAGACAAACTCTATAAGAAAAGAAAAGAGCGTTACGGAGAATGACATTTAAAGTTACCTGTAAATACCAATGTTTTTCCATGAAACGTCCAACTAGGTGGCAGAATCGGTACTTCAACGTGTCTTAGGACCTAACGAAGTTCCAAAGGTTTGGACCAATTTATTCTAGAACAGCTTTCGCTTCTGCTTCCGATGACAAACTCTTGTCATTAAGCTCTAACAATAAAACATCATTGAAATTTATTTTGCAGATCGATAACGCTTCTCTCGACGATTAACCGTTCACATTTAAAAGAGTTCCCACACGAGAACTGAACGTTAAATGTATTTACACCCTTATATTATTTTCGTTTGCAATTTTTCATTTTCGGTAACATTTTTGCATCGATAACGATCTTAAAGATTGTCTAATTTGAAGATTTTCTTGGGATGCTGAATTTTTATTACATCAGCAGTGGTTTGTTATTTTTGTTTGTAACATGCTATTTTAACTCATTACCCATCGATGATTTTGAAGCATTTACCTTGGTAAATTTTTCTTAGGATTTATATTGATACTTATGATAAAATATATCATTCACAGATAACGATTTATCTTGGTGAATTTTTCTTAAGACCTACCTCTTAGTATATCACCTCACAATATACAGGGTGACCCACATAACTCTTAACAGCTCAATATCTCGAAAACTATGAGATCAATTTTAAAGTTCTTGGTCTTAAATTGCATGGATCTGAAGGGCCTTTCTAACTACATAAACTTGAAGTGGGCCCCCTTCCCCTTTCAGAGGGGGCGAGGGTACCTTTATAATATTAAATTGAACCCCCCATAAAACGTTACATATTTAGATTTTGAAGGAAAAAACAAGTAAATTTTGTCTGAAACATTTTTTTGTCAGATATTTCCATGATGAAATATAACAGTTTGAAGTTTCGACTTGTAGGTACTTACCTGAAGCTCTCGGAAATAGCGTTATTTGTATACGCGCTTGAGTCCTTTGCTTACTCGTGAAAAAATAAAATGTTCCTTAAATTAAATGTTCAAAATTTCCACCACGGACTTGTAAACATTTATTTAATGGAAACATCAAAGTTGTTCGAACATTTGTTAATATTTCGGGAGTCACTGAAGCGGAAGCGTCACGTATTCTTTGTTTCATATTCTCTTTTGTCGTCGCCGCGACGGTTCAAACATAACTTTGTCCTTTACATATTCCCGTAAGAAAACATCTAATGGTGTTAAATCGGTGGATCGAGGAGGCCATTGATGAGGTCCCCCACGACCTATCCATTTGTTCCCTTTTTCATTCAAAAATTGTCGGATGATGATAACGCTATTTCCAAGCGCTTCAAGTAAGTATATACTTACAAGTCGAAACTTCAAACTGTTATATCTCATCATGGAAATATCTGACAAAAAAATGTTTCAGACAAAATTTACTTGTTTTTTTCCTGTAGAATCTAAATATGTAACGTTTTATAGGGGGTTCCACTTAAAATTATAAAGATACCCTCGTCCACCCTTAAAGGGGAAAGGGGCCCCACTTCAAGCTTATGTAGTTAGAAAGGCCCTTCAGATCCATGCGATTTAAGACCAAGAACTTAAAAATCGATGGCATAGTTCTCGAGATATTGAGCTGTTAAGAGTTATGTGGACCACCCTGTATATGATTTAATAAATTCTTGTGAGAGTATTACTTACAAAAAATATTTTAAAGCTCTTTCCTGTAAAACCAGGATTTTCTTATTTCAATAAATAATGATAGTTAAGTCTAAAAAACTTGTTTACAAGCGAAAGCATTTAAAAAATCAACAATAATGTTCCTTACAGAATCTTTAAATAGAAAAATAATTAAAAGAAAAGGGACGTCAGAAATTCAAAATTTGACTAAACGACTTTGAAAAGGTTAACCAGCCGAAAATAATTGTACAAATTTCTAAAATGAATAAAACAGGTTGCCCCGTGCTTTTCGACCAGTGTCGGCTACATTACACGTTTTTAATGGTATGACTTAGTGAATCAAGTACGACAACGCAACCGTCGCATTCACTTCCGGCGTTGTAATTAATTTATGCGAAACACAAATTCATCGTCTGGATCCTTGAATCGTTCTATCAATCTTCACAGGTAGTCCACAAGCAATTCAACTCACCGATCGGCCTCTACTCCGAGCAGAATATCGCTGACACCATTAAATGCCAAGCATCCGCCATACCGTAAGTACAGAAAGATCTCATCTCAATCTCTACTAGAGAGAGCGCATCATTCGTGGAGCCTGCATTAGAATAATCAAGTTAATTTAGTCATTAATACGAACTGGGTTTTCCTTTTGCTGAATGCTGCGACTCATCAGATAATTAACTCTAAAATGCGGTATAGTAATCTCTGACAATTCGTCTCACTAACGAGCAGTTGCACGATACAAATTACAATGTGGCACAGGGCTCGATTTAACGATCATTAGTTAATAATTAAACTTTCAAGGCTCTAGACACGACTTATTGTTCAGATTCTTTTGCAACAATTATTCCAGAGTTTTCTTAGGATTGGATCCGCGAGGCTGACTAGTAATGGACAATACTACTAGCTGGCAATACCGCAAAAAGTATTTCATCGACTAAATTAAGCATTTACTATAGTAACACTGTTAGAAAGGTTTTAACTTATATGCTCGAATATTCTATAGCAGTTTTGAAATTCATCATTTCCCGTGGTTGATGTTGCAGGGATTTTGAGCGAAATAAACAATGATGTAGTGCATACAAAATTAGACTGAGTTTAAGCCACCGTTCCCCGGGTTTCGCAATTGTTTATAAAATACGGACCTCTCCACCTGAAACTTTTGTCTACTTTCATACGAAACATACTGTACTTTGAATTTCTATCTCGGGAACCGTTTGATGGATTGAAGTCAATCTTTTTGTGTCTTAATGTAGAAGACGCACACTTGCCATCTTACTATATGCTCTCACCATTTCTTTAATAACAACCGATAATATTTTTTATGAAATGTTCACAACATTTGCGTTCTATGTATTTTTTAATTCTCTAATGAGAACAATTTTTCTAGCGATGACGTTCACGGTTTTAATTAAATGCTTTCTATCAGAACTAAATTTTCAGTACCCGAGAGAACTATAGGTCCTAGTTAAACACTGGAATAATGTATTTAAAGATTTACGGAACAGTAAGAGCACTGAATCAAAATTTTCGAACGCGTGCAGCGAACTGTGCGACGCATGGCTCGATCACTAACTTACTGACGATCGCCAACCGGACGAAAACGATGGGAATCGGGATCGGTACTTTTCTCGGCCGTGGATCATTGACCATTGACCAGTTATCTGGATCGCTAGGCTGCCGGGATCAACGGGATTCGGTTTTTAAGATGATCGCGTTCCCAGCGAATGGATCACACTGACGTGCGATTTGTTTGTTTTGCAGCATTTTCATAGACTTTTCCTTCGTGAAACAGAGACAAGAAATACAGGAGCAGGCGAGAATCTTGAAGGAGCAGGCCAAGGCCGCCTCCTCGAAGAACGTGTGGCCACAATTCAATAAGCCGAATAATTAATCTTTCTCGAACGGGTTCGGGACTGTTTGAAATGTTTCTTGCACGCGCGTTCTCGTAATAATCGTTTCATCTACCGTTCATAGTGGCGATTGTTCGTTTAACTTCGATCGTTTTATTCTCTATCGTTTGTATAGATTGTATCTAGGATCTTGAAGTGTGCTCCGGTTTTTTGCGTGGCGGTCCACCGAAGTAAACGCTCATCAAGGATAGTTAGACACGAACCCCGCCGAAAGTTTGTAAAATAACAATCTGGTATCTCGTGCATGCTGTAGAATAGAGAGTAATCAATAATTCATTAATATCGTAGTAAACTTTTACGTGGAGATCAGAGGTCTTACTAATTTCAATACGATCACGCAACGACGCCCCGAGAATTACGGACCGTACGCTAAACATGAAGACTTCCATGAAATGTACTCAGAAATCATTCTGGAAAAATCATTTAACATTCCTTTTACATCCATAATCGTCCATGTTATCAGAACTGGCACGACAACTCTTCAAAGAACTCGAAGCCATACTTCTTTTATTGTCTTGAGAAACAAACATTTTCTACGTGAAATCATTTCAAACAAAATAGTGAAACAGCATTTTTAAATCTATGTATTAGATTAACTTTTATATAACACTAAATTCTTCATTTAATTATTACCCTTCGATTTCAGAAAGAATTTTTCTCACCTCCTTATATTACAAAAATTATAGTCCATGTTCAAAAAATGAAGAGAAGATATTAAAATTATATAATGTTAGAAACATTATTACTTTCAATTTCCTATGAACTAATCATTTTTTAGATTATACAGTTTCAAGCAAACAATTCCGAGAAAACCTCTAGCTCTACTCGGTAAATTACATTTTTTTATTTCATTAGATTCTTGAGTTAAAACAATATAATTTAGAAAAAAATTATTAGGTTTTCACTGCTGCAACATGTACAATTGAAACAAAACGAATATAGGGTGGGGCATTTGAAGATAGAAGAAAATGCATCAGACCAAAGTTACTTGATATCGAGGCGCTAGTAATCTGATGGCATTAATATTTTTATAGGTGGAGACGTCAAGGAGATATGAAGGTCACCTCTGTTTTTTTTTAAATAGAACGGTATGGTTTTTTATTTACATTCTGCTAGTGTGTTTTAAGACGAATACAATGACCTATTATGAAGGTCATTCAAGGTCACGCAAGGTCAACTGCAATAGAAAATAAAGTGTCTCATAGCACTCTTCGAACACTACAACGATTTACATGTAACATGTTATTTGCGTATTCACTGCTACTTCAAGTGTTCAAAATGACGACCTTGAACACGGAGACATAATCTAAAACGTTGCAATACAAATTTCAGTTGTATCTATTACAGAGCAAGCTCTTTTTATACGTTCTTGTTCGAGCGATACACTTGTTCCTTCAATTTTCCCCACAAATAAAAATCTAGTAGTGTCAGGTCTGGGGAACGTGCAGGCCATTTATTACTTCCTGATTGAACAATCCAACGACCTTCAAATGTCGTGTCCAGTAATTCTGTGACATTTCGTGCTGAATGAGCAGGACATCCGTCTTATTGGAACCACATGGACTGTCACATGTCCAGTGAAATGTCCTCTAACAATTCTGACAAAACATCTTTTAAGATTCTCTCGTATTTATGACTATTTAGCGTGCCATCAATGAAATATGGACCAATTTCAAGTTCAAGGTCGTCATTTTGAACACTTGAAGTAGCAGTGAACACGTAAATAACATGTTACATGTAAATCGTCGTAGTGTTCGAAGAGTGCTTTGAGACACTTTATTTTCTATTGCAGTTGACCTTGCGTGACCTTAAATGACCTTCATAATAGGTCATTGTATTCGTTTTGAAACACACTATCAGAATGTAAATAAAAAACCATACCGTTCCATTTAAAAAAACAGAGTTGACCTTCATATCTCCTTGACGTCTCCACCTATAAAAAAATTAATGACATCAGATTATGAGCGCATGATCTTCAAAAGAAAGCGAGTTATTCGGGTGACCTGTTTATAGTGCCCCACCCTGTATATGTTAAGGGCTTTTTTTCTGCATTCCACATTTCATCGAAGTTAGTTCATGTTCCCTTATAACGATGAAAGAACATTAAGGGTGAAAATGAGAAAGAAAAACCAATTAGTGACTGACGGAACGTAATGCTCGGAAGCAGATTAACAGGCAAGCGTTCTCTCTCTCTCTCTCTCTCTCTCTCTCTTTCTTTCATTCTTTCTCTCGAAAATTCGCTATCGAACCAACGGTCTTGGCGCATAACACCCTGTGGCTGCTGCTAACCGATTTCACAGAATCATCACACAAAAGTAACACAAACGAGTAAATCGATTAAAAATGGCATGTGTGCACATGCGATACGACGATACAGACAGAAGAAACCGATGAAGTACGATCCCAGCAAGAGCGAGGCCTACAAGGCACTGCAAGAGGAAGGCGAGGACTCAGTGCAGGAAGTCAAACCACCGGCACGCACCGGTGTTTTCTCTCCGCAAAAGGTTTATCAAAATAGGGTAGGCTCTCATTTTGCTCTCAACCTCCAATTGCCTCCCTTTCCGTGGAACAGAATTGTCAATTTCATTACCGAAGGTCTTCTAATACGGGCAAATGATTTCAGGTACAATATGCCCGTCCGAAGAGCCCCGCACCCTATGTGAGTACCAATTTTTATAGTGTTTTACAATTTACTTTACGTTATATTATTCCTAACACATTATCTCCGTTAACACATTATCTACCATCGATTATTTCATAATTTTTTAAAGTTCATAGTCCATGGCTCAAATTTTTTTAATAGATCGTTTAGCCGCGAAATTGACAACAATCGTGAATCAAAGAGTCATCCTCAATAACGTAATCTAATAATTTCATTTGGGATTACTATACCCAGATAGCACTCGTACGTCCAATGTACGTCCGCTACCGGACATATGTACGTCCCAGGGACATACGGTATGTCCGAGATATGTCCGGTTTACGTCCCAGGTATGTCCGAGAGAGGTCCCAGTTACAACTTCGTACGTACATACGACGTCCCGCGCGGACGTCCTAAAGCGCATAAAAGCGTGTTTATAAAATGTTTTCCTATTGTTTATATCTATTAAACAACGTTCGTATATACGTATATAAGGTGGAATGCAATGAAAATTTATAGAAATATATTTATTTGTTTATAACAATATTTTTATTCACATATATTTATTTATACATATTTATTTAATAACAAATTATTTATTTAAAACAATATATTTATTTATACATATTTATTTAATAACAAATTATTTATTTAAAACAATATATTTATTTTTTACATATTTATATATAACAGTATATATACATGTATTTGTATTTATTTATAATAATTTATTTATTTATACATATTTATTTATGATAAGGTAAAATGCAAAGGGACAGAACGATCAACTTTGTTTTCTTAAGGCGTGTACATATATGTTTTATTTTTGGAGAGGATCAATTAATGAATAATGGATAAGGTATATACATTGTTTAGAATTTGGTAGGGTAATGTTAATATATATATATATATATATTAGTTTACATTTTTTGAGATAATACGTTATAATTATTTCATGATCTTCTTATAGTAATCTATTTTACAGTATTAAATAAATAAATATAAATAGTTCATATTTTATATTCATTATTAAAATGGCTTTTAGATTAATGGTACAAATGATTCGTGCTTTGTGTGACGCAAGATAGGTTAGTTTAACGTAAACAATATATTATGATCATAAGCATGTAAATAAATTTTTGCACTCCTCTGGTCCGTTCCGCGGCCCTCCTGAGCCACGTCTCTATAGACACTTCCGCGTCTTTATGGTTCGCTGAAGTGTTTACATTTTTTGTTGCATCTAAAAATTAGAATTTCAGTTGAATAATATTGTATATTTGCCTGTATGCAACGAAATATTAAAAATAATAAAGTGTACGCGAATAGTTACCTATTAGTACTTTGGCCAATAACGTTGCGTCAAATCTCTTCTTGCCCAGCCAGCTGTACTCCATGGCAAATGTCATCATCGCCTCCATCGCAGGTTTTACAAAATTAGCGATATTGGTACCGCCGGTAACTGCTAATTCTTTGGCCTGCAAATTAATAATTAATAATCGGAGTCTAATATTATTTAAATCTCGAAAACACACCCTATTAACAATAAAATCTCCTTCAATATGGCATTTTGTACAAGAATTATATCCCGCATGAACTTTTATGCATTTGATAAACGATTTTGCGGGGGCATTACAAATAAAAGATTTTATTTGTAAATGGTACAAATGTTCATTAATTAACAATTCACTATTACAAAGGACTATTGCCTCTTCAACAAAATCGAATAAAAAACTATTGACATCTTTTGGTTTTTCATAACCATGATAAATGCCGATCATTTCCATATATGTATATCCTGTCATACTGCAAAGAATTGGATATGCTTGGCTGCTAGAACTCTTTGACAATGGAAGACCGTCAATATTTACGTTAATTTGAATTTTATTATTATTAAGAGTAGAAATGTCTATGAATTGGCAAAGACTTGAAATTGCACTTTTTAAACCGATCTGAATAAACTACATTGCTTTCACTCGTATTCGATGAAGCAGAAGCTTCTTGATGAGAAGCATCGTAAGATAAAGGAAAAGATCTTTTAGCACGTATGTAATATTTTTCCATTTTCCGCTTGCCTGTCATGTTTGTAATCTAATGCAAATAAATAAATATAAAATAAAAACTTACGTTTCCACGTTACGGATTTCACGTACATACGTGTGGGCTATGGACAACACCGTAAAATCACACACACTTTTTAAAAAGAACTGATAGTCCCATGAGCGGTAATCTACAAACAATTGTAAGATAATTGGAAAGTCATATTTTCACGAACCGTACTACATGTAGCCACGTCGACCGTCGATATCAAAGTGAGTTTTCACCAGTCCTAGTCCTGAGGGCGTCCTTCTTTTCACCATGGCCTGTTCTATAATTTACGACCTCCTGACCCTCGAGGAACGCTCCTTGAGAGAGAGAGAAAGCGCGTCGACGAAAAGCACATGGCCCGTCTCAAATATCTGGCCTTACTGATTTTCTAACACAATTAATGCACATGAATCATTACATGCAAAATAGGACAACTATTTACGATATTTACTTGTAAAATGAATGACGAATGTTTCAGACGCAAAGAATAAGGACAGCACATTTTTTAAACTATGTAGTATTATACTTTTGATCCTTTATTTCGGCATTCTGTTAAGACCTAATTCTTTAAAGACCATGTTGAATAGGTCGTTGGATTCATTCTGGTGTCAGCTGAAACGTTATTGAATAAAAAGTATGCAGTGATATATAAATAATCAAGATGACTTCGATTTTTCAATAAAAATAAAAATTTTCCGAATTTTCTTGTATTGTGATTTGTAGAAGACTGAGTACTGATCACTTTTCGTCGGGAATATTTTTTCTGACAGCGGTTCAATGATCGCAATAACAATAATTTATTTAACATAAAAAAATTGTTATTAAATATTTATCTATGATTTTTTGTCGCTCTTTGGCCACCGTACGTTATTCGTACTTGCCAGTACTTAGATTATTTCGTACGTTTTCGGATGCTATATATTGTGTTTCTATTATTATACTCAAAATATAGGTTTGTCACGCAAAAACTTCGAGCATCAAAGCCGCGGGGCACCCCACAGTGGCCACAAAGCGACAAAAAATCATAAAAAAATATTTAATAACAATTTTTTTATGTTAAATAAATTATTGTTATTGCACTCATTGAACCGCTGTCAGAAAAATGCCTGCTGCATTTTAACATAAAAAAATTATTATTAAATATTTTTATATCTGCTCGAAGTTTTTGCGTGACAAACCTATATTTTGAGTATAATAATAGAAACAATATATAGCATCCGAAAACGTACGAAAGAATCTAAGTCCTACGTCCCTGGCAAGTACGAAATAATCTAAGTCCCACGTCCCTGGCAAGTACGAAATAATCTAAGTCCCACGTCCGTGGTATGTCCGAAATTTATGTCCGAGGGACGTCCCACGGACATAAGAAACGTATGTCCGTGTTACGTCCAAAATTTATGTCCGAGGGACGTCCCACGGACATAAGAAACGGATGTCCTGGGACGTCCGAAATTTTGGTCCAAGGGACGTCCCACGGGCGTACGCGACGGACATTGGACGAATCGGACGTAATATGAACGTCCTATGGACGTACGGTGCTATCTGGGATATAACAATAGATTCTTCAGTTTTCGTTTAGTACAGTGCAATTATTAAAAAACCTATTAACAGGCTTCCGGTAGATAAAGTGTTAAAATACATATTATGTATCAACTTATAATAATTGCTAGAAAAAGAAAGGAAGTTTTCTCCAGATCCTATTCCTTGCAATTGCTTAAGAAAGTTCTGATCTCGCATGAAGAATACACAGACTAATTATAGTGATGAAAGTTTGATTTGTTTGATCGCATACTCTTTGTCACAAGTATACTTTACTTAATACTTACCTGTTCCAGGTGACTGTCCTCGAAGAAGATGGCGAGAAGATCCACCAGAGCAACAGCTTTAAAAGGATTATGTACAGTGTCCTGGGACAAACTGATTACTAATTACCGCCATCGAACTGATCCTATAAATATATCTTATTTATAATATATATATATATATATATATATATATATATATATATATCTGTGCGTATATCTATTTTATTTATTGTATGGTGCAATAAACGGTAATAAAATTGTTGACTACTAAAGCAGCAATTAGATATAAAACTAAATAATATAGTAGAATGTTAGTCAAGAAATTCACAACGAGCGTAGGGTGCAATGTTTCATGTTCACCTTGAAGAGCATCCGGTTGCATCCGTAGAGCGATTGTTAACAGAACACGTTCGAGTTATAAATAAATACAAGATAATAATTAACACAATTTAATTCGATAATAAGGCTCTACAATTTTGTGATGTCGAAGCGTTCACGGTAAAGTAAAAGATTCCGATTTTCGCTTACTGTTGCGGCTTCGATCTTTATTCCTGAATTGTACACAATCCGTCTCGTCGTTATTATGCATATAATAACAAAAAAACTAATGACAAGTGGAATAACAGTACCGTCGTTTGCATTGGACCACATTGCATCTATGATAGTCTAGCGGGGATTGGTATCGCAGTACTATCGTTTCGCGTTTTCGAGAGTGGTTCGCGTTGACAAGTATTTTCACTGGATAATAAAAAGCACGTTTTGCGGACACAGTGTCGAGCTTCGATACAATATCTCCCAATAAACGTGACACGGTACGACATGTATTCCAATCACAAAATCCACCGTTCAAATGATTCGCACGTAGAAGAATATAAATACTGTGTGCCTTCGCAGACTATGCAGCAACCAACCAGCGAGTGCCCGTTGGCATTCAGGTATGTATATCAATTACATTTAAATTAATCTCTAGATATACTCGCTAAACGCTAGCAATTTGTCTCCTATTATCGCCGTCCGCCTCGGCATCACGGAGGAACCGTTGAAACTTTTCGAAGGGCAACGTTACGACTCGACCACGCTGACACGTCCTCTTCTCACCTCCCACTGTCAATGGGAGCCCGAATGGAACCGTGCGTGTTGCATAATCCAGGCTAACGTAGCGAACGCGATCTCTTTTCTTCACAATGACTCGAGCCTACAACCAATCATTTAATTTTTCATTGAATAAACAGAGCGAGGCTGAAAAACTAAATCGATTGGCTGTCTATATCGTGACGGCGCAAACAAAAACAAATAATATGTCACCGTGTGTAACCTCAACAGTATCCTCGAAAAGTTTCCACGAGCACTTCCTCCACGCGATCGCAATATTCTATATATTCGTGGTGAGACACGTATTTACGCTCCGCGTAAACTGCCTCGGTATAAATTAAAAATAATACTTTCTTCTTGTAAATCTTACTCGCACATCCCGTGGTAATCGTTACGTTTTATCGACGTATATATTAACAAAATAAAGTACAGGACGTCGGACGCGCGAACATTTCCGATCGATGCGAAACCAATGATGATATTTTTTTTCAGTTCGATATATCGTATCTCCAAACAATAGATCTTTAGCAATGAGCAAAACATGGTCGATCAATTTTTTCGTATTAATGTAATTTGCCTTGGACTGTCGATACATTGTTTGCATAACAAAAGCCCCCTGCTGGCTCAAACATACACCTGACTCAACACTCAACTCGCATACTAATATAAATATGTCACGTATCTTAAAAAAGAAAAATATACAGAACCACATTCAAACCTTTAACGAGAACGAAATGCATACATTTACATGAATCACTCATTGCAAAAACGTACGTACAGTGTATGAAGGAAATGAAAATGTTCGATTGTGTCCTTTTGGATAAAATAAAAAGAAAAAAGTAGAACCGAATGATGGATTGTTTCGCACATGTTTCTTAAGAGGACCACCGACTCAAGAACAAGAACGATATTAGGTCTGTGCAAAAGTTCGTGCACGATTCCTTGTTGTATTGTCATACAAGATCGAGCACAAACTTTTGCACTGATTTATTATCTTTTCGGATCAGCGTAAGCACACATCCACGTCGTTATCACGGAGGCGAATCGTCATCGAGAAAAAATTCGCGCCGGCGTTAATTCTACAAAATGATAGATCAATGGAGAAATTATTCAAGCTACGCTGGTCTCTGCAACGGTGTATGTAGAGCAGGACGAAAGAAAATAGAACAAATATATATATAATGCGGGGAAATAAATAAAATGTGTGTTCTATATAGTGCTACCAAGGTTATTTAGACATCGAAAGAGTCGTCCAGCATCTGTTTCAGCTCCTTCAGGTGCTGCATTTTGCTACCCGTCGCTGGCGAAGCTCCTGTTGGGCGACCGACGTATCTGCAACACGGAATAAGAACCGTCAAAACATCACGCAAATCATAAACTATCCTTTCTCAGCTTATTATCTGCATTCGCTAAAATAAAGCTTCGTTTGAAATTCGATCCGCTTGAGACGTCTCCCATAATATCTCAAAACCGGTTGACCAATTACTTTCAAATTTGGCAAACATCTTCAGCAATGCCACGTTCTTGTCTAAATTAGATCGGAGTCCACTAGATTCCATTCTTTAGGAGTCATTGTTCTCTTATTTCATTTACTGTTCGTCACGTTTTCTTCTAATCATTACTAATATACAGGGTGTCCTAAAAATGTTGTACTTTCTTGAAAGGGGTTATTCTCGAGGTCATTTGAAGTAATTTTTTCCTTTGCGAAAATGTTTTCCACAGCTTTGTTAAGGAGTTATTAACGAAAAATACGGACCAATTAGAGCGCGGTTATGATCGACGAATTCCGGCTCGGCTAATGCCAACGCGAATGTCCGCTGCAGCCACGTTCCGATTGGCCCGTGTTTTTCGTTAATAACTTCTGGACAAAGCCACGGAGAGCATTTTCGCAAAGGAAAAAATTATTTCAAATGACCTCGAGAATCGCCTCCTTTAACACGTTCAGCGCCATGTCACCCTTATATGGGTGACGGAATTATTTATACAGAATTGAAAATTAATTTTTACATTGGTAGATTGAGTGTATAAAATTTCCTTACGATCTGAGGAATAGAAGAGGTTTGAAACAGTAATTAATATCACAAAACTAAACTTCTTGGTTTTTGTTTTATTAAATATATTGCTTTGATTGTGTAATTTTTATGATTGTGAAGTGGGCGCTGAACGTGTTAAAGAAGTACAACATTTTTGGGACACCTTGTATAGACTGTGAATACCTTTTTGCAAAATAAAATCTATCCAAGTCGATTGAACGGAACAGAATTTAAATACAAATGTATTTCCTCTTCTAAAAAATTTTAATTTTTAAACTAAAACAATTTGTCGACATTCTTTGAAGATTAATAGATAGGCCCACAGAGTTTGAAGTTGATACGTTGAATGGTTTTGTTTAAAAAAAAATGTTTGAAGAGTAGGGGGACTTCTTAAACGGAGGGATTAGTATTACCTCACAGTTCTCTGTACTGGTTTTTCAGATTCTAGCGACTGCGGCTCGGGTGTACTCGTCGTCGTTGGTTTAGTCGACGAAAACCAACCACTAAACCACCCTCCGCTACCGTCACTCTTGCCCGACGCACTTCCGCCGCTGCAACATGGCCCAAGTTCTTTTTTACTTTGCTTAACAAATGAAAAAAGAACAAAAAAGGAACACGCGGAAATCACGTCTCGACGTCTTGACATTGATTCGATTTCGTGCCGAAGCGTTTCGCGTGGTACCACCGAGTCTATCAAGAATATAAACTGAAAAACGTGGGCCATGTGAACAGCTAAAGGTGGGAGATTAACGAAATTGTGGAACTAATTACGATCGGCGAATTTATCCACAATTTTTCTATATTCATCTTCTCATTCGAATCAGAGAAGATGCAAATTCTGTGATGTTTCTAGTGCTTGGTTGAAGACAGTGCGAATAGAATACAAACACAAACGTGACGCAGTTTTTTGTAAGCAAATTAAAATCAAATAGAGAAATTAAAGTCTCTCTTCAAACTTGTTATTGTAGTCTGCTTTGTAAGAGATTGAAGATGCACTAATGGTCACAATAATTATCGTGATCATTCTGATCACTCATGACTCATAATGTGAGATGACAACTATTGTGATCACCGGTGCACTTCTGCAAAACAGATTATAAAAACATTTTCTAGTTTATACAGAGAACAGTCGTGACTTGATTGTAGATAATAGATACTTACGTTACAGAACGGGTTCCGTTCAAGGCTGTTTGGAATCTGGGCTGGACGTACGTCCATCCACCCTGGTTTTTGTGTTCTTCTTGAGCCCAAATCAGCTCTGCGTTGGAATACTTAGCAGACTCCTTCTTCACCAGGTCGTACGGGAAGGGTGAGATCTATGAGAAGAAAGTAAAAAATAAATTGAAACAAATGCAGACAGCTGAGCAAACAAAAGTTTTCTGCATCTATTGTCAGAAATGAGTAACAGAAAATTATTTCTCTTCGTAATAATTGTAACTCTTTGCAGTTGAGTGTAAAAGATTTATTAAGTACGCTGCGGAATTTTTGGCAGGGCGCTTCAGTGCATCTTTTACACACCGAATTAACTTTGTATGAATATTTATAAATAGTGGAACATAGTCCACATAGTTTATACATTTCTAATAGCTACAAGATACAGTCCACTATTTCTAAATATTCACACAAAGTAAATAAAGTCGCAATACACTGAAGCACCGTGCCAAAGATTTCGCGACGTAACAGGATTATTTAATCGATAAAAACATACCGATGTTCTTAAATTCTTCTGATGCTTATTCACCTATTTACTGCTGTCCCAAACTCATAAAGTATAGTGGTTGACCTATTTACCTGTTCGACTCTCGCGATAGCGACTTTGTCGTCGAGTTTCTTCTCCGCGCGCGCCTTCTTCAAATCGTAATAGACTTTGCCAGAGCAGAATATCACTCTCTTAACACTACTGGGATTTTGAGCAGCTGGTCCTTCTTCAGGTATCACTCTTAGGAATTCCGTGTCTTCAGTCATCAGGTCGAAGCTGGACTTCGCTTCTGGGTGACGAAGCAGCGACTTCGGTGTCATCAGGATCAACGGTTTTCTGAACGGCAACGCGATCTGCCTTCTCAGGATGTGGAAATAGTTCGCCGGTGTGCTGCAATTAGCGACGATCCAGTTGATGTCGTGCAACTGGCGCACAGCAAACTCTTCGCTTTCCGGTGGGAAATAGTCTGGGTCGTCCGCGGACATTTGGAGGAAACGCTCCAACCGAGCACTCGAATGTTCTGGACCCTGTAGTGATAATTATTCAACGATTAGTTAATCGACTGTAGACAATTTTTATATTAGGTGCGCGAATAACTTCAGTGCCTTCCTATTCAATTGGTTCTAACATTAGTTTTACCCTTTACACTCGGTACTATTTTGACTCGAAAACATTCATTTTATACAATTTTTTTCATTTTATGCATATGAAATTAATAATGTGAAAAATATTGTGAATAATGATACAGTAATTTTCTAAGGGGAAAAAAAGCACCGAATTTATGTGCACACATAATAATCAGTTTAAAGAGCATAGGATAATTAACATACCATTCCCTCAAGCCCATGAGGCTGCAGCATAACAAGACCAGATTGACGGACCCATTTCGCTTGACCACTGCTGATGAACTGATCGATTATGCACTGTGCCGTGTTGTTGAAGTCGCCGAACTGAGCCTCCCAGCACACCAACGCGTTAGGGTTCGTCATGGAGTATCCTAATTCAAATCCTAAGAATCCAGAAGAACAATTTAATTTTATTTCACCGAGCTCCGAATTTATACATATAGTACTGTAATCACGAATATAGTTAAATAACAATTGAGAAACCCTCAGTTTTCATTGCACTTGCCAAGTACACCGAATTCAGACAACGAGCTGTTGCAGACAGTATACGGGGCCTGGTCGGGGTAGAGGTAGCACAGTGGCCTGTAAGTAGCCTTATCCACGGTTTGATGGTGAAGCACATGATGTCTGTGTGAGAACGTTCCTCTTTCCACGTCCTGACCTGACAGTCTAACGTGGATGCCTTCCTTCAAGAGGGAGCCGAAAGCCATTGCCTCTCCGAGAGCCCAGTCAACAGTTCGTGCCTCGATCATTTCCATACGGGACTTCAGAATACGTTCAATACCTGCAACACGTTCAGCAATTTAATAGAAAATATATATCAATGCCTTTGGAAGTGTATGCGGAATTGTTGCACATAAGAACCATTCGGATAGCTTTCATAGAGCGGGAAAAATTCTTGAAGTTGAAAATTGGTAATTGGTCAATTTACAGTGCTCACTTTACAAACTAGATACTCCACGAAGTGGTTATTTTACGAATTGGTCATTTTACGAAGTGATCAGTTTAAAAAGTGATCAGTTTACCTTTGTGGATAACAAATTCAGCTGCATTCGGAGGCGGCGAAGAGAATTTCTTGCCAATGTGGATCAGAGTGTCCTCCTTGATGCCGGTGGGGGATACTTTCAACGGGTCCTTGCCCTCAAAGAAGCCAGACCACGGGGAATCCAACCAGTCCTTGTACTTGATGTGGGTCTCTTGTCTAGCATTTGTGTACGCTTCTTCGCAGATCTTCTCGTACTTATCTTTAACGTCCTACATTGCAATGTCCGTGTAAGTACTTTATTATAGATGATCATTCTCAATAAACATATTTGTGTAAGTACCTTGACTTCCTCCTCGGTAACAACGCCATCGTTGATCAGCGATTTAGCGTAGTTATCCAAAGCTGGTGGAGTACTTTTGATCTTGCGGTACATCAGTGGTTGCGTGAACATCGGTTCGTCGATTTCATTGTGGCCATTCCGCCTGTAGGATACGATGTCGATCACCACGTCTTTGTGGAAGGTTGCTCTCCACTCGGCGGCGACCTTGCAGACGTGCATCACAGCCTCCGGATCGTCGGAATTCACGTGGAAGATAGGAGCGTTCACTACTCTTGCGACGTCTGTAAAAGGACAATTGTTCAAGTACAATGTTGCTGCGTAACTGCGGATCTTTATAACTATTCAGTATTGCATAATGTACCTAGAGAAGAGTAAAGAAAAATCGATTTTCTTTTTTTATTACCTACTAAACTGTCTCATTACTAAAACTTCTATGAGAAATATGCATTTTTGTCGGATTTTTTGAGATTTGCAATTTTTCAAACGTGTTTACATAATGCGAAAAATCTGAAAAAGTACACATTAATAATCATAATAAAACGCAACTACCATAATAATATCAATTTGGTAATCTGATAATTCCAATATAAAATCAGCAATTTTAAGCTTACGGAATTTTTTAAAGATCCATTTTGCAGTCAAAGATTCGGGAAAAATTCACAGCCGTGCATGTCATTAGATAGAATGTGCATGGATTTTTTCGTAAGTTTTTGTTGAGCAGAACAAAAGAAATGGAACATAATCCACTAAAACTATGTCCATCACTTTTCACTTTCATTCATAATTGCAAAAGGCTTACCAGTGCAGTACGGCGAGGAACGCGAGTGCCTGGGATCGGTGGTGAATCCAATTTGGTTGTTGACAACGATGTGGATCGTACCGTGAGTAGTATAGTCAGGCAAATCGGACAAGTGCATTGTCTCGAAGACGATTCCTTGTCCGCAGAACGCAGCGTCGCCGTGCAGCAGAATGGACATGACCTGAATGAATCGTTTACAAAGATTTTAAAAAGGAGTCCAATATTACCATGAGTAGACTGCGGATTTAAAAACATTTAAAGAATTGAAAAACACTGTTGTACTGTTTACAACACAATAAGGTTATTAAAAAAAGAAAGAATTGTCTTTGTGGCTTCTGTATCTTATAATGAATAGAACCAATTTATATTTTCCATAAATATCCGCAGTCTAACCATGAGGTACTTGAGACTCAAGAACCTGTCTGCTGACTCCTACCTTTTTGCCTTCGCCATCACCTCGATAGAACTGTTCAGCACGAGTCTTTCCTTGCACCACCGGGTCGACAGCCTCCAGATGAGAAGGATTAGCAACCACGGCCAAACGGATGTTCTTGTTCGTCACGCGGTTCAAACGCTCGATGTACGTTCCCAAGTGATATTTCACATCACCAGAGCCCTGGAACGTTTCAGATTAGTCAAACAAAATTCATCCAGTCCATAATACGAGAACAAATTGAATAGTTACATCATCAGCTGCTTCCAGAGCTGCAAATTGCGTGAATATCTGGCTCAATGGTTTGCGGCAAACGTTGGCGAGGACATTCAAACGACCACGATGAGGCATGCCCATCACGATGGACTCGACACCCAACTCAGTGGATTTGTCGATCACCTGCTTCATTGCTGGGATCAGGATTTCGCAGCCTTCAAGTCCAAACCGTTTTTCTGATGACCATTTGCGAGCGAGGAACGCCTCGAATCTGAAATTGGAACATAGCAATCGGTCGATTAGCTACCATATCACTAATGGGAGGACAAAAGAATATAAAGTATATTTAACACGTTCCCTGCCAAGTCAGTTTTGTGTGTATCACATAAGTCTTGATTACTTTATTCTTATAAACGACCAGAGTTATTAATAATTATTAGACTATAGATTTTATGAATTCATGACGAAATTGAGTGACACTTAAAATAGCAGGATGATGGAAAGAATTTAAGAATGTCAATATAATATTTTCAATCTGTTAAAATTATTTAAAAAAGAACGAACTTTCTATTTGGTTTCTGTTTCTTGTAATCGATGCAGACTATTTTGATTTTGCATAAAGATCCATAGTTTAATCATTATAATTAGTTACGGTAATAAATTTTGCTCCTTACTCTATAATTTAGTTCATTTCGGAACGAATCAATTGATATTTCGTTCCACTAATTTTATTATAATCGGCGTAGGAATGAGTCTCAGCGTACAATGGTACACGTAGCAGGGTACGTGTTAAGGGCTGTTTAACGTACCCGGTGGCACGAGTTAATCTGGCCAAGATGAGTCTCCTTTCGTCGTGGGTCATACCCATGATGCCAGGTGTCTCCATTTTCTGACGGATCCAGTTGCACTGTTCTAGGGAGTTGATGAACATGAATTCCACGCCGATGTGGCCGCAGTATGCGGATTCCAATCTGCTCAGGATCTCGCGGAGCGGCAACGATTTGTCTTTGCCGCCGATAAAGGTGGTGGACGGCAGCTTGAAAATTCGATCCATGTCCGATTCCTCTGCAGAAATTCACCAATAAAATATTCGCCACGTCGCAGAGTTCAGGTACGGATAGACGAATATTCGCCGGATAGATTAACGTACATATAATGCAAATGCCATAGTTTTAAAATGAACACGATTACAACACTTCTTAACAAGTATCACACATTTATCATACACATGAAAACTATGACATTTAGTGCTATATAGGGTGTAGCATTTCAAACAGAGCGCTCGGAATACTTGCTATTGATAACAGAAAAAATGCTAGTGACCTTGAATGACATTATAATTAAATTGTGGATTTTATGCATTTATTATGTATTAAGGGAACAAATAAATATCTTTGCAGCTCCTTCCTCTTGCAATCGATGCAGAGCATTTTTATTTCGTATAGAGATCTGCAGTCTATTCATAATATAAGTCATGGAATTCTTGAAACGATCTACTCGAATATGAATGAAAAATAAATATATTGTTCCATGTAACACTAGGTTTAAAGAGCACAAAAGTGACTACTTTATATTACCTTATAAAAATAACTAGAATGTATCTATACAAATTTTTTGCTATTTGTTAAATAATTCCTCATGGATGCATCATACAATCGCAATATGTAATCGTCAATTAAAAATATTATAACGCGACCCTTAAACGTAGTGTTAAAAACACATAGTTGACATTTATGTTTCCTCTACGCCTTCACCTATAAGAAAATTAGTGATACCATTTTATGTGATTCTTGGAGCCGAGCAACTTTCACATGGTGCATTTCTTTTTATCATCAATAGCAAGATAAGGTAGTCCGTTTAGAATGCTCCATCCTGTATAGTTTGCTTTGCATATAACAGAGACAGTGCTCCAACGATTGTGGTTCATTCTTTGATCATCAGAGCACTGTATTAAGACATTATACTAATTGTTTCCTATTGATCTCATTGAACGTACGTTTTTCGAACTGATACTGAAAATGTGAGCTGTGTACCGAAGCCAAAGGTGACGAAAATAAAATTGGCGTTTGATACAGCGTAGAATTGTGTAAACAAAGTTTAGTACACGTTCGGCTTTTGTAAAATGTAGAACACTGAGAACTCGATATCTCATGTATTCGCAAAAAAACATATGGTATGCAAATAATGTTCATAATAATGCTGCACGTGTACATATATATACTAAATTGTTTGCAGATATCATTAACATGCATAATGTCCCAAGGAATTGCTAGACGCATATAACAAACCTCTGTAATGTTCGTCAAAGTAGAAAATAAATAGAAGACTGGTAGAAAGAAATTTCGACAGAATGCGAAGCTGTGAATTTCATTAAAGTAGCATTAGTAGAAACAAACAATAACAAAACCAAATAACTAATAAAAGAGTATAGTAGGTACAAATAGGACTGACTCTTAGATCGTTTGTCACACAGTATACAAGGAAATTAAATTAGAGGAAGCCAAAGAGGTAGTTAAAATGAATAATCTAAAATAATAGTAGAATGTAGTTTGTATAATTACTGGGCATGGAATGTTGTGATTAGATTGCGGATTTTATGCATTTATGACAAAAATAAATAGCTGTAATTTAAAACAGTAAAAATATCAGAATAATTAAAAAATGGTATTATAATATTTTCAACCAATTAAATGTATTAATAAGGAAAATAAATTTCTATTTCACTCTAGTTTGTTGCAATTCAGATGGGAAATTTTTATTTTGCATAAAATCTGCGGTCTAGTTATGATATAGTGATGATCGTTTATTCACTGTACCTCCTCTAGTTCTTCCAAGAGAAAAACGTTTAAGAGTTATTCCTGACACAAACATATTTACAGCAGAGTGTAGCAAAATCGTAATCAGCAAAGTCTATACGAAGGACCCAAGCACCTTGAAAGTTTGACTACAATACCAATTCTCGTGTGATCCCATAACGAACCAGCGTCTTCCAAAGATACTAATACCTCACAGAGCTTTGAACAGAACTCCCAAATGAAATTGTGATTGTTACATACTTTTCATAAGTACAGCTACTCGGTATTGTAGTTCCTGAGAGTAAGTAGTACGAGCTCTCTTCCCTGTGGACATTATAGACTTGAACTGAATAAATACCTTAACGAACGGCACACGAGCATTCTTCGTTTTACATACAACAGAGAAAAACAGTTTCTCCTCGAACGTGACTACATAATCAAATTGCTCATTAATTTACCTATCCCAACAATGCTACTTGAAATTTCATCATTATTACATGAGAGGTGCTGTATTTTGTGTCTATTTAGGAAGAAAATGTGATGGAGGAGTATATGATAAACATAATAATAGAAAGTGTAATACGATAAAAGAAGTTACAATTTCCTGATTTAGTTTAAAGTAGAAGTGTATCGAAGGGACAGTGAAAGTAAGTGCTGCCCGTTACGAGCAGCCTATCTGGCTGTTCCATCCTTAATATTAAAGATTAAATCTTTAATATCAAAAATTTAATGTAATATCACATAGAGGTTAGAACCAGAAAATGTAGGGTTGAGACGGGTCGAAGGTTTTATATGAGATTGCAGTGGGTTCTCGAATATCGTATCGTGATTCTCGACAATTTTCGAGATTCCCGAGCATATTAGAGTTCTCAAATATATCGGGATTCAATAATGACAATGATAATAATAATAGTCGGAATATATTCGAGAATCCCGAAATTTTCGAAAATCGGTCTCGTCTTGACCCGACCATCAAGTACATGCCATTTTCAGGTTCTCGCACACCTTTGATATTATGGTATAGATATTAATTAAAGTGCGTCACATAGTATCTTTACTTGTTTTTTGTTCAGATTTTATGCAGAGACACTGTCATTATGGGCTTACCGAATGAATAATAATTATAGAGCAACTCTTGTGGGTGTCTATCATCAAGATCAGCGCTGTTGATGCCGAGTGGATCCAATTTAGCGATATGATGGCCACGGATCTGTCAATTTAATGCCACATTCATACGAACCAAGTAGTATTTAATTCGTTAGACTTATCAACTCATTACAATTAATAAGAATTACTGTGATCGATGCGACCATTCTAGCACATACGTTATTTACATTGGTCTAAATACAGTGTACAAGATCGAACAACACAAACGCATATTATTTTTTTTATGGGCATCGTATCACAGTAATTGCAAATAAAACATCAAAATTATAAGCATAAAATTATAAGTTTTCTGATAATGGTATTCCAACAATCAAAGCATGTAATGTTACATTACATGCTTTCCATAGATAAACCATTTATAAGTAAAATTATCTTCATAAATTTGCAATTACTTGCTATAGTAGATACAATGTGAAAACATCTTTCGGTAGAAGACAGTAAATGGAAACAGGAAAACGTAAGTAAGTAAAATGCTAGACTGTTTTACCAAATACACATTCCGTACAGTGAGTTGCAACATATAAAAAGCAGAACTAGAAAAATAGCGTTGTTTGGGAGCATGCAAAGCAAGAATCTCCAAATTGTTTCCTTACCTTAGGGAATTTTTGCAAAAATATTTAATTGGACAAATACACCGTGAATACTAAAACATTGACTACAAAATAGCAAAATCAGAATTTTTTTCATTTGAACGTATCTTCGAATATTACAACCAACATTGATGCAAATCACAAAATGTAAATCAATGGACACCGTAATTGTTCCTAGTAAAAACATTTTCAGTATCAGTATGCAACTATCATGGAGTAACATTCACATAACACCTTCTTCAGTATCTTTACGAAATCGATCAATATTCTCGTTATTTCCTATTGTGATAAAATTTAATTTTTACTAACAGAAATACTGCTTCGATCGTCTAATATTTAAAAAATACAAGATAAACAATTATAGATACTCTTTCCATATAATATAGCAAGATTATAAAAATTTTAGAAAGCTAGAAGATTTACTTATTACGTGATATAGAGAGCATCAGATCAGAAGGAGAAGAAGAATATGAAGACAGTTAAGAAGGAATTAATGTGTATGATAAAGACCATGATCTTCAAGTATGAGATGAAGTATGATGTACATATTGGGTGAAGGTGTCTTAAAAACATCGGTACCTCTGAGATATTAACATTCATGTGAATGAAATCGATATGAACAGACAGTGCAGCAACAAACGTTGCGAATTTTGACACACCTTTACCTTATGGTACACGTAAAAACTAATTAAAGACGTACTTTAAGGAATTGGTTTGGGAAAAAGCCTTACCAAGCATATATTGCCGTAGAACCTGTTCTGGAGACCCCTTGCGGGCTGCATAATGTGTGTGTATCAGGTCTGTTTGCATGATACCCAGTGGGTCCAGATCAGCTACTAAGTGACCTCGAGCCTATATGCCAATGAATAATCCCAAAAGGACCCCAATGTATATAATTCTTTGCATTTGACAAATTTCACTATTTACCTCTACATTATAACAGTATAATATTTCTCTCAGTAGTGTAACGATCAATTATGACAATTTTTTCATTTCAGAACATTATGTCTTCATAAAGAGTATCTCTGGCACTGATCAAAAAGACATTATCTCTAGCTACTATTCTGAAAAACTATTTTTCTTTGATAAGTGTGACATCTAAATCAAATGTAATCTATTTGGTATATGAAAAACTGATTGAAACGAAAGTTATACGGTTTCAATAACTTTACTCTTTACGATAAAGAAATAGACAAAATAGACAAAAACTAATTATTACATTGTTTGCTACTCTTGAAACCATAAAACTTTCGTTTCAACCACTTTTTCATGTATCAAATAATTTAAAAGTGATTTAGGTGGCACACTTAGCTGAGTTACCCAGCGTGGAAAATAATTTTTGATCGGTGATTAATAATGAAATAAGAACATGTATATTTTACATTATATTGTGTAGAATTTACATCGGGAGAAATGTATTGAGAACCATGCTTAAGGCAAAAGATGCAGTGAACAATTAATATATTAATGTGAAAAAAATGAGGCTATTATGCAGCAGTCAGAGATGATGTTCCACTGTTTAATTTAATGCCCGTGTAAGTATACTCTTTTATTAAGTTTCGATAGCATGGGATAAAAAACTCTATGACACAACACATGATAGCCCCTAATTAAATAGTTCCTCTATCAATCTCTCGTGTTCCAACTTCTACAACTCGTGTGCAATCATAATGTATTTATTTATCATGCATTCGAGACGCGAGCGGTTTCAATGATTACGATTACTTTATTCATTGGTCAGAGAAGTCGGACTTAGAGGTCGGAAAGAACTTTTGACATGCATTATGATGATGATAACCTTCCTTTAACATAAAACATTTATATATATGTTTCCATAAATCATGCTCGGAATTTGCCAACTGATTCAAATTATGCTATTTAAATATTATAACAGAAAGTTTCAATTATATTGAATGAAAAAAATTAATAAGTGGAACAACTATAAGCTATGACACGACATACAACGGCAAATATAACACATCTTGAACTGAACATCATACTTGACACAAAATAATTTATACAAAAAAAGATCCAGTACAACAAATCTAATTGAAAACTTTACTGTTTGTTCACAAAGCATATTTCACCGAGACAGAATTATAATTGTTCCTTTAGTTTTAACATAAACCAAAAGATATACATACCTGATACGATCGAATAATAGCTTGCACAGCCAGGTGATCATCGATTATCTTTTCATTAAGAGGTACTTGACTCAATTGAGACCCACCACCAAGAGGTAACAATGCTCCTAACGGTATTTGATTATGGCTCGGAGCAAGAGATGGTGGGGCCTGATACGCAGTACCTGGTGCAGCTCCAGCAGTGCTATTACGAAAAAATGCGTCCCAGGACTGTAGAAAGATAGATGAATTAGTTTAGATTCATAAAAGACCACCGTTAACCCTTTGCGGACGCATGTCTGCTGACCAAGCAACTATACAGTCCTGCAGCTGCAAATGATTTTAAAAAAAATTTTATTCAGAAAATATCAAACAAATTTTTACTGAACACAACACTTTTCCCTTCATTTGACACGCTAAGAAGTAAAAATAATTCCCGTCCGCTGAGGGTTAATCATCATTTGTGTAATAAGGAAATTATTACTGACCACGTGCACACTATGGGGATCTTGCAACCACGCATTGTACATTTCTTCTACGTAAGAACTTGTGGTGCCGTTTAGGAAAGGTTCTGTAGCCGCACGGCTGTTGTACTTCCTGATTGGATCGTTCACCATCACCTGTGTGGTCCTGGTCAGGGGATGGCTTCGAACCAACCATGATGCAAACCTTTCTGGCCCACACATGCGTGGCGCCAAGGGAGCCAATGTACTAAATACTGTCCTTGCCTTATACATTTTTGACCTGCAACAGAAATATTTCCTTTAGCAAAATTGTCACGGAGATCACTGTCTTTGCATAAAAATGACTGGAATAAAATTAGTATCACCAAATATCAATTTATTCGTTCTGAAACTAACTAAATTACAATATGAGGTGCAGACTTCATTATCAAATAATTAGCAATAATTATTAATAACTCTGATCATTTGTACAAATGAAATAGAGAAGACTTGCGCAAAACATACAACGTACACTCTGCAGTGTTAATTTTGATCTTACAAGGATCCTCCACTTTGATTTTAAATTTAAAAAAACAGAAAAATATTTTTGTGAAGCCCATACATTATCTAAACATTATGTCATACTCCCACACGGGCAGCTAAACGTACTTGCACATAAACTGCCTGCCTCAAACTGTGGGTAAATAAGAGTTTCTTATCTGCAAGATTAAGCTCTACAAAGATTTCAACATGTTGCATCCATTCAGAAAGTGAATACTTATATACTTAAGATAAACGTTTTGCCTTTATCAATTCCTTTCTATGGATATTGCCAATTAAAGTGATTGTTCTTATCTTTGCTTAGCATAATTTAATCAATTCTTTCATCATTTAATTTCTAAACTTTGTTTACACTGTACAAAGATCGAGAAGGAATACCAAGGACTATTAATACTTCATAATACGACATTATCTGCTATGGTATAAGCAGTAATATATTTTTAAGGTTTCCTTTAATTTTAATTGTAGAATTAGATTGCACAATGACACAACGATGCTAATTTTAAAGTTTGATGTGTGATGAAATCAATTAATCTCTATATTAACGTTTCGACTATGATAGTCGATAATCGAGCTTATTAATAGGCATTTTAATGACTATAATGTTAGGAAGAAGTTTGAAAATTTTCTTTTAGGTAGAAACTCAAGAAGAAATTACTAAATAATGCTACTTGAGACAACTTATTAGTTTATAACTAGACCACAGATTTTTATGCGAAATAAAAATTGTTTGCACTAATTACAAGACATAGAAACAATACAGACTTTCATTTATTCTCTTAATAATTGTAAGCAGAAGTGAACAATATAATGACATTTTTAAATTGTTTAAATGTTTTTTCTATTTTACTTTTGATGCATTTATTTTTATCATAAATGCGTAAAACCCGCAGTCCATTTATAACTAAGATTGCTACCTGTATTGAATAGTATATTAGAAAATCATCAACTCTTTGTCTTCGACTATTTGTCTCTTCAAGAAAGAACTCTAAAGAGAAATATGAAGTGGATAAACTAATATTTTCATAATTAAAATATTTCAGTTTACTAAATATTAAAATTCTCCTGATCTATAAAAAAAATTTGAACACATTAAAGATATTCTCTCTTCTACTGTGTAGCAGAGAGTTAAATTTCTAAGAGGCAATTATAGTGTGTTAATGCTGTGTATTAGACATCTGAAATACATCAAATTACAATATCTGAATATGCAATCGAGGAAGAATATAAAAACAATAATGCATGTCTGAGAACAGTCTGGAATATGTGAATAAGAAAGTCATGGATAAAACGAATGACTAATCCAAACAAGAGACCACAGAAGTCATAACACATTCAGGAAACATAAGATAGAGCCTTTCCAAGTACACTTTTGGTTATAGATGAAAGTGTAAATCGACCTGCAAATGAAAGGTAATAACAACTGATTATAATTCATGTAATATAACATAAATTATAATACACTTATTGACTGCATCTAGACAGCGAATGTTTAAATACTTGTAGCATATTTGATCCTGCCATAGGCAATACAACATATTGCATAAAAGTTTCTCGCAATTTTGATATTCTTTCGAGCGCATTTAACCATTTTACAGAAAATAGTAATTAGACCTTGGAAAATTTGCTTATAAAAATTAAAAATTGCGTAAACGTTCGAAATCTATGTAACATACAAAGAGAGAGATTAATGTAATAATGTGATTATTAATTGGACGAATACATAAATAAAATGATACAGTAAGACAGTGACCTAATTAGCAGTAACCCATTCCGTATGAAACGTCATAAAATCGCGGGTGATTACCGGGGAATTCCTACATCCATTTTCGTACTGATTCCGTGTGAAATTATTAGTTTTATTAGTAGTAATTAATAGTTTAAAGAAATTAGTTAGTAATTAAAGCGGTATTTTGGTACTGAAATAAACGAACAACTACGAAAAGTAAGAATCTGTCATCGAGACGGTATCACCGCCCATGTGACATTTGTCTCAGAAAAATGTGATTAAATGTCAATCACTCTATAGAGAAGACGTGGTTGTTTCTAACAGGAAACTGCGCATATAATGAAAAAAGAAACGCTAACGCAAACCGCATAAGAGAATAGTCGTATTATATATTTATGTTACAAATACCTATATAGCGATTGCACAACTGCATTCAACGTATGTACATATACATAAAAATATCTGTTTTCCTGATCTCGACCAGATAATACGTTAACTTACGAAATTGCTTAGCTCGTATGTTATCAACGAATTTCTAGCGAAAGCTGGAAGAACGTCAAAGCCACTCTTTGATCGTTCATTCTTTCAAGAATATGTAAAGGATAATCACATTCGTTGAGTCAGGTGACTATTTTCGTCTGTTGCAACAATTTTACGTAACCAAAGGACTATTTTGGTTGTGGAAAGTTATTTTTCCATCGTTCATGATCTCAACGTTTAGTCGAACGATCAACGAGCAAGCCTAGACGTCCCGTGATCGGCGTTTTTTCATTAAACACGATAAAAAAAAGCGAATCAAACAGAAGAGATGCAAATTCACGTACCTGATGTTAACGCAACCAACTATGACAGACCGCCCACCATTTGCAACTCACAAGTAGACCGAACTACGTCCTCCTAAAATATATCCGACAAAGAGACCTCAGCGCACCTAACGACTAAATATTGCAGACCGGTGTCGTGATAGGCCGATTTAAAAATTTGCCCGCGTATTTACGTTGTTTATTCGCCACCGATCCGTACCGTCCACCGATTTTACAGTCACTTTTAAATTCGTTACCAACTCACAAAAGTTTCCAATTCCCCAATCTGCTCATGCATTCGTCCATCGGTCAGTCCCCATAAATATTCATTATAAAAGACTGAAATATGAGTCATGAACTTCCTTTACGCATTCCTTTTAGCAAGAATTCGAGAGAACGTTCTCCAATTTTTGACGAATCAGTAGATTTAATTAGATCTAAATCATGCTAAGACTGGAGGTTTTGAAATATTACACGCTCGTCGACGAGTATTCACTTATCTAAGGTGGTCGTTAGCTATAGTGGTCAAACATTACTTTTTTAGAGTTTTTGGTCTTACCCTCCTAAATTGTGAGACTCGGTGAGAAAACGTGTGCAAAATTTGAAAGCAATCAGACAACGGCAACTCGTGTCGCACTGCAACCCCAACAAACTCTTTGTTACAAATTTTCAGCAAGCTCGGATGAAAACTTGAATTTTGCATATTGCCTTGAGGCGATATGTAACCTTCTCGAAAACTTTTTGTACCTTTTTTTGAATTTCGTATGTGTAAAATACAGTTGCGAGAGGACTTTTAAAAATTTGAAAACTCTCTGGGTTGCAACACTACTGATGACTGCACCTTTGTTTTTTGCTAATCAGTCTTGTGAGAGTAATTGCTTGCTACTTTTTTTAGGCTTACAAGGTTGCATACCGCTTTTAGAATGTAATTCTCAATTTAATTAACGGATGAAACGGAATCTATGAGTTGCATGGGTTTTATTTTTCGAAAATCAAAGCTCACCGCAAACGGTTCTCTTTTTAACAAAAGATGAACGATTCGGAGACAAATGATTAACGTGCAAAAATGTAATCGGTATGCAATAGAAGGGTAACCTATGAATTCCAGTATTCGCGTATTTTTATAAGCTCCTTTTATTTTTATATTGTTATCAGTTTTTCTACCGCCTGAAATATCATCTATCTGTTTTATTTTATAATACGAAAATGAGAGGAAATTGAATTGAAAAAAATGGATGATAATAAGTCGAAAAAGTGCTTTCCTGGTAATTGTATTTTTTTTCTACTTTCTAATGTCCCGTTGTACTTTTTTCACTATCAAAATAAAATTCTTGGGCTGCGTATACTTCGAACTATCTGCGTTAGCAATAATATTCTATCATATTTTTATGATTGAATTCTTTCAGTTGAAGATATGAAAGAATGGTTATATCGTACAAGTATAAAATGTGAATCCCTAAAGTGTCATATGGATTATATGAAGTTGAGATGTCGTGACATGCAACAAGATATTCTTGAACCGAAGATTGCGTTTGATGATCCAAGCTACCATGATCCTAAAAGTAAACTTTCTGATACAGATCAATCTGTGGCTTCCAGGCGAACGAATTATGATTCTTTGCAAAAATCATGCGATGCCACTCTTGAATCTACAAACGACAATGGTATAAAGAAGCGATTATTCTGTTATTGTAAACACAGGCTTCAAGCTATTTCCATTGCAGATAATCTAGAGGATTATGACTTGTGCCAGAGTCCCAGATTAGAGAACATTGTCCCTAAAATTAATTTGCACTATAAGGATAGAGAAAAAATAGAGAACAGAAGCATTAAAGAGAAATCAGAAGTTGAAGCAGATAATTTTGCTTTTACCAGTCACCCGTTACTACAGAGTCCTCGCATTCAGTCTACTCCATTGTCGCCAATATGCAAAGACATATTGGTATTGCAATTTTGATAAAGTTAATAGACAGAGCATGCATAAATTTCTGCCTCCATAAGGTCATTTGAAAATAGAGCTTTGAAGTCACATATTTTTACTTCTTCATTGTACCGAATCATAAATATTGTATATTTGAATGACAGAAATTTGTGAACCTGTATTTAACCCTAGGTGTACGGAGCACTAAAACTGACCTTTTTATATTAATTTATATTAAATTTTTAGCCATTTTTTAATAATATATACTTGACCTGTAAACCTAGCATTAACAGAAATGTATGTTGAAGGAAAATGTTAACTTTAATTATTTAATTAACAGTACGAAGAACAAGCTGAAAATTGGCATGATGCGTATCAGCAACACTTATCAGAATATTCTGCAGAACTAATGCAAAATGTTGGTTACTCGAAGAAGCCTTTTAGAGACTTAAAGTTAGACAATAAGGATGGGTATATACACCAAGATCTACCATCTGCAAAGCATGGTATTAAATTAAATATCCCTGGTAGCGTAACACACGGAAGTGGTGGTAAGAGTAAAGTATATCGAAAAAATGAAAAGAAAGAGAAAACAGCTTCTTCTGCATTGCCAAGCAAAAAAGGTTCTGTGTCTAAGTTAGATGATATTGCCTCATTGAAATTTAGGAAAAGAAGAAAAAAGCTATGTGGTTCTACCTCGAAAAGTACGGTAGCTACGAGAGACACAAATTTTGTAGGAAGAAAGGATGCTAAAAGGCGAAAACAGAAAAGTATGAATTAAAAATACTGTACGAATTAATTGTTATATGAACTAATTATTTCTGTATCTCCAGGTGTTACTAGTGCTCGCCACGCACCGAAATGTGCTCAGGCTTCAAAGAAAGTAGTTGAAATTTATCACAACTCAGCGGTGAAGAATGGTAGCACTTTTGTTAGCAATAGTAAACACTCGAGGATTAATTCTCACGCCTCTTCTGTTAGCAATAGTAAACACTCGAGGTTTAGTTCTCACGCAACATATAGCAATAAATTACCAGTAGGTGCAAGTAAACAGCAAAATGTTCATGCGAAAACGAAATGCGAAAATAATAATTATAAATATAGCTATAATAAAATTGAGGATAGTCGGCCAAGTAGTCCTCTGAAACATAGTCCGTCTAGACAAAAGACTGAGTAAGTTCTGATTATGTTGATTACAAGGATTGCCAAATGTGATTTATACAGTCAGCCTCATAATTGATGGCACATGCTTTAAATCAGAATAACTTTTTTATGAATGGACCAAACAACTTGAACTTTTCTGCCAAGCTAGGTAGATTAGTTTACTAGATGATATGTAATGAAAATTTTGGAAAAATTGTGTTTAGTTTGAGTTACAAAATAAATAGTAGACGTTGCTTTTTACAACTTTTTTTATTTGGACTTGTAACGAAAATTTAAAAAAAAAGTGTGCTTTGTAGATTCATATAAGTTGTATGCATGTTAAAAATTTAATAGACATTGGTCAATCGGTTTATGAGTTCAATTTATAATAAACTGAGGTCGCTTGGCCCACTTATTAACAATTCTGATTTAAAGTCTGTGTCATCAATTATGAGATTGTGTACGTTCAATTGCAGGGAGAAAACTACGAACCCTCATAATCAAAATTGTACATCAGAGTGTCCAATTGCTCCTGAGTATACGATGGAGAAGTCCAATTCGAATCAGTATCAGCAGGCGATTCTGCAGGCACAATACTGCAACCCATTAACTACTCGTAGCTACGAAATGCCAACATTGGCTTCAAAATTAAAAAGAGTAAATCGTTCGTACTTCAGTAGATTCACTATTAGAAACATACCGTTTGTAGTGGGTACCTCTGTAAATCCGAGTCACAATTTAGGTTTGAATATACAGCAAGTACGTTGGCCCACGTAGAAATATAGAAAGCCGGTCTCTATTATAGATTTCTTTAATTCGAAAGGTTTTGAGTATAATGAAAACGAGACAGCCCACAGTAAACGGAATCGCTCCGCTTCTCATTCGTAAAGTTGGAGCGACGAAACCGGTGTCTGCGCTTATGGGGCAGGTGAATGATCAGTTCAAGCTGTCGCAGATGAATTCGCAAATGATTAACACGTTCGTGCACAAAGCGAACTCGTTTCTGAGCGAGCCCTTTAATGTATTTGGAAACGAAAGCATATCTTTAAGTTACGGCGCTAAAACGTTGAGAAATTTCAACTTGAACTTGAATCTGACAAACGCGAATGATGCAGCTGTTGATGATGCAATTGAACCCGCGAGTTTTCCTAAGAAAAAGGTATTCGAGTGAAAGGTATAATTAATAGACTGCAGATCTGTGTGCAAAACAAAAATTGTTTTTATTCATTGCAAGACATAGGAAGCAGATAGAAATTTGTTTCTTTTTCTCTTTACTGTTTGAGATTACGACCACCCATTTCTGCTATAAATGCATAAAATCCGCAGTCTAATAATTAATAATCGCTTAATGTTGATAGGTATTTAAATGGTTCGTTTGCAGGACACTCGGTCTGAGAATCAATTGAATCGGTGGAACACAACAGAGGTATCGCAGAACACAGACAATGCTAAAGTGTTGAAACTATTTTCATCTCAACAAAATGTAAAAACACGATTGGAAGTTCAGGACGTCCAGCCAAAGCAATCGGCAATGGATAAAGTAAGATCTAAATAAGATTAACGATTGCAAGTTCTGATAACAAAATATTGCAGGACAATGAATGCGGTATGGATGTGTGCGATACACAATCTGTGAACTGCTCTCAGAATGTAAAAGGAATACGAGAAGTTCTCGTCAATCTTCATGATCAGTTTGAAGAAATGAATGCGTGAGTTGTGTTCAATCCTAAAATATTAATATTTCGAGATGTCAACTTACCTGTAATAAATTCTAGGAAATATGAAAAATTACAAGCAGATTTGGAGAAGAACAATGACAAAAAAGTGGAGGAACAACTATCAAGTTTGGAGAAAGAGTTGAGCACGAAAGAAGATGAGATAAATGCTGTTGTCAATCTATATAAGGAGGTAGAATGATTTTAACACTAGGTTTATGTAGTACTAAAAGTGACTATATTACTGCCATTTCTTTTTCTAATATATACCCAAAGAAATAAATTTGTTGAATAATTTCTCATGGACGCATCTTTACAATCTCAATAATCGTGAATGAAAATATTAGAACAAGTTATTTTGACGCGTCCCGTAAACCTAGTGTTAAGTAGTCGAAAATGGTGCGGATGTAGATCGTTCATGATATTTGTTATCAGGTGATGACACTAAAGCAACAGATGAAGCTGCTCCAGGAGAAGAATAGTTACGTTTGTATATCGAGTGAAATTCCAATGGGATTAGGTCACCCCCATTCACCTGTGCCGTTTATGTTCACAAAGTCGAATGGAACGATTCTTCAGCAAAGGCTTCCTCAGAGAAGAAAAAGTACTATCATCGCAACGAAGGAGCCCACCTCTCTTCGATTAGCTAGCCTACTACGGCAAATTCAAACATTCCAAAAGGAATTGAGGCTATCTTCGTGATAAGAAAGTATGTAATTTTTGGAGGTGAGTTCAATCCATTAACAGACGTACTCAATACACTATAGATACTTAGTTCTTATTTATTTATTTTGTTATTATTTAACGTCGCTTCAACTGCCAAGGTCATTAGCGACGGGGGTGGAACAATGAGATTTCGTACTGTAATCGGTGAGTGTACGATGGGTGTGTGTGTGTATGGACGTGTGCGTGAAGGACCTACAGTTTATAAAGGTGGGCTCCGAACCACCTTGGGCAACGCAGTATAATATCACATAGAAGAATTTCCAGAGGTGACGGCGGTGGGATTCGAACTCACGACCACAGTGTTTGTAGTCGCGCGCTCTATCCACTGAGATACTTAGTTCTCTTTGTTATACACAGAGTAAATTACGAGAAACTTTACACGAATATCTCTGTTGGAGTTGAAATAAAAGGAAATGTTGAAGATAATTTTAGAGACGAAATGTTGACGATGTCTCCAAGGTTTCGAATGTTGTTACGTATTTTTAACTTCGTACCATCGTAGCAGATTTTAAGACGGTTTTAGCGGCCTAGTTTGCTATAACCTTGAAACGACCTTGAAACGATTGATCAAAATTTAATAGAAGTGGCAGATTGTACTATACTTTCTTGATGATTGATGGCGAAACCTAATATCCAAAGTAAAGGCATTGATCCCTCTGTTCTAAAGTTTTGCGTGCAAGGTCATCTCAAGGTCATACTATGCCAGGTCGAAGAATTCTTCTTGTATTACTCTTCAAGATCATGTAAAACAAAAACTCTCGCAATTTTTATCCTCACTAGCAGAGAGATTTGAGTGTTCTGTTTTTCGTGTATCGCTCTGCGCATTTCTACAAAAATAAACGATATCTTAAAATAGCTACAAGACATAAATAAATGAAACTGACGAATTCATTGAAACAAGTAATAAAGTGTTACAGTAAAAAGATTATCTTTTTAATTCGATTTTTCAGTAAATTATAAAACTAGGGATTTGTAGGGTACATTTAGGTATGGATTTCACAATTTTTTCTGTTGCTCAAATTTATTCCAGATTCGACTATTCTTTAATTTTATTTTGAAACTCTCAAACTGCAAAATAAAATTGAAAAACAGCCGAAATTTCGACCGTCTCGGAATAAATTTGGACAGCGAAAAAATCGCGTGTGTAATTAGGACTATTTTTCAGAATGAGGGAAACGCTTGTAGCGGTTCATACTCTTCTTTTATTCGATTCTGCGTGCTACCTCTTATGACGAATAATATTGATTTGTATATGCGTATGGTCTTATGGTATTTATGTATGCATCTGCTTGTATCTATACATACCGTGTATATGTATATACATAATCACACGTTTACGAACTCGAAG
Organism: Sphecodes monilicornis; assembly: GCA_913789915.3. Taxonomy (NCBI): domain Eukaryota; kingdom Metazoa; phylum Arthropoda; class Insecta; order Hymenoptera; family Halictidae; genus Sphecodes; species Sphecodes monilicornis. Next base: position 11,598,568 of record OU565286.1, on the reverse strand, counting down.
GATAATAATTAACATTTCGCTAATTATAAATTCATTCCTTGTCTTTTACCCTTGGTTTGTATGCACCTATATGTCTAATACATGATCGAACGAAAAACTTACCATTAACATAGTGTTCTTTTTTATTCTTTCAGTGTCAGCGCTAACGTCTAGGTACCTCGTGAAAAATTTTTATTTGAACCGTATGGATCTCGTCTCGTCAAAACTAAAATCCCCGTCTGCAGATTCGTGTCGATGCGCTGTCAACAGAGCACGAACATCGAATTCGAGCGGCCACAGAAATATTTCTTCCAAGCAACTGCACATTCTCGTTACAAATTTCATTCTTGTTTTCATTTTTTGTACGCGCAAAGACACACCTCATCTTATCTCTTCTACAAGCTACACAATATCCCCTGCTCAACGACGTGAAATACAAAATGTAATCTTATTTCTAAGACGTTGCTCTTCCTCGTTCTATTGTAACGATCACTGCTCGTACACGCACGAAATCTATCAAAATAAAATATTCTTCTGAATACAAAATAATTGTCTTTCCGCATCGATCGATTCAGAACACGCGAGTCGTCGCGATAATCACTGAAAATTGCGGAGAGCGAAATTTTTGTCGAAAAAATGTCGGATCACGACGGCATAATAACTCCCACCGCGCTTCTACCTTTAACACGATTTTCTTTGTTAAGTATGCGCAGTTATTAGAGACTCGGTAATAATATATTCATAGAACACGAGTCAACCGAATTACAAATATATTATGGTTCTCCGCAGTTTTGATTATTCCACGGCGACTCGGTTTTACGCAAAACTATGCAGCGTCGTTTAAACTTAAACTATACTTTTTCCAGCGGATCGCCGATAATCCCAGTTACCTCTACGAAGAAAAGTGTGGAGACGGCCGAAAATGGTTTTTTTTTCTCTCTCGTGTTCGAAAGACAACGCAAACAGTATATCTCTTATATCACAGACTAAAAAATGCTTTGGTTTTAAACAAGGCAAAGAAAAAATAATCGTTCGCTTTTCCGTTCGCCCCGCGCAATTTTATCCTCGAGAGAAGAAGGCTTACTAGAAATTTCAATTGTTCCAAATTGTTCGAAGAAGTTAACCCTGCAGAGGCGCTCTGTTTTTGAAATTTCTTTCAAAAATTTTGGTAAATATTTCAGAAAACTCATCAAAGTACACGTAGTGAGTCACCTGACGATAAAAGCTGTGACAATAGCGAAACTGTTGTATCAAAAAACGTTTCGGATAAATGGAATATTATGTTTATGATGAATGATCGGTATACAAAGAGTTGTTGTAAGATGTGAGGAGGCCCAGGTGCCATTGCAGGATTAATTGTGTTTTCTTCGTGCGACTGTGCGAAATGAATTAGCATGAAACAAAAGAGTTCGCTGAGAATCAAATCTGAATCACAGTATTCAGCAAGAAATTTGTTAAAATTTCTGTTATCGGATATGCTTTCTGTAGAGATATTGTAGACACGTTCAAGTATGTAGATTGTTCGCAAGAGAAGATAATGCGCACCCCTTTTGCACGGCTGCCGCGTCAATCGAATTCGCAAAGCATTTCTTTTCTTTTTCGTAGTTGACGCGTTTAAAAACTAAACTATAGCACCCTCGTACGAGTCTTCGTTAGAGTCGAATTTTAAGGCTATCGCTTAAAAATTCTAGAGAGCCGGCCTGGCGGGTTCGCCACATTCGATCACCTGCAAATTTTTGCTCGTCCGAACCGATTGCGAATCGCATAAATCAACGAGCGCGTTTTTTCATTTAATGGTTACGTTCAATACGCTATAAGACTGTAACAGTTTATAGTACTCTACAATTACAACATGTGATATCTCTTACAAGGTACTTACATTACAAATAACCCCACAAATTCGTTCATTGCTCTCAGTGTTCGATCTGGTGGCGAATTCTCGCAGAACGAAACGAACATACCGATTTTACGTAAAAACAACGTTAAGTACAAAACTTCACGCGATAAGTACAAAAAGAATCCGTAATCGGAAAACCTAAGCGATACGATTAAACAACAAATTGTATTAGAATTTCTGTACAAAAACAAATGTTCTTATCATATTTATCTCGATTACATCCGTGGCTGTGAAGCGAAACAACGAGAGTCAACGCGCTTCTATTTCCACTCCTCGCACTATGATTTATTTTATGATTGCATTGAGTAGAACTTGTGCATCGTTCGTCATTTTTTAGAAGAGAAAGGGAACTCATACAATAGAATCCTATTCCAGCTTAAAGGAAATGAATAATATACATATTTATCACAAGACTCGATGTTATAGTGCAAGGGGTTAAACAGAATAATGAGAGTGTAAAATTGCTTCAGGCAAAGCGACCGTGATCCATTAGACTTGTCATGAGAATTCGAGACTCACGTTTGTTTGCCTTGGGCTTTTGTATTATTGCACTCTTATTTTAAGAAAAAGTTGTTTTAATGTATTTTCTGTTTTCTGAGAATATATGAACACTGTCTTCCAGATGTGAACGTCATTGTTGCATCTAGCAGCCACAGACATAAAAGTAATCTCTGACAATGTGAATTCGCCAGTTTGTTTGCGGGACACTAAACACACGTGCGGTGTCTAAACTTCTCGATCAGCTGCCCCTTCTTGTCTCTCCTTCTCTGTTTTCTCTTCTCTTTGTTCGAGTATAGAGGAATGCGTGAACTAATTAAAAAAACGCGACTAACTCTCGTACGCCTACAATACGACCGCATTGCAGCGTTAAACACGAAATCGTTGTGAAGTACAGAAGGAAGCAACTGCTTTTTCGGATTGGTTTCTCGTTAAAAAATAACAAAATGTTTTGTCGGCGTTATTAAAAGTACGGTACAAAACTGACGATGGTGTGTGTTCATGTCGTTCGATATCGTTTTGCTCTCAATGAGTTATACCTCGCCATGCGAAATTGTTCATACAAATCGGTAGACGTTTGTGATGAGTTTGAATAAGTGCATTATGAGACAAACACTCTCTCTCTCTCTCTCTCTCTCTCGCTGTGTTGAAATCGATGTTAAGTATTTTGAGAAAGTCATGTGCAAATTGGAGTAATTGTTTCGGCACGCGTGTCGTAGCAGCCACTGTCGTTTTCCTAACTATGGGTGCTTAGAGTTCAAAGTACTAGACGGGCCTTGTGTCCTTTAATAACATCTATGAGTCCATTAAATTAATTGTATTTGTCGGTATCCTTGCACCAAGACACGAAATCTCTTATCATCGAAAGCATGTTCTTCTGCATCCTAATCTATTAACCGGAAAAGACGTCGCTCGTCTCGCCTTTCGTGCATTTTCATCGTGTCATAGCAACTGCAGTAGCGTAAACTACTATTTTCGTTTATTGCAGAAAATCATATATCCGTACAGTTGTGTAGAAAAAAATTACCCGGTTAACAGGCTCAAAGCTTTTGATTTGGCTTCCTCATCTCTTATCTCTGAACTCCCTGTCGCACAATAGGATTGCCTAATGCGTCGGTGTTGTTCCGCGATGCTTCTGGGATTTTACTGTTGCCTTTTTCATAAACGCACGGCTAGTGGTGCAGCCGTTTAGATACTGCGTCAGGCATTCTTCGCTATGAGAGCTTCGATCAGTCTAAGTTTCGCTTTGGCCTGTTTGTAGGATTCGTAGACGGTGGTGACTTGCGGGCCTCGATCTTCTCTCTGCATCCGGCGACCAGCGCGGGCCTCGAATTGTGCTTCCAATTCCTTCAGAGCTCGCCGGAGACGCTTCTTCTCTTCCCTGGTCAGTTTCTGTTGGACCAACAAGTCCTCTCTGAAATCAAATCGAAAGTTTTACTCTCGTCTGTGACAATAATATTAGTGACATTTAATAACTGTGACGTCATCTTAGTTACTTCTTATCAAGTTATTTCTTAGTGTATCTGCACCTTTAGTTTGAATAATACGATCTATAGACTCTTTTCGAGACTATTATAAGTGCAACGTTCACTCACAGTGGAAGCGCGTGGAGGATCTCGTTATTGCTGCGGCTGCCCTCGCTGCTACTGTGCTGGCTATCGCTGTCGGTTGGCAGCTGATCCCCGGTGTCAATGCAATCCAGGATGCCTCTGTGCGACATGTCCGGCTCGCTGGCTCTTCTCTCGGGGTCCGACTGGTTGCCAGGCAGGTTGGACGACGTGAAGTCCATCGCTTCGTGTTCCAGTATGGTCGCCAGCTCCGTGATGCTGTCTTTATTTTTGTTCTACGGGAAAGCACCGTTTAGAGGACGACGGTCAGCAATGTCAACTCTCTGGGGGGTTGTCATCGGAGACTTACCACTCCGGCCCTAATGAGCAACCTCTTCAAGGTTCTATATCTGTCGTATAAAGGTCGTACGACGGTCCGATCTTCCGTGGGAGCGGGTCTACCGAAGGTGTTCTCGATATGAAGCAGAGCTTTCTGCACCGCGGTCTTCTCCTCCAACAGCTGTTCGTACGAGAGCTCCTCCATGTTGTCGGATCTGTTGTACTTCACCCTTTTCTCGCCAAGCTTCTTTTCGATCTCCTTTACCATCTCCTCCATTGACGTAGCTCTGGTCTTCTCTTGGCTGTTGTTATTATTTGTCGGACTGGTGCTGAGTGATTTGGTCCTGTTGTTAGCGTTGGCCAGTAACGCACCGACCGGGTCCTCCTTCAGCATCTTGTGCTCCTTACGAAGCTTGTTCAGCTCCGTGCACAGCCTCTTGATGTCCCTGTTGCTCATCTTGTCCGAGTGGCTCGGCCGGTAGCCGAAGTTCTCCTCGAACTCGTCCTCGTACTTCTTGATCTTCTTCTTCAGCCCGTTGATGTGCTTCGTCAGTTGCTTCAGCCCCAGCTCCGCGATCGTCGGCGTGCCTGGCTGAACCTCGTTCTCCGAGTAGAACCGTCTGCTGACGGGCAACAACAACGAATTCCGAGGCGATAGCATTGCCTCCACCCTGGCGTCAATGGCTTCTCCCTGCGAACGTGCGATCGGCTAATCAGATAACACGAATCACTGATACGTATACAGCGTCTTATGAGATAACGCCGCTTCGTCAAACAAAAATATCCTGCGATACGGCTCTCCCTTTTGGAAGAGACCCGTGACACCGACCGTAATCGCTCTTCACCCTATCTAGGGGTAGCATTACAATCAAAGGCTGTGGAGTCTGAGTCGGCATTTGGCAGGAATTTCTGATCACTGGAGTTGAAGTCGGAGTCGGAGTTGGAAGAAAATATGCCGACTCGGACTCTGTGTTAGTCAATTTTACAAATACCAAAAATGCGCTCAAAATAATTGAAAGTTTTATCTTTCGTCTTAGAAAACCAGGAATTTTTTAGCGTTTTAGAGCGAAATTCGCGCTATAGTTTGTTTCGTAGAAGTAGATATGAAATTACGATTGCAGTGATGTCCATATACTTTTAACACTAGGTTTACGAGTCTTCAAAATGACGTGTTGCAAATTTTTTAATTTACGATTGTTGACATTGAAATGTAAAATAGTCACTGTTAGTGCTCCGTAGATCTAGTGTTAATTAATGAAGAAATCGCTGGAAATTAGGGGGAATACCCTTCTCATTCTTTGTACGTCAATGCCAACATCGCGATGATAAATTTACAAATTTCAGTTCAGTTGCTATTTACATTTTCCTCTCGTTGGAAGGTCCAGTTGGTTAAGCTGGGATTGTTTAGGTCTTCATGGTCGACAGTAGGTGGTCGAGCCGGTGATGGGGACCGGCTCGGCCCGCTGCTCAGCATCTCCAAAAAGCTTGGGCCGGGAGAACCGTTGCGGCTGTTGGGACTCGATGACACGTTGTAGATGATCTCTGGCTCCTCTTCATTCTCCTGTTCAAGAGAAGTACGCAAGTTAGCAAGTTTCTCAATTTTATTGGAGAGTTTCAGTGTGTGTCTTTACCCTCAATTAGTATCTTACCTTGCTGGAATTCTCTGCGTCCACGATCTTGTGCACTCTTCTTCTTCTGGCCTGCCTTCTTCCTCGCGGTGTGATACTTCTGCTAAAGCGCTCGCTGCTCCTCAACTTCTCCGCGTCGCACTCGAACTTTTCTGTTTCTAGAGTCGTCGCCTCGCACGGTGATGGAAATGACGAGCTCTTCTTCGAGATCGGTGAGACGTTCGTTCTCTCGTGCAGAGGAAGACCTCCGCATCTCTGAAACAATTTACCCTTTTATTCAAACAGTCATGATGTTGTCAGCCTCCGTAAATTTATTTAACACGATCGCTACGAGATTTTATTTCAGCAACGGCCCTTCATGGTTACATTATTCTATCAAATGCAATTTATCCTTTTTGCAAAAATTAGAATAAAGATATTGCCATAGAAAAGCTTCAGTTCCGAATATCATGCTATGTATTACAATTTTAAATAAAGACATTCATACAATTAATTTGATTTTCTTTATACATTGTACAAAATCGTGGTCGTCACACACGTGTGACGTTGGTAGCGAACGTGTTAAAGATGCAAAGCAGCCAATTAGTATTTCTTTGCTCCAAATAGTGTTTTGACAAACAATGTCTTGATGAAGAATTAAATCTACTATATGGAGCAACGGCTACCCTGCTACTAGTCCTACTAACAATTTTCTAACGCGCTCCGCGAACACAAAATCATACTTTAAAAAATAAGTTTAACACGTTCGGGATGTATTTCAGCAATAGCCTCCATAGTTAAAATATTCTATTAAATGTAGCCTCTCGTAAAATATGGAACAATATATTGTCATAGAAAAGTTACAAGTTCTCCGAATATCATACTCTGCATTAGAATCAATTAGAATTATAAATGATAACATGCACAAAATTAATTTAATTTTCTTCGTGTGATATACAAGATCGTGATCATCACACATATGTAATGCTGGTCGCGAACGTGTTAATAATAAATACGCTATTATAATACTGTCAATGACATAAATATGTAAATTGATTAACAAAAATCCAAAGAAAGTAGCAGGATTAAAATTAACACGTTACCTACCCTCGAGTACAGTGGATTTTCAAAATATTAAAAACACTTGCACACAAGTTGACGATTTTTTAATAAAATAGTCAATTTTTGTAATCAGCATTACATGGTTATAACACGTGTTTCTCACGACTCCAATAATTTGATCACCCACTGTATTTATTATCTTTCCAGCACTAAACCTGCCTAATTTTGAAAGTAATCGCTACGTGTCGTCTTATAAAATATATTTATTACTAGACAGCGGACTTTATGCATTTATGACAAAAATGAGGCGTAATTTCAAACAATATAAACATTAGAAGAATTTAAAAATACTATTATATTATTTTCAACCTGTTAAACATATTACGAAAGAAAATAAATTTCTATTTCACTCCAGTTTGTTACAATTCACGTGAAACATTTTTATTTTGCACAATGATCCGCTGTCTATTTATTACAATATGTCTGCATATAGAAATATAGTTAACCGTTTCTCATGAAAGCATCTTGCATACTGTCAATAAGTGTAAAATAACAAATCCGAAGCTGGAGGGCTCATCAGTCGTGGTACGTTCGGTGTTAAAAATCTGTGATTCGCAGCCAAGTAATTACAATATTGAATGTGTATTGTTAGTCTATCATCGGAATTGCTATCGCCATTGAAAAATTAACACCTTCGCGACTACAGTCACAGATATGTGACGGCTGCAACTTTGCAGTTTACTCAAAGATATGTAGTCATATTAATTTTATACATTTTTTTATGTGTAGTCATAATACACGGTATACTATTTAAAGATTCCTTGACTTTCTGTTACTAAATTGTTTCAATATTTTATGATGTAGATACATTGCATTTGTTAAAACATTTTAACAATGTAGGTGAGCAATGAAACAAATACTGGTCGCGAACGTGTTAAGAAACTCTTGGCTTCAAATCACAGATTACAAAGACAATGAGAGAATCTCAGGTAGGTAACGTGTCAGGTGATTCTTCGGAAAGATGATCCAGGTTTCTTGAGACTGCTCACCACACCATGCCCCATCTCTTGTCCTATCTGCGACAGAACGTGAAGATGTTCCTCGCTGTTGAAATCCTCGTGACTGCTCACTCGCCTGATCGTATCCGCTGTTTCCGCGGGGCTGTCGAGGACACGTTCCTCGCTGCTACTTCTAAAAATCATTTCGAACGGAATGTCAATCGACAAATCAGGCATGGTCTCTAGCCGTGGTAGAATCAACAAGCAAGACTGTCTTTTTATCGATCCCACCTTATCAACTTCCTCTCCTGACAACAGGACTCACGGCGTTCTTTGCGCTTACGCGGTTTCAGCGCGCAAAGCAGGAACGCGCCGTCCGTCTCGGACTCCTTCGGTTCGTCCTTCGAGTCCTTGCAAAGTTTACAGTCACTGGCAGGGATCACGCCGTTCACCGCGCTGTTATCACGGATGCTGCAAACAGAAATATACAGATCGTTCACCATCTCCTTCCAGTCGGACAAATCTTTCATTTTATTTTATATGAGATGTAATGCGTTTTTGAATCGGGACTAACATGTACATAATGATCTATGACTATCTCGTTTCATTCAAACAAATTTTTCATTTTAATTTATATGGGATGTACAGTAAGTCCGCGATCTACCGGGGGTGTAAAAAGTATTCGTACACATTTTAAAATCAAATAACTTTTTTAAAATTAAACCAGACGACTTCATTTCTTTTGCGACGTTAAAAGGATTAATTTACTAGGTAATGTGTAAATAATATTTTCTAAAAATTGGTATTGGTCGCAATTGTGAAGAGAAAAGTAATGGTCTCAATTTTTAACTTCTTTATCTTTGCCTATAATGAAAATTTAAAATACGCCTTTTGTAGATCTACGTAAGATTATATACACGCACAAAGTTTCACCGAAGTCGATTAATGTTGCTATGAGCTAAAAACATTACAAGATTAAAGTTTAAGGGTGAAAGTCGCAGATTTTCGGTCTTTTCAGGGAATTTTGTCCTTATCTAATCACCTTTAAATGTTTGTAACTCATAACAACGTTAACCGATTTCGATGAAACTTTGTACATGTACATAACTTACTTAGACTTACAAAATGCGCCTTTTAAATGTTTATTACAGGCACAGATAAAAAAGTTAAAAATCGCGAACATTATTATTTTCGTCGCAATTCCGACCAATAGCAATTTTTAGAAAAAAATTATTTACACGCTACCTAGTAAACTTATGCGTCTGATATCTCAAAATAATTGTAGTCGTTTGATCCAATTTTGAAAAAGTTATTCGGTTTTTAAAGGTGTACGAATACTTTGTACACTCACCGTAAGCAGTGATGGTATATGGTCTCGGTTTTTTCGCGGATACGCGACTAAATGCAGGAACGTACCGTGCGTCTTATGTTTGTGGGGAAAGTAGGGGAGAACTGTTATTGGTGGGAAACCGGACAGAAGAGTGCAAGACGACACGACGAGACGACCGTACTTCGAAATTTTGGTAAGTTAATGTTAATATATTCGATTTCATAATGGTAACTAGTATTGGAGAAGGAGCTACTTGTCAATTCATATTTGAAAATCGAAAAAAAATTTGCGAAACTATGCGGGGTGACTAAGGTACCCCATTTTAGCCCAACTTTGTACTTTACTGACGCTAAAATCCTTGCGCATGCGCGAGAAAACCGAGACCATATACCATCACTGACCGTAAGTCCTCTTTCGGTTCTCTGCCGGGACTTAGATCGAGACGGGAAACTATTCTTTTGTGGCCGCGTCGACCGCGCCGAACGTAGAAAAGGACAGCATGTAAACACGGACCGCTATCCTCGTCTACGTCCGAAAATCACTGTACATATCGTCAATTGAACCACTAAATATTTAGTGTTTAGTGTCATTTTAATCAGAAAAATGCCAGAAACAAATTGGTGAAAGTTCCATAAAAAAATAATGAAAAATAAATAAGTCTTGTAATTGGATTAGTAGTGATTCACACCAATATACTCGACCCAGGATCAAATTACGCGGCATGTTTACACTGCTCGGCGACCGAGGCAGCTCGAGCTTCTTCGCCCCCCCGGGGATACCCCGCAGTGGAAGGAGTAGACGAGGGGACATAGATCGCAACGTTCCGTTGAACTTAGATCGCGGACTTACTGTACTGTGTTTTTGAATTAGGGCTATCACATACATAAATATCAATGACTGTCTCGTTCTATTTAATTAAATTTTTCATTTTAATGTATATGATATATACTGCGCATTTGAATCGAGATAAACACAGAGAATTGTGAGCGAGCTTACACGTACTACCAGGAAGAGTCCATTAAAAACTAGACTGATAAATTACACTTTTTAGGATCTTAATCTTACTTTTAATCTTCCGGTTTTACGTACATTATAATTAAATTATAAATTTTGATACAATTTTTGGTAGTGAATATTGCCAACATTTTACACAACGTTGCATACCTTGCTTGTAAATAGACTGTGTGCATTTTATGCATTTATGATAAAAATTAATAGGTCAAACAAAACATTGAAAAATCGTTAGTAGAAATTAGGGACGTTGTTCTATCATATTCCATGTTTTAAGATCACTGAAGGAGACATTACATTTTCTTTTAACTTTAGTTTCTTGCAGTTGCCTTCGACAATTTTTATTTTGCATAAAAATCCGTAGTCTACTAGTTTTTTATTCAAATTGAGAAGCTAGGTAATCTATTCTAAATGAAATTAATTAAATCCCGGGCACGCTATTGGATGTAGTTCAGAGAATTAGAAAATGTATGAAGAAAGTTGATGCAATTTCAATTCATCCCATAAGGACATTAACACTAAACCTATCACGGTCAAATTACCGGTTCTCTATTTCACAATTATTGAAATAATAAACACGCTTTCATAGGAAATGATTCAACTGACTTCTTTACTTAGCACAGATTATAATGAAAACCGTAAAAACTTGAAGTAAATTAAATCTTTTCATATAGCATTTCACTTTTATATGTTTTGTGCTTTGTAGGTTCAGTGTTAAGAAAAGGCAAACTATTAAACAATAAAAAATCCTCAAGTTGAAAGAGTCACTAGCTGCAGAAGGAACAAAATCTTGAAATTGAGACAAGTACGAAGCCTGATTAAAAATTTACCAATATTAATTTTCTTTAAATCGAAACAAAATTTTATTTTATCGTTGTCGATACATAGTCATTGGAGACAATAAATATGAACTTCCTTCTTCTTCTAAGAAACTATGAATGACAGAGAAGTTCTAATCACTGCAACCATAAAATAAATTGTAGTGCAATGGGTTAAAGCTAATAGAAGAAGAAATCTATGTAAGATTCGCATGACCTCGAAGTCGATGCGACTAAAAAACAACAAAGACGAAGAAGAAGAGAAGGAAGAGGGAAAAATAATTTTGTCAGTTTGTTAGCAGAAGAATGTGCGAATAAGCTCAATTCCGCAGAGCCGCCGCATTTCACCGTATTTCATTAGTCGGAGTTGATCAGTCGGTCGTCCGAGTGGCTCAATTAATGACCCAGCAGTTACGATGGAAGCGAGAGAGATCCTTTTTCCCCTTCGAGCACACGATATCTCCTCTGTCCGGTGATCACGAGTGACGGAAAATTCCGTTGTGGTACCACCGAAGACCGGTTCGATCAGCACCCATAGGAAATTAACGAGGTAAACAACGTCTATGCGCATCACATGGCTCGCGGCTCTATTAATCCAATTCGCCGTCGTGACGGCTGCGAATTGCGAAACGAACGAACCAGAAGAGTCCAGAGACAACGAAAGGTGGGTGGATCGTGTGGAAAGAAACCGAATGATTCACAGGATGAACGCTTCCGTCTATGGATATAACTCTTGAATGAACAATCTTGCTTTTCTCATCTAAAGAACGTGGACGAAGGCTTCGATCATTGCTGGATTTAGTGGACCAGTCGAAATGGTCAAAGATTTATTTATATTCTGCAACATTATTGAATAGATATACTCTAGAACAGGGATGGGCACGGTAGGGGCCCCTCAAACGCCTGCTTCTCCCACCAACCTCTCTTTCATGCGCGAGGACTGCTCACTGTTCGCGACGGGCGAAGCACTTCTTTCCTTTATGGTAACGCCGGATGCTGGTGGGGGACAGTGGGCGCTATGATAAGGACGGTTTTGTCTCAATTGAGACAAAAATGCCCATGCCTGCCCTAGAATAATCTGCAATTCTTTTAATCTTTTTTCTGCCTCACATTGTTACTCATTTTTGTCATAAATGCATCCAATCCGCATTCGAATAATAAATTTAAAGATTCCAACATCTTTCGATACCTGTCATTTCCTACGTTTTAAACGTACAATACAGGTCTAGACAAAAAGATTCTGAAAAGCAATGTTTAGTATTTTCTCCGCAGTACCATCCGATTGTAATATTGTCAACATTTCTTGTTAATGTAGTAAACTAATTGCTCTAACGACTCAACAAAATTCAATTTGTTTAATTCAATGTTAAAGAAGATATTCCCTTTTAACAACTTGAATGTCAGGAGGGTCATAGGTAAAAACGATTGTTAAAAAATAAATGCCAGTGAGTACCAATAGTGAAATTAACTGTATTACAAAGTACCATTATCAAGTATCTAACAATTTTCAGCAACATCGCAGTCCTATTGTACGAATTAAACAGGTGACACGCTTGGAGAAATGCATAAAATTCGCGTGGTAGTTAACGCGTAAAATATTTATACGAATCCCTATACGATATACTGGGTCATTTTGACCCATCTTCACCGTCCTCAAAATGTCCTTACTCCAATGTTTAATTGTGTTAATAACCGGTACATGGATAAAACCGTTAAAAATTTGATAAAAATCTGAAGCAATATAAAATGGTGACTTCTTCTGCTTCGTATTAATAGCATCGTCCACATACTTTTGAGTGACAGTGTATGCGAGCCACTGTACGTGTATCGAGTTATTTTGGCTCATCTTCACCGTCCTCAAAAGGTAAATATTCCAAAGTTCAATATGCGTTAATAACCGATATATGGACAGAATCCTTAAAAATTTGAAAAATATCTGAAGCAATATAAAATGGTCACTCTTCTGCTTCGTATTAATGGCATCGTCCACATACTTTCGGGTGACAGTGTATGCGAGCCACTGTACGTGTATCGAGTTATTTTGACCCATCTTCACCGTCCTCAAAAGGTAAATATTCCAAAGTTCAATATGCGTTAATAACCGATATATGGACAGAATCCTTAAAAATTTGAAAAATATCTGAAGCAATATAAAATGGTCACTCTTCTGCTTCGTATTAATGGCATCGTCCACATACTTTCGAGTGACAGTGTATGCGAGCCACTGTACGTGTATCGAGTTATTTTGACCCATCTTCACCGTCTTCAAAAGGTTGATATTCCAATGTTTAATATGCGTTAATAACCGATATATGGACAGAATCCTTAAAAATTTGAAAAATATCTGAAGCAATATAAAATGGTCACTCTTCTGCTTCGTATTAATGGCATCGTCCACATACTTTCGGGTGACAGTGTATGCGAGCCACTGTACGTGTATCGAGTTATTTTGGCTCATCTTCACCGTCCTCAAAAGGTTGATATTCCAATGTTTAATATGCGTTAATAACCGATATATGGACAGAACTGCCGCCAAAGAAATTCTGTAGCCGGAGACGTCGTAGAATGGCGTTCCGGGATCGATCGGTCTAAATAGAAATACAAAGGTCATCGGTTCTACGATTTCCCGAGTTACGTGACTTTCGTTGCACCTCGATTACGCGAGAGACCGTGTGCATCGATTGATTTATTTATTAACGGACAGGTGTTCTCCAGTCGAAGAGGAACTGCGTCGAAGAGGAACTGCAAAGAAGAAGAAGAAGAAAAAAGGGGGTCGTCGCACGCGAGACAGAGCTCGCGTAAAATCGTTCGTGGATAAAAAGGGACTCTGGGAAAACTGATCTATCGAACGAACTGGTTCGACACAGGGCGGCGCAATTGATTACAAAACAAGAGTCTGGCAAGCGGTTAGCTCCAGGGTCGCGACCCGAAACGGAAGGTAAAGGGGAGGAAAAGCGGTGGAAAACGGGAGGGAAGGGGGAGGAAAAGGTGCCCAGGGAGATCGATCGATCGCCATTCACGAGGGAAATGCCTTTGAGAGACTGCAGTGAGGTAGGTCGGCTGTTCTGATTACGTTACGCATTTTATCCGGCTTTTTCTCCGTGCATCGTTCAACCGGAGAACGGACGAATCTATAATCTAAATAAAATGGTGCCGAAGAGAGAGCCTGCCGGCCAATTTCCCCTCGAATCGAATGAAAGCGCGGAATCTTGTTATTCGTTTCGGAACGGTTTTTCTGGAAATCTATTTTTCGGCGCATTATTCGATTAAAAGGCTGCTAAACAGGAATTTGACGTAAAAGTGCGAAACTGGAGCAGTTGTTTGCTTATTTTTTGTTCCTTTGGGTCTTTGTATTTTGTGGATTAAATTGGATCAGAGATAATATAGAATTCTGGTAAAAATCTTGTTATTAGTAGACTGCGTATTTTGTACACGTATAAAAAAATGGGTATGTGCAATTTAAAACAGTCGAGAAAATAAAACAATTTGAAGATGTCGATATACTATTTTCATGTTTATAACATTTGTAAAGAAAAGAAGAAATTTGTATTCGGCTTCTGTGACTGACAATTGACGAAGAAAATTTTCATTTTACATGAAGATCCGCAGTCAGGTTATTGAAATAGTTGGCTGCTTCGTTCCACTATTTAATAAAAGACTACCAAACGGGAATATGACGTAAACGTCCGAAATTGGAGCAGTTGTTTGCTCATTTTATATTTCTTTAGGTAATTGGGATTTTTGTATTTTGAGGATTATATTGGAGCAGAGATAATATAGAATTCTGGTAAACATCTAGTTATTAAAATTGCCAGTTCTTTCGTTGCATCATTTGATTAAAACGCGGACAAACACGAGTTCAACATGTTGGACCTAGTCAACACATGTCCTAGAAATAGGAACATTTATATTTTGAGAATTAAATTGGACTTTTGTATAACGCGACCAAAAATTGTTTAAAAATAGGGTATAAGTGTGTCTTCTGTGGCAGAAAATGTATCGCCCTTAAATAATTTTGTATTTTGTACATTTACTGTACATTTATTGCCACTTAAAATACATACATATCGTCTTCTTATTAAACCATTTCTTTAATCGCATTTGACGAGAGTATGCTTTAAAATTCAGGGAAAAGTTCCCAGTTAACATTAACATTATTTACATATATATATTTTTGTGAGGAAAGTTATAATTAAAAGCAAAGATCTAGGTGTAGGTCAAATTGATGACGCACGAGGATTAAAACAATAAAAATTAGAAATTTAAGATTAATTGTAGCCATTGCTACTTATATGCTCATGTATCTAATAAATTAATGGTTAACCTTCGTATCGTACCTCCGAATAGGTTGAAAAATATAAAAAAAATTGATGTATATGAATTTGAACGAATCCAAAGCCATGACTGGCAAATCGTCAAAGGCATCCGGCTTGCCGATAACCACTAAATCTAAAGAATGAATTGTCTGACTCATATATGAGTCACGCGGTAGTCGATTTGCTAGTAGACAGAACTTTATTAATAGCTTTCTTAATGACTGTGCTATATCAGAAAACATGCCAAGCATTTTTGGTTACAGAATAATATCTGAAGAAAATTTTATCGCGTTGCGTTGCTCGGAATAACCTTTTGATTAACAATTCCCATTTTACTGTAAAAAATTGGCAGGAATAATAAATTATTATTACTACCATATTAATAAATTCTGGTTTCCAAAAGTATTAAAGGATGGTAAATGAAGTATTAATGTGTGTTTTTAGGGAGTGCTGCCATTTTATTGGCCGTTATTTTGGTCCCCGTACATTCACTTTTATAATAAATAGTAAAGTTGAATACTGTCCAACGAACCGTGGATATTGTATAAAATGTCCAGGAAATTTGTGAAATACCTGCCCATTATACACATTGTCCGAAATATCGGGCATTTTATAGAACATATACATATTTCGTAACATATACATATACAGGGTGGAAATTATAAAGCGTTACAAACTTTCAGATGAAAGTTATTCAGTACCGAGGGGGACATCATGTGGTGGGACTTTTATTTTTCCCGGCTGACACTCCAAGGTGAGGTGAAGGTCAACTTCCTTTTTTTAATGGAATGATGTTTTTTTTATCCTCCATCAAATATTGCGTTTTAAGATGAGTTCAATTACCTACGACTCAAGGTCATTCAAGGTCAAACTTGTAGGGAAATGCAGAAAAGGTGTTCTCGTTTTATTTGTACATACTTCAGTTTAGCATGTGTTCAAAATGATTACCTCTTACTTCCATGCACTTAACAATTCTTTGTTTAAATGATTCTCTAACTCTGCTCAACATTTCAACATTTATCTTAGCACAAGTTTCGCATATTCTGACTCTCTTGTTTTACAGTCAATTCCATATAAATACACACAAATTGAACGAGGAATGAGACGATGGCTAAGGTCCCAGACAGTCAAATAAGACGATTGTTATATACACAATTGTTTGTTACTTATAGAAGGGTACGAGAAAGAGTATGGTTACTGAAACAATTTCTGGGCTGAATCATTTTGTGAAAGAGGATATATAAACATGAACAAATTAACTTGCAATTATTTTGCCGAAGTACAAAAATTACAATATAAGTTCTAAGTTATATAAAAGTTCTGTACAGTTTATAACAAGATTGGTGAATTTCAATACTACAAATACATACTATAATTTCAATTAATTGCAGAATATTTTAGACCCATCTAGATTCAATTGAACCATTGTCTAATCTCAATACTATAAATACTTAAATTTCAATAAATTGCAAAATATTCTAGACCCATCTGGATCCAATTGAAACAAGAAGTACCAATGAAAAATGTATCGAGCAACTCTCTCAAACAACCATCTGCAACTGCAACAAGCAGAATAGCGCAAAGTGATCATCACAGATCGGGGTGGTACGTCCAACATCTTTATCGGGTGTTAATGGGTTAAACGCGTCGATGAAAAAAAGTTTATTCCCGGATGAAACAATGGTGTCTTAGCCGAGGCAGGTCGGTAGTCGTTTGTTTGAAGATTTTCGATAAATACCCGTCGATTTTCCAGCGATTCGCTCGTCGACGGAGCTGCGTGGTCGCGTAAAGCATTTTAGCGACTCGTCTGTGTCCGAATGCTCCTCTGTTTTAGACACGGTAGCCAACTACGAAGGTTGCGTCAAGCATCGGAGCCGTTCACTATCGATCTGCGGAAGCGGCGCCTGTTGGATTCAATTAATTCGATTAACTATCCACGTGCACCAGCGAATTGCGACTGTGTCGGCGACGGATCGATCGATTTAACCCTTTCGCTCCGGCGGACGTATTTATACGTCGTTGAAAACTGCACGTTCTAAAATTGTCCTCCTGAAGGTAGCGATATACACAGTGACTTCCATTAATATTCGGACACTATTAAAAAGACAATAACGTTTTTAATATCGGATCATACGACTTGGATTTTTCGACACAGATCTGGAAAACGTATTTTTTACATTTTTAATGTAGGCCCACGTAAAAATGTTGTGGAAAACAACATTTTTGAATTTTCTCTACAATTGCAATTTTTTCAAAATTTTTTATTCACGTAACGTAGTAAACTAATTGTTCTAACTTTTTCAGGTTGGGTCCAATATTTAAAAAGTCATCGTCTTTTTGTCTGAATAATAAATTTTCTGCACTTTGTGCAAAATGAAAATTTTCTGAGTCGATTGTAGAGAACGGAGGTTAAATGACAGTGTACCTCTGCTTCCAATAGCTTTAATAAACCCTAAAATAAATAACAATGTATCTCTTTTTAGAATAATTTTAATAAGCAGTATGTATATAATGTAACAATTCAATTCTTCTAATGTCTGTGAAAGGGTATAGCCGGATAAGATGGTCAAAACTGCCCTTGAGCTGAATGATATCGCGGATGGGTCATTCGATAGGACATCCAAAAAAACCATACTGTGTAAAATTTTAACCCTATATCTTGATCGGGAGGGTAGTTATGGGGTAAAATTGAAAAATCAGTTTTTGGCCTATTTGCCCTAGTTAACCGAGTTCAGAAATTCTGAAAAAAATATGAGACAAACACCCGAATACATATTCTGCAATTCGTTTTAGATTTTTAAATTGAAAATCCTGCTTGTAAAACATCAAAAAACTCAAAAAAATTGAAAAAATGCAGATTTCACATGGAAGTTCAGAGTGACTAACTTTATATTTTTACAGTACCGATATATTATTATAAGTATCATATATGAATTTTTTCACATTTTTCGGATTCTTGCGCTGTTGTTAAAAAAAATAAAAACCGATTTTTTCGCCATTTTTTCTGTGAAAAACGAAGCTAACCTTCAAATTGTAACATTTTATTCATTCTGTGAGCCAATTGGATACTGATAAACCTTGAACATTTCACAGAAATAATTAAAAAATGAAATTAACTTAATTAGTACTCTACTACGTCAGCGCATAACATCTGAAAATATTAACCATGTTTCCAACAGCTCGGTTGGGTCAGCGCGTTAGGCGCTCGACCTTGAATATGCTTATACTAGGTTCGCGCCCAGCGTAAGTCTAATTTTTTAAATTTAATCAATTCCTTTTTTTTCTTTTTCTAACTACGTAATAATCAATGATATTTTTGTAGAATTCTTTTAGAACCAATATTTAAATATTTAGAAAATATTTTAAGGTAAAATACGTCAAAAAATAATTTCGGAGCAATCGTTATTTCATCAATTTTTAATCTCTTTAATCCATTAAACTATTAAAATTACCAGTTCGCAATTTGAATAAAGAAACCACAAGAGCTTGAGTAACGCCACGTTGCTGCGTATTTCGCATGGAGGTCATCATTTCTGGAAGTTCTATTAGATTTTCCCAAGTTAATCCGGTAAACACTTTAAGGAGTTCCTCTGACAATGTAAAATTACCCACTTTATCTTTAATACTAGAATCATTATTGATTACAAGATATTCAAAATAATTTTTAAGTTCCTTAAATTCCTCATGGTCAAACAAAACAAATAGCTACAATTATTGAGTCAGTTAGGTGGTCCCGAATTTTAAATGAAGTGGTCAGTGTTGGTGATACACTTTGCAATAAGTGCCGCCTTCTTATATACAGACACGAAACAAGATCTCAAGAATTTGGTGAATCCAATGTTGAAGCATCCTCTAGTTTAGCAAACATAACTTCTTCCGAAATATCTTCAATCGGTGTATCGCTTCCAGTAACACCCACAGCTGGACCTTCCTCTCTAGAGTCACCTTGTTCGAGAACACCTGTGTTAGAATCATGCCCAAACGAATTTTCTATAATAACACCCTCGGTCGAAAAATCTTCAGGCTGAGAATCATCAAGTGAAGCGTCCGGCAATGATATGTCAGTTGATATGTCATCGTCAAGCTTAGGCAATATATCTTCAATTCAAAATTCTTCATCTGAATTTGATCCATCTTCTTCATCGGTTAGAGACATTCGTATTAGATTCGAGAACTCCCTCACAACAAAATCTTTCATATGTTGAAATGCCATTTTCAAGAGTTATTGCAACTCACGGTTATTGTTTTATATGCGGATGAAAAAGAAATGTTCTCACGGTCCCCTCTGAAGCGAGAAAACAAGTGTTCGTCATGCGTAGGATATCGGTGCTGTCTCGAGCATTTAATAGTATATAACCTTTTTTACGAAGATGTTGTTGAACGTTTACGTATTTGTTCAAATACTAGCGTAATTGATTCAGAGGAACTTAAAAATTATTTTGAATATCTTGTAATCAATAATGGTTCTAGTATTAAAGATAAAGTGGGTAATTTTATATTGTCAGAGGAACGCCTTGAAGTGTTTACTGGATTAACTTGGGAAAATCTAATAGAACTTCCAGAAATGATGACCTCCATGCAAAATACGCAGCAACGTGGCGTTACTCAAGCTCTTGTGGTTTCTTTATTCAAATTGCGAACTGGTAATTTTAATAGTTTAATAGATTAAAGAGATTAAAAATTGATGAAATAGTTTAATACATTAAGAGATTAAAAATTGATGAAATAACGATTGCTCCGAAATTATTTTTTGACGTATTTTACCTTAAAATATTTTCTAAATATTTAAATATTGGTTCTAAAATAATTCTACAAAAATATCATTGATTATTACGTAGTTAGAAAAAGAAAAAAAAGGAATTGATTAAATAAAAAAAAATTAGACTTAGGCTGGGCGCGAACCTAGTATAAGCATATTCAAAGTCGAGCGCCTAACGCGCTGACCCAACCGAGCTGTTGGAAACATGGTTAATATTTTCAGATGTTATGCGCTGACGGAGTAGAGTACTAATTAAGTTAATTTTATTTTTTAATTATTTCTGTGAAATGTTCAAGGTTTATCAGTATCCAATTGGCTCACAGAATGAATAAAATGTTACAATTTGAAGGTTAGCTTCGTTTTTCACAGAAAAAATGGCGGAAAAATCGGTTTTTACTTTTTTTAACAACAGCGCAAGAAACCGAAAAATGTGGAAAAATTCATATATGATACTTATAATAATATATCGGTACTGTAAAAATATAAAGTTAGTCACTCTGAACTTCCATGTGAAATCTGCATTTTTTCAATTTTTTTGAGTTTTTTGATGTTTTACGAGCAGGATTTTCAATTTAAAAATCTAAAACGAATTGCAGAATATGTATTCGGGAGTTCGTCTCAGATTTTTTTCAGAATTTCTGAACTCGGTTAACTAGGGCAAATAGGCCAAAAACTGATTTTTCAATTTTACCCCATAACTACCCTCCCGATCAAGATATAGGGTTAAAATTTTACACAGTATGGTTTTTTTGGATGCCCTATCGAATGACCCATCCGCGATATTATTCGGCTCAAGGCAGTTTTGACCATCTTATCCGGCTATACCCTTTTATAGTTCATCTATTAATTTCTGTTGTAAATGTATTACATCCGCAGTCTAGGAATAAATATATCAGGTTGTAATAATATATGTTTGGTTGTATGAACGTGTTTCAAACTGAATGATTTAGTTGTGACTCATTGAAAATATATGTAGCTGTTCTTAATAATAGACTGCGAACTTTATGTATTTATGGCAAAAGTAAGTAGGCGAAACACAAAATAGAAGAAACATCAAATGAATATAATACTACTGGTACATTATTTACAACCCAACAAAATTATTAAGTGAAGAAATCAATTTTTATGTAACTCCTTTTTGTAATTGGTGCAAACAATTTTCATTTTGCATAAAGATCTGCAGATAGAAGCCACTTATGATCACCGATTTTATAATTGATCAATACAGTCTGTACTTTGTTAATAAAGTAATCGCTTCTGTACTTCGTTAATAAATGAACCAAAGATATTGAAGATAACACTGTCCAACACCAAATTTGTTTCACAGTTACTGTTGGGTGGTTCTTGTAGAGTCTTTTGTGCTGAATCCGAATCTACCCATAATGTTTCTCCTAGACGCACAGTTTTTGAGAAACATGACTTTGAAACAAAAACATATTTTTCAACTTTAAACAAATATTGTGATGTTATTATAAAAGATATTGAATTGTTCTTTGCAGCAAAAGATTCTGTAGACTTTCCCGAATACAGTGATATCCAATATTAATACATTATGAATTTTGAAACATGTTTATAAAATCATTAGAGACGGAGAGACACCACTTTTGCATCAATTTTTGAGGATATTTTTGAATTTCTCTCGAAAAAATAACAGTCAAGCGTAAAGTCGAACTATATCACGCGATAGAGCAGACTTTTATCTTGAGAAATACCCCTTTGAAGTTTGCAACATCGACGTTTTTACCGGACCAGAAAGCAAAATATCTTCGCCTGACATGAGTTGCCGCCAAACCGCCAGTGGTGCCATTCCACTAGCGCGGTCGTTCGTTGTGATCAAGGCTTCGGAGTCGGAGTCGGAATCGTGGAGTCGGAGTCGGAGTTTGGGACTAATTGCTGATCACTGGAGTCGGAGCCGGAGTAAGAAAAAGCTATATATCGACTCCTGGAGTCGGAGTCAGAGTCGGAAAAAAATATATCGACTCATATTCGACAAATATTAGAGATTAAATTAATTTTCGAAAATGGAAACTTTATCGTTAGTATTTTTCAAATTGATACATATTTTCTAACTATTTCCTGAAGCTAAGAAAGTAACAGTCGTGTTGTGTTGTATCAAAGTTATCTGTTCCATATTCTTAGACTTAATACAATATTTCAACTATTTATTCAGTTCTATTACGACTTTTAATTATTTTGAGTACATATTTTTTCAACTTTGAGAGTCGGAGTCGTAATCAGAATCGGATTCGGAGTCGGAGTCGAAATCGGCGTCGGAGTCGGAGTCGGAGTCGGAGTCGGAGTCGGAGTCGGAGTCGGAGTCGAAATCGGCGTCGGAGTCGGAGTCGGAGTCGAAATCGGCGTAGGAGTCGGATTCGGATTCTAAGTCGGAGGTAAAAAGAAAGAGGAGTTGGAGTCGGAGCCATGAATTTTGTCTACCGACTTCGCACCTCTGGTTGTGATACGTCGTGGCGCGGCGCTGCGTAATGGCGATGCAGTGGCTATAAGCGCGCAATTATGTATGTCAGCTTATTTAAATATTCTATTCTATTACATGTTATACTATTGTTATTTTATTAGTATATTCATTCTGTAAAAAGGCCTTTTGTAACAAAAAAATGATTTATTACAAAAATCTATTTAATATCGCTAATGTAAAATATAATTATAATAAACATTATTATTACTATTATTATTATTATATTATACATTACTATATATAATTACATTATACATTACGGATATTAAATATAAAGTATAATTATAATATACATTATTATTACTATTATTATTATTATTATATTATACATTACTATATATAATTACATTACACATTACCGATATTAAATAGATTTTTGTAATAAATTATTTCTTTTTTACAATAGGGCTTTTTAGTATGAAATATACTATGAACAAGAGACTAACATTAAAAAACTATATAAAATAATTTATACAGAATAAATATATATAACATAAAATATAATATTTAATAAATATTACATTTAAACAAGCTCTCACATAATTGCGCGTTTATAGCCACTGCATCGCCGTTGTGAAGAGCACCACTGGCGGTCTGGCGGCAACTCATGTCGGACGAAGATATTTTGCTTTCTGGTTCGGTAAAAACGTCGATGTTGCAAACTTCAAAGGGGTATTTCTCAAGATAAAAGTCTGCTCTATCGCGTGATATAGTTCGACTTTACGCTTGACTGTTATTTTTTCGAGAGAAATTCAAAAATATCCTCAAAAATTGATGCAAAAGTGGTGTCTCTCCGTCTCTAATGATTTTATAAACATGTTTCAAAATTCATAATGTATTAATATTGGATATCACTGTATTCGGGAAAGTCTACAGAATCTTTTGCTGCAAAGAACAATTCAATATCTTTTATAATAACATCACAATATTTGTTTAAAGTTGAAAAATATGTTTTTGTTTCAAAGTCATGTTTCTCAAAAACTGTGCGTCTAGGAGAAAAATTAAGGGCACATTCGGAATCAGCGGAAAAAAATTCTGTAAGAGCCACCCAACAGTAATTGTGAAACATAAAAAAAGTTGAAATTTGATGGACAGTGTAATCGAACTTAGTCATGTTACAAGGCAATATTTTTCATGCTGTGGCTTTAGTAATTTAATTAACTACTCTGAGTATATGTGAAGTTTATTTTTATTGAATTGCATAGGAAAATGCTATTTGCCCACCACAGAAGAAATGAATATGTCGTTTCGTTTTTATTCGGACTCACAACATGTTTGCATAAGCGCGAAAGGATTAAAGGACGTATTACTCTAATCGATCGGGGTAACTGCGCTGTTTTTCGGAGACGTAACCCCGAAGGAGCTTGTCTCGTTAAATCGATAATCCGTCGAATCGGATTACTCGCGATGGGATCTTCGGTTATTGCATAATTCGCTAAAGGTATCAGGCTTGGGAACAACGACGTGTTCAAGGTGGTTGTAAACTATGTGGTGATCCACGTGCGGACGAATTAGAAATTCTGTTAACTGAACTAACAGTCATGAGCTTCTTCAAACTTATGCACACCTTTATAAGTTTGCACTTTTCGACTAGCACTTTGATATGTGACATTGAGTAAATGTTTCTAGTAGTTCTCGAGAAAATCAGTTTTGAAAATATATGCGCATATTTAAGTTGCGTATTTTGGTTGGCTGTAGTTTGTTTTTGACATTTCGCCAACTCATCCGCACGTGAACGAATGGTGTTCGTTGCTGAACCGGCTCACAGTGTTCCAAGAAATCGAAACTAGCTGGACGAAACCATGTTTTTAAGTTCTTCGACTCTAAACTAAAATTAAAAAAGATGCATATGACTTATAAACTCTTGTATGTTCTTTAGGAATAGTTTTAGAAAAGATTTTCGGATGATAATGCACTGAGTTCTGTGGCACATTTTGAATCAACAAACTGTGTTTCATTTATAATTGTCAGATTTTGAGGAAATTAATTCTTTACTGGCAAACTGGACTGGAAACACTCTAAAATGGATTAAAAAAATTAATATAACTTTTCAACTTTCTCATGTCTTTCAGATATAATTTAGCAAAGATCCTAGAATAATACTTCACTAATTTCTGTCTTACCTTTAAAATAAGCCAACTGTGTTTCATTAGTAATATTATTTGTACAGTAGCTAAAACATGGAAATGGGTAAATTATCAATCCGAAGAACGCATAATATTCATATTTCCTAAATCAAAATAAAATACATCCGTTCTCGATACTAAAACATTAAAATAAATGCAGATACGTGAAATAAGTATACAGTTTCTCTTCCTAGTGCGAAACTACTAAGAACAAAGAATGAATTATAAAGAACACATACGGCATACGAAAAGTTTGCCAATTATTCATGCATTTGAAGAGAAATGTCGATATACTGACAACGTCAAGACTATATATCTAATTGCTGAAGTTGCAAACATGTAATTTACTTATGTACATAACAAGAGGACAGTAGACATTGTCCGTTTCCTCCATTATTTACGACCTGAATAACCAATGTAGTACTCTGAAGAAAATATTCTTGTTTTAAAAAAATCCTCGTCCACAACGAGTTAATCTGTCTTAAGCAGCTAAACATTAATCATAAAACTACAAAAATCAGTATATCTAAATTTAATAATTAATCTAGTTGCTTCAATCACCTTTTCGTGAAGTGAAATTATTTATTGTTTTATTTGAACAATGTTAGTGACATAGAAAATTGTTCAAAGAAAATACTGTTTGAATATAATTCATTCGATTTAAACGCCAAATGAATACAATTTTTTTCTGTTATTTGTAATACAAAAATAAGAAAGTATTATTTGTTATCTTACTTGAAATGAAATTTGCCCAATCCTGGTAACAACGTAATACGCAATCAATCTCCCAAACGCAACTAAACGTCCAAAAATCGATTCCCATACAAAACAGGGCCTTTCAAAATCAATTTCCAATTATGGACTCAAAAACACCGTCGTAAAATTCCCACAACCACCCAATTTCGTAAAACCACCAATTTTCAAGTTAAGAACGTTTCTCGAAACGTTCATCCTCTAATCTAAATCGCAAAATCTGTGAGCCGGTGTAGCAAGGAGTCTACCAATGACACCATCGCATTTCAGCGGCTATAGTTCTCACTGTTAGGACTCACTGTGCAACGGGAATCCCTTTTCTCGTCACCGTCCGCTCATGTGATCACGAACACCAACTTTCTTTTCCAATGGCGGACCACCGGCGCGAAGACGAGTCTCTCGGAGATTCGATGAAACATTTATGGTCGCTCGCCGGTTGGTCTAGCGTTCAGATAGGGTCCTCGGCTCGAGGGCACGCGAGAAAAATTTCCAAAAATCCAACTGTATCTTTATAGAAGTACACAGATCTCTTTAGCACAAAAAAATCCGACGTAGTCGCTTGTTTGGAAAAAAGAAAAGCAACCGGCGCGGATCCGGTTCGGAATGTCGAGGATTTGCGGCGATGTGGAACCGAACACGTAGATTTCGCACTGTTTCGGGAGCGTTGATGTTCCGCGGCGCTGTGAACGTGGACAGGAACCGTTCTGCTTCGAAACCAGCGCGGTTATGCGCGTTTCTGCTCGTTTCTGCCGCCGCGAACGAGTTCAGACTGCGCCGGTCCCTTCGACGGACCTCTATATTATTCCGTAGCCGGTTGTTTGTGTGTGTGTTTGTCGATGCGTGTACGTGCTCAAGATACACACCGGCGATCGTACATCCATCCATCCATCCGTCCATCTATCCAACCCATTCGCCCATCGGCGGCCGCGTTACAGCACGTGACAGCCTCGAGAACCTATCGAGTGGAAACCCTTTCTCCACTGTGCCGAGAAGAAAGGCAAAAGGGAAGCGTGACTCGTGACTCGTGACCGAGTCGCTATGGGAAACAGTTGCTTCGCCCCAAATTACTGGGGAATGATGTTTGTTGCGTCTAACAGGGAGTGGTGACGATTTTTTTAAGCGGGCTTTAAGTGTTCAATTGGGAGGCGCGTTTTCTGGGATCTGAGACTGTAGATTTGTTGCTTGTTTGGTTAACTAGAGAATTGTGACGATCTTTTGGAGTCAGCACTGCGTAATTTAAAAAAAAAACATCTTCTTGGACACTAATGGCACAGAGACTGTTGTTTATTGGTTCTGGCGGGAGCGAGGACAATTTTTTGGAGTTGATTTGTGGATTTTTTATGAGGAAGCATCTTTTTGTGCTCTGGGATGGTACATTTGCATGTAGGGTTTAACAGGGAATTGTGACGATCTTTTGGAGTTTGCTTGTTGCATTTTTTATTGAGGAATGTTTTCTTGGGTACAAGTGGCATGAAGTCTGTTATTTATTGGCTCTGGTCGAGAATGAGGAAGATTTTTTGGAGTTGGCTTTGCGTATTTTTAATGAGGAGAATTTCTTGGGGGTCCATGATGCACTCATTTGTTGTTTATTGGATCAACTAGATAATGGCATAACTTATGAGCTCCGAGTGTTCAGATTTGTTGCCCATTGAGTGTATGGGAGAGTGGTATCGATTTATCAGAGTTGCTTTTGCGTATTTTTAGTGGAAAAGCGATTTCTTGCGCTCTAAATTCCTAAGTTTCTTGTTTGTTGGGTTTACTAGAGAGTGGTATCGATATTTTAGCTTTGCGTATTTAGCCGAGACTCGTTTTCTTAGGTTCTGAGCTAACACAGATTTATTATTTGTTGGGCCCACGGACAAGTGTTGTCGATCATTTGGAATTAGTTTTCATATTTAGCCGAGAGTCGATCCGAAATAGAAAATGTCTAGGATTTTCTATTTTTTGGAGTTAGTTTTGCATATTTCACCCTTTTTAGTGCCTTTAACCATTTAGTTGCAAATTTTTAGTGCCACAATTATGGTAGTAATTTGAAATATTAGAAAATTTGGAATTTGAATCATCGTATTTGTACCTCCGTATTAAAGTGATCTTGATCCCGTAATAAATATGCATTCGTCAGATTTGAAAAATGTACCTGCCATTATTAGATTTAAAAAAGGATTTAAACTGAACAGAAATTTAGTTTCATAGTTCGGACAGGAAATTGTACTTTGACCATCGTCGTGTTTTTTCGAACATCTATCAGCTGCAAATGTAATTAGTCACGAATGTAAGTGCACTCGTATCTGAGTGTATTGTATATAATGTGTGCAGTCAAAAGTTCAGATAATATTTTATGCGAATTGCGTGCTCGACGCTTTTGCACAATGAATATACTACTTGTCTTCCGAGTGATAATCCTAGAAACAGTATGCCCACTGACTTACCAATTTATCTATGTACACAATCATTTATAAGTGATACATTTCTGTACAAATTCCATATATCTATATTAATAAAAAATGATTCTTCGATATCTACGTTGGAGATACAATCTCAGGGACGCAGCATGGTACTCATAGACCCTGAGTGCTTATACTAATGACTCAGCCACCCCTTGTTCACCCTCCTGACCCTAAATATGTCGTCCTGGCAACCCCATTCTCTGGTGCAAATTCTATTTCTGGGAACCCCCAGTTCATGGGGTCTACAATGTTTCCATAGAATGCATACAGCTTTTAGTTGGCTCTGTAATTAGCTTCTTAGAGATTGCAACTTTTAAAAAACCCTTGAATTTTTTGTCAAGCACTGTAATTTTTTCAAAGGATTTGCGATCTTTTGATAGACACCATAATTTTCTCAAAGGATCTACGATTTTCTGGTAGGCTCTACACTTTTTTTACTGCGATTTTTCCGTAGGTTCTAAAATTGTTTGTAGGCTTCATAATTTTTTCATGGATTTTATAACACTTTCTGATGGACAATTATTTATGGAGCTAACAATATTTTTTGGAATATCTGCGACTTTTTGGTAAGCAATACAACTTTGTCAAAGGATCTACGATTTTTTATGGGCTCTACAACTCTTCAGAATTTTTCATTTTTTTTCACAAATCCTAAAACTTGCCCAAGTGAACTATAGTTGTTTCACGGATGTTAAACACTGTATTTAACATGGCTCCCACAAAATCGTCACAGTAAAAGCAACAACAAATAATTTCTCTAACTATCCTGGACAAGTAACGCAACAGGAAATAAATATCTTCAGAAAATTTGCATTTGATGGGCCCAAGAATAACTGGGAACACACAAGCAGATTTGAGAGTCAAAGAAGCATCCACCCTCCAGACAGAACAACACCCAACCCCTAGCCTACTCCAAGAAATTATCAATTACGAAAAAGGACAAATTAACCCCTTGCCGTATTTTAACGAGTCAGACTCGTGATGAAGATATTAAATAAAGTCTAACAAAGATGAAAGTTATACCTTTATTTTCAGACGAAATAAAATTTTACTTTTGTGTAATCAATATTTAAGCATTGAAGTACATGTAGTCATACAAAAATATAAATTCTCTTTCCTTTTCTGTGACACTTTGGGGGCGAAGACCTTCTAATTATATAATAAACTTTATGATTTCGGCGCAAGGTTCGATCATATTTGAAATATGAACGCCGAAATCATAAAGTTTATTATATGCTTCATTTTCGATCGAGAGGAATTTCACCGGTACCTTCTAATTATTGTGGCCGTAAAAAAATGACATGGCAAGGGGTTAAAGAAGAAGAATAGCATATGGAAGTCGAAGTCAACAAAAATACATAACATAGTCACAAATCTTTTCCAAGACATCCCACGCGACCACATGAGCAGGAAGGAAAGAATCGTTCTTTCCCGCCTGAGAACTGGTCATTGCAAGATAACACGAATTTTTCATAAAGAAAACAGACCCCCCAACCCTCTGTTCCAAAACCCCACTCACAGTATATACACCACCTTTTGTATGACTGCCAAAAATTTTCTACCCAGCGACTCAAATTCAGTATCAACTCGAACACTGCCCTCACATTCGAAAAGCACACAAGAACACTATCGAATTCCTTAAAGAAATCAACCATTTCCATAAAATCTAAAGTCATCACGGAGTTTGTCGCTAATGACCTGGATGTTGCGTTAAACTTTATATAAAAATTGGTGTGTGCTTAGACCACGTGGCTGAAGTGAAACTTCTTTCTTTAATTTTTTTTCGAATTTTTATTAACACTTTATGACATTTAATTTTCTATGATTCTATTATTGAAACAATTGGCTTGTGATAGCTAAAATATGATATAAATATTCTTGAATCAATTTTGTCTAAATGTCTTGCAAATACTGTATCGAGAGTTGTTCCTGATCTTGTTGTCGCTTCATTAGGATTATTTACCATTTCCAATCTTAATTTACTTCTAAAAAATTCTATTAATAATTTTGATTGTTCCGATGCAAATTTCACGCTGAAATCTCCACTTAGCATCATCGGAATTTTATCATAATTTTTATTAAGCAATGCCGAATCCTCAACCGTATATGCTAATAGAATAAAATTTCGTTTCATCGTTTCATCTCCAGATCGGTTTTACTCCTACCGCATAGAGGTTTTACGCCTACCGCGTCGAGGTTTTACTAAATCGTTTTATTGTTTCAGCGTTTCATCGTTTCAGCGTTTCATCGTTCCATCGCCAGATCGATTTTACTCCTACCGCGTAGAGGTTTTACGCCTACCGCGACGAGGTTTTACGCCTACCGCGACGAGGTTTTACTAAATCGTTTCATCGTTTCAGCGTTTCATCGCCAGATTGGTTTTACTCCTACCGTGTCCAGGTTTTGCGTCTAACGCGCCTAAAGAAGTTTCACTTAAAAAAAACCTGCCTATAGCGTTCATCGTACGGTATTGCGAATGAAAAGAACGCTCGCCATATTCACGCTACATATTCGTTTCGCGAAAAGCGTGCGAAACGGGAACGTCCCCGACCACGAAAGTAAAAGGAAACGTTCCGACCGATTTAGCAGCGTGCTTCACGAACACGTGTCTCTCTGTCTTTCTCTATTCCTCTCTCCCGGTTGCCAACATGATTCCGCAATCGGTGCGGTAACCGACGATGATTCGCCGATCGTTATACGCATCCAGCCGGTGCGAGCTTATCGCCGCTCGATGAATAAAAATTAGGTCTCTTACGGAACTGATCGCGCCACGCGGGAAATGACAAGTCGCCGAGGAACGTATGGTTCTCGTTGCACGATACTTACACGTCTTGTGATCGCACGTTTGGCACGTTGACGTCAACGATGTTATTTTCGGCCGACGATGTTGTACATTTAGCACGCGGCTACCTCGTAAAATCGCTGACGACGTAGCCGTAGCCGAACACCGGCGCGGCGTCGCGTCGGCCACAGACGCTTCCGATGAAGCCGATTTTCCCTGCCGATCTTCCCGGAAAACTCGAATCTATCTGCAATACGTCCGGAGTTAACTTGCCCACCCAGGAAAATGTTTATCAGACAACTGCATTGTATGTTCGAGTCGATTTGGAACGAGACGAACATTTATGTTAACGTTTCTCGGAATTACTTTTTTAGAAACAAATTAGACGATTTTCATTTGATTTGTACAAGATCTGCAATTAATTGGTCGCGTCTACAATTTTTTTTCTGTAAGCACTGTAATTTTTCTCGTATGTGCTATAGCCTTTTTATTGGATCTACAATTTTTGTGAATGTTTTAGAATTTACAAGAAAACTTTATTTCAACGTTTCCCGGAATTAATTTTTTAGAAACAAGTTAGACGATTTTCATTTGATTTGCACAAGATCTGCAATTAATTGATCGCGTCTACAATTTTTTTTTGGAAGCACTGTAATTTTTCTCGTATGTGTAATTTTTATGGGATCTACAATTTTTGTGAATGTTTTAGAATTTCGCAAGAAAACTTATTATTATAGCTCACGGAAAGGTTTCAAAAAATGCTTCCAAAAAGTCCTTTGGAAGACTTTTAGAACCGAATGTAGGTACTTCCACAATTGGTTAAAGTCCATATTGTGAATCTGTGGATGAAATCCAAGTTGCACAAAAATATTTATAGAGCCTATACTGTTTATAAAAATAGTTGATGGCTCAAGAAATGTTGCAAAAACCATTAAAAACGTTATTATGGTCGCAAAAAGAACATACACTTTTTAAAAAATATTTTACAATCCCTATAAATGCTTGCAGGTCACCTAAAAATATTTGATAGTGTATAAAACGTTGTAGAGTCGATAAAAGCTAGTACAGTCCATTACAGGTCGCTCAAAAAATATTTGTAAACCCATTTAAAGGTTTTAAAAGTTATTCGTTTATGGGTTGATATATTTTGCATATTCCAGAGTACATTCAAGTATCAACTGTGCTGAATAAATTTGACATTAAAATAACGACAGAGGCTAATAATTTAATCTAAGTTCAAGCTCCTTTACGGTATTGAGAAGTTTTAGAAGTTATGTCAAACATTTGGAGGCTTCGGAAAAATTGTTTGATCCATGAAAATGGGATCAAGTAAAAATGCATGTGGCCTACCAATGTCATGATCCAGTCCTGGATCAAGGATCGCGTGTATGCAACTAGTTGCAATTTCGCGCGTGGCGAAATGCACGCGGTTGGAGGAACACGGAAGAAGGACTATATTTCGACTTTCATAAGAATCCGATCGTTTCCGAGTTCCATCCGGTTCTTTGCCGTTTCTGGTCCACTATTTTGCTACCGTTTTATCCTCGATCGAATCGGAGCTGAAATAACACTCCGATTTCCATTTTTGTTTCCAGTTCATGCGAGGACCAACGATGATTAAATAAAATTTAATCTTTGTGCAAGGATCGATTCGATACGAACGCAAACGTTTGCTTCTAACAGGTTTGTTTTTAAAAAGTTTGTTACCTCTATTTGCTTTGGTGACTATCGCTTTAAGAGCAACACTTTGCTCGCACTTGTACGGCCAACCAAAATATACTAACTTACATTTTGAATGTACAAACTAACTTTGTAAATTTAACTCTTGGGAACAACTATTGTGTTGCTTACTTTAAAAGTAGAGTAAAAATTGATTCTCTTATGTCTTCTAATGAGCTGCACACTTTAAAATTAGAGTAAAAATTGATTCTAATGATTCTTGTTGTATTTTCTAAATCAGCAATGTCTCCAAATATTTCAGGAACGATTTTGTCTCCGACCAATTGAAGGTTGACAGCGGTCGTTCTACACAATTTTAAAATTGATGATGCTCAAGACCGTTTACTTCTTTGCATTCCTAATGTAACAATTTATTCGCTCGATTCAATCGATAGAAATTGAGTAATTACATATCGATTTTACTCTGGGTCAAATAGACCCGAGTTCCGCAGTCGGAGGGTTAAAATGTTTATTTTCAAAAACCGTAGATCGACGTAACCAAGTTCGAAAGAGTATCTGGAGCAATATTGTTACAGGAACGTAAAAATATTGTTAAAGAAAACATACAAATAAGTGCGCGTGTACCTGGTCGCCCACGCAGGGGTTAATTATAACGCACCCTTTTCCTGGAATATTACAAAAGCGTATCCAAGTAGAGTCATTTTCAGTGACGATCGACTTTAAATAGCAAAGCGTGTAAAATTAATTTGGTTTCTCGATGTGGTGCTAACAACGAACGCGTCACTTCCAAGTTTATAATAAAAACAGTTATTAAATAACACAGAAAACTCTGTTCTCTTTCTAGACGTCAATCTTGATTTATCTCGGTTTAAAAATATGCTAATAGAACAATTACAATAAATTTTTAAATGAAAATACAGCTACACAGAATTCTGATTATATTTTTACGGGGAAGCGATGTTCACCAATTACAAATATACACTTATTGTTAAAAACACTGTAGGCTTCAATAATTGATGTACGATGTACGAGGATTCAACGCGAGCGTGATAGAAAATGAACACTCAATGTGAAAATACATTGTATGGAAAATTGTTTGTCGTATCTTTACACTTTGGATCATTATGCAAAATAAAAAATGTTTGCATTGATTGCAAGACACAGGAGCCAAATAAAAATTTCTTCCTTCTTTTAATTATGTTATTCGGTTGAAACACTGGTGTCGTTAAATACTTTTAATATGTCCACTGCTTCAAATTGTACGTGCCAATTTTAGACATAAATGCAAAAAAAACCGCGGTTTACTCGTCTTAATTGATAAAGTACTAACAGAACAATTACCTGAACGGGTGTGTGTGGATCAAACGAAAGCGTCACCGAAAAAATACACTCGACAAGAAAACCGAGAGCGTAAATAATAATGTACTGCAACGGCGGAAGCAGAACGGCGAATTTCGCGAGACTGTCGATCCACATAGATCATTCGTCCTGGACTAGCGGAAACAAGATCGCGAATTGCGCAGTTCGATCTGTAAAAACAAATTCGCTTGGAATACCCGGACAAGGTTGCGTCGAAACGCTGAAACTAGTTCGATATACAGGGTGGAAATTATAAAGCGTTACCGACGAATATCTCTAAAAATATTGATTATGCGCAAAAATGTTGCAGATGAAAGTTGTTCAGTACCGAGAAGAACATCATGTGGTGAGACCTTTATTTTTCCCGGTAGAGACTCCAAGGTGAGGTGAAGGTCAACTTTCTTTTTTTAAATGGTATGATATGTTTTTTTATCCGCCATCAAATAATCCGTTTCAAGACAAGTTCAATTACCTATAACTCAAGGTCATTCATAGTCAAACTTGCAGATAAATGCAGAAAATATGTGATCGTTTTATTTGCGCTTTAGTTCGTGCCTTCGAACTTTCACACCAAAACAATAACATGTGTTCAATATCAGCATTACCCAGGACAACATCAACGTCATTATCAATGAAATGAAAACAAACGTATTTATGTATTACTGTGCTTTTCTGCAAGATAGTCAGTTTATTTTCGTTACTATTCGTGCTAAGGTATCCTTCGCTGAACGATAGTACTTAAATAATCGGTGAAAATAGAAATGTATCAAAATTGTTTTGATATGTTTATGGTACTAGAAGAATGCAGGGAAAATTGCAGAATGGCTGCCAATTTGTATGCACAAGGCTACCCAGTTCGACCATCAAAATCGCATATGGCATTTAAAAGATTAGAACAGCGTTTTCTCCGTTCGGGTTCTGTGCTTAAAAACTGCGTAATGTCCATTAAGCCTACGACGCGTGAAAAGAAGAAAGTCAAAATATGCGAAGCTTGTGCTAAGATAAATGTTGAAATGTTGAGCAAAGTTAGAGAATCATTTAAACAAAGAATTGTTAAGTGAATTGAAGTATGAGGCAATCATTTTGAACACATACGAAATTGAAGTACAAATAAAATGATCACATCTTTTCTGCATGTCCCTGCAAGTTTGACCTTGAATGACCTTGAGCCATAGGTAATTGAACTCATCTTAAAACGCAATATTTGATGCTGGATAAAAAAACATATCATTCCATTTAAAACGAGAAAGTTGACCTTCACCTCACCTTGGAGTCTCTACCGGGAAAAATAAAGGTCTCACCACATGATGTTCTCCTCGGTACTGAACAACTTTCATCTGCAACATTTTTGCGCATAATCAATATTTTTGGAAATATTCGTCTGTAACGCTTTATAATTTCCACCCTGTATGAAGAGCTGAGAATCATATTGGTGTTGGATTCTGGGTAACCGAAATTAATACAACACGTTTATATAAAATCTAGAGGTTTATTCAATTGCGAGTTTTATAAACTTGCCTACACTGGCGATTGTCTGGTGCAAGAGTGCAGAAAAAGTCTAAGGATTTTCAGAATGTGGGTTTTTATACATATAGGGAGAATTTCGGATAAAATGTGAAAGGGAGAATGCATGACATGGAGGAAAATGCAAAAGACCGAATGTCTGAGAGAGTGGTGTGGAAAGAGCTGGAAGAAGTTAACACTGTTAACACTAACCGTACCGAGCTCAAAATGTGACTAGTATGTGTTGTCTTATAAAAATTACAAAATTGGATTTATTTAGATTTCCCGCATATTTTATAACAATGTGTGCTTGAATGAAGAAATTTATTTAATAATTCTTAACACTAAACCTACTAAACACAAAACATATAAAACTAAAACGCTTTAAGAAAGTGAGAAGATTAAATTTATTTAAACTTTGTACTGTTTTTATTACAATAAGTGCTTAAATAAAGAAGTCAATTCAGTCATTTCCTAGGAAATTGTTTTTCTAATTTCAATAATGGTAAAATAGAAAACCGGTCATTCTGACTGTGGTAGGTTTAGTGTTAATGGACGTATCTTCGTAATTTCGACAATTATAAAATGAAAAATGTGAAACCGTCATTTGACCGATCGTGGTACGGTTAGTGTTAAAGGTCGGTTCAGTTTAGTGACTAATTTGTTTTGGACCTCTTACTGACTAATCGCGATGAGTCGTAGTTACAGTTACTCTGGCTGGTTTCTAATAGTGGTGTAAGATCAAATTCTGAATATTTGAATTGATATTGTTTTTCGACTATTAAAGAGACAATTGATTTACCGGCAGCGTCAATTGATGTAGAACTTCATTCTTTACTAAAAATGGCAGTTTACTCTTCTGTCACTAAACGAATCACTTGGTATCATAGTCGTCATAGTGGTATATCCACCTTACGGTCTTTTGCATTGAACCACTGATTTAAAAAACAAATTTACAAAAAGTATTTTTCCAATTTTCAATACAGACCCACATAAAGAGGTAGTAAAATACACCTTTTAGTGTTTTCTCTGAAATTCTGACCAATTGAAATTTTTTCAAAAATTTGACACGTAATAAACTAATTGTTCTAACTTCTCAAACAAATCCAAATCGTACGGTCCGACAATAAAAAAGTTATCGTCTTTTTAAGAGTGTCAGAATATTTCCGAGAGTCACTGTATATCGGTAGAAGTCAATCTTAATTAGACAATTCGCTTGTAATCAATTGTATAAAATTTTGTTTAGTGTTTTCATTTTCACGTACAGACAATTTTTATAGTTTTCTGAGCCGAAAGATGTATTTTTGCAAGCGTAATGCGTATATGAAGCTTTTTTTCATAACAACAAACTCAAAACATTATTTTACTCGATATACCATGAATGCGACTTACACCAATATGGTTCTCTGCCCGCCATATGTTCACGTTGTTTGCTAGACGTTCCCCGCTTTTGTCGGAAATTTCAAAAGTCTTCGAAATTCTAAGAAAGCGTCATAGTCCGCGTCGAAATTTCTGTCGATCTCGAAGGATTGCGAAAAAGAAGAATATTGGAGAAAGCACGGTATTTTTACGCGCGTCTTCCAGTTAAAAAAGGACGAGATGCAAACAACGGATAAAATTAGACGATCCATGGTGCAATTTTTCATAAAAATAGAGTCGATGCTATCGCCATCCGATGGGAATAGCTGCATGGCCTCGAACTTGCAATCACGAAACGATTCCGAGGTATTTCCTCACTGGAAATGAGCGTTTGGTGAACACTCGTTCGAATTTAACACTAAACGTACCAAACACTGGAGGTATCTGGTATATAGTTGCTTTATAAAAATTATAACATTACATTTATTTAGATTGTCCGTAATTTTCATCGTGACAAATACTTCATGCCAGGAAATTTATTCAATTTTTACCTACGAATTTCTATAATTTGATTAATTGTAGTATATAAAACCGGTCCTTTTACCGTGGCAGGTTTAGTGTTGATAGCTTTCGAATTAAATAGAGCTTGTTGGTTGCAGATTTTGTAATCTGCTATTGTTGAGACTGTAAGGATGCGTTTATGAGTTTATTCAATCGGTTTATTTCTTTAGACGTGTGTTGCGAGAAAATTAGTAGAATTGAAGGAAAATGCTCATTTTCTAATAACATTGTAGATCTGATTTTAACATTAGAAAAATGATTTGTTCAGATGTAATGATCGTTGAGTCTATAAAAATATGTTCAGTGTATGTACTAATATTGGGATCTTCAGAATGCTAGAAGAATGAAAGAGCATTTAATATTACACATCTTAACATTTCAATTTTTATTCCATTCAATAAATTACGTTGATTTAATGGAATTTTTTTGCAAATGTTGGAATGGAAGTGAAAGTGTTAAACTAACAATTATACTTCTTTATAAGAATCTTTATAATAACTACAATGTTCAGTGATCATTTTGTAAATGTTCTGTTTGCATTATGAATACTAGCACTGTTTCATAAACACGGTTATAGATATATCAATCTTAGTTGACCATTTTATACGAATTTCTCTTTGTTTTACGCGCATTTGCATTGCTTCGTAAAAATCTCTGTGGAAATTTCGATTTTCATTAACCATTTCATAAGAGCTTCATTTGTATTATAAATAATTGCACTGCTTCGTAAGAATGTTCATAAAAAGAGTTCCCTTGGTATTACGAATACTTGCATTGCTTTACAAGAATGATTACAGCAATTTTAATTTTACTGGATCATTTTACAAGAAAGTTTGTGTAACGAGTATTCAGCAAATAAATACATCAAATGCATGTCTACAACCAGATCATTTTCTTTTGTCTTTCAGGAAACGTACGAGGAATGAACCACAACAAAATTTTAATTATTCACGAAACATTGAAGGTTTAACAGACCAGAAGAATCATTGAATATTGAACCCCAAGGGCATGTGTTTTCCGATCGAAAAAATTCTCATTAATCCGGCTTGTTTCACACGAGACACGCGTCTAATAAAGTCGACTTGCTGGACATCGACCGGAGCACATTGTTTTGCACGTCGTAGAATGTCGTAGAACTCGGCAAATTTATAGCGCAAAATCCCTGGGAGGATAATAAAACAGAGTAAACGAAGTTTCGCATAGTTTTCCCGCGCTTTCGGTTTGTTCTGTTTGAGAGAATCTATCGGCGACAGAGAAAAGTAGAATCTTATCGAATGACGGTTTCCCCGGGTTTATTTTTGGACACGTGAATTTGCATAAACATCCGCAAGCTAGTCATCGTGCGATCAAGCTGGAACATTACGACACGCAATCCGGTCGTATCGTTTAGGGTTACAATCGTTTCGATCGACGACACCATCGATACGCGGTACCGTCCCAGCAATAACGATTAAAACTGTACACTTCCGTTCCTGGTAAAGTTCTTGATAAGATTCCACACGCCATTGCTGGGCCAATGAATGTCTTAGCAAAAATATTTTCTATAAAGATTTATTCTGCAGAATTTGATTTTAAGCTGTGTACTAAAATATATAGTGACTCGTGTTATTGTTCAAACGCCCCTTAAGTTAAAATAACTTGTTAAAGGTAGAAAATCTAGTGAAGAAGCACTCCATTTATTTTAATCAATAAACAACGCATTTTGTGCAATAATTTCATTGAGAAAATGAAGATTGAAGTTTTTAACAAAATTTTACGTAAAGCCTTCAAAAAATATTTCAAAGCCCCTGGATTCATGAAAAAAATTATAGTCTTAACGAAGATGCACTCCATTTATTTTAATCAACAAGCAACGCATTTTGTGCAATAATTTCATTTATGAGGTGAAGATTAAAGTTTTTAAACGAGAGCCAGCAAAAATATTTTAAAGATCCTGGGTCCATGAGAAAAATTATAGTCTTCAATAAAATTTCATCTTTAGAAATTAGAATCAATTGTTTAACAATGCACCAAGCTACTTCAATTTTTCTGTGAAAGTAGAAAGACCAGTGAAGACGTCTATTATTTATTTGAATTAACACTATAATTCATTCAGTCTTCATACGATTTTGATTATAATAGGTACATTAATGAAAAGATTCGTTAAAAAAATCTCTCCTGTGAATATTTATGTAATTTTAATAATTGTAAAGGGCAGAATCAGAAACAAGTCATTTGAAATGAATGTAAATAACGATTGAATGTATTTGTTTGAAATCTTTATGTTACAATTATTCAAATAATAGAAACGTTTCCGCTAAAAGTAAACGCACGTTTTACCCAAGCACGTATGAAGATAAAAACCGTACAAAATCTAAACAAACTAAGTCTCATCATTTTCATAAAACAATACATATACCAACCACGTTCAGTGCTCGGTTCGGTTTTACAAAAATATGTAAATGGGAGGATTTACTGCAATCTCAAAAAAAAAATGCATTCAACCTGCGCGGCAGTTCTATCATCGCATAAAACTCACTTGCACATTTTATCGGGTTCTTAAAACGAATAAAAAGTCTAAGTCGGTTGTTTTGGTCATTAAGTGATATTAAATATCGTATTTTACCGGCATTAAAAAGTCAGAAGCTGTACGCAGTATAAAATAAATTATAAAATTAATTGAGCGAGTGGAAGATATAAAGTGATAAAAATCGTAAACGAGTCAGTCGTATTCAACCGTCGAGCACTATCGGATATTCACGCTTTATCGATTGATCGAGGTATTCGGGACGCAGAAGGTCCGCGTGAGGTCTAATTATTGTTATTTACCTTGTTCCTATTAGCCGACCATAAAAGAACGTATTGCTATGCGACACTATACCACACCGTCGTGTGCTCCTTGAACGTCGAACGAAAAATAAGCGTGAGTAATTGCCGGATGAAGTACAGAGAGAGAGAGACAGAGAGAAAGAGAGAGAGAGAGAGAGAGAGAGAGAGAGAGAGAGAAAGATCGTTTTCAAGTACGTCCGTCGATGTCGAATAATTTGAACAAGGTCGACGATCCGGTTTGCTTCGTCGAGTCCGATTCCTGATTCTCGATTCCGATCGATGGAGGATCTGCCAGTTCTAGAACGTGCCGCGGAAAAAGAATTCAACGCGCGCGGTGAAAGTTTCCACCGGCTGACATTCCTCAGGCTTCACAATAGTTTTCAAACTTTTTTCTGGCTTGGAAACTCGTAGAATGCTTGTTAATTGGTTACCTGGGTTGTTTAGATTTCGCGCGGTTTTTTGTTGGATTTATTATGGTTTTTGTAGCAGTGCTGAGAACATTGGAAATGGAGACGGTAAAATAAGATGGAGAAACTTAGACATTAAAATTAGGCCTCACAATGGTTTTCCACCTTTCTTAACCGAGGAATTTGTACAATGGGTTGGTTACACAACTGTTTAAATATTATACAATTTTTTTATTGAATTGTGTACGGTTTCTGCAGTAGTGAGAGTGTTAAAATAATTTTCTAATGCTTCTGTGGGTTGGGTACACAATTATTTAAAGTACAAGCGATTTTATTGTATTTTCTGTGATTCTTTTAGTAGCCAGAGAGTTAAGAAAATTGGAACTGGAGAACGTAAATTAAGATGGAGAAAAAGAGACATTGAAATTAGGCCTTACAATAATTTTCCACGTTTTTCAGCTGAGGAATTTGTGCAATGGGTTGGTTACACAATTGTGTAAATATTATCCAAGCTTTTTTTATTGAACTTTGTACGTTTTCTACAGTAGTGAGGATGTTTAAATAATTTTCTAATGCTTCTGTGGTTTGGTTACACAATTATTTAAAGTTCAACCTTTTTTATTGAGTTTTGTGTGATTCTTTTAGTAGCCAGAGAGTTAAGAAAATTGGAACTGGAGAACGTAAATTAAGATGGAAAAAAAGAGACATTGAAATTAGGCCTTACAATAATTTTCCACGTTTTTCAGCTGAGGAATTTGTGCAATGGATTGGCTACACAATTGTGTAAATATTATACAATTTTTTTTTATTGAATTATGTACGATTTTTGTGGAAGTGAGGTTGTTGAAATGATTGAAGCTAGAGAACGTGAAAGAAGAAGGATACATTGGAGCTTGAGATATTAAAATGTGAATATACTATATTCGTTAAATGTTTGTTTATGTATGCTTAAAAACAAACTTATTTGACAGAGAGCTTGACTGTCGACTATTAACTTGTTTGACTATCTTCACTAGCTCACTCAATTAGACTGCTATTTATTCTCTACAGGAGTTGAAACATGTTTTTGATACTAAAGATAAAAGCTATTATAATAATGGAATAGATAAGTTGTTAGATTATTGTGAAAGAGTAATAGAAATCGAAGGAAATTATTTCTTTTAATACTGTATTGTTTGACCCAATTTGTATGTATGTTTGATCTCTGTTGATTAAAATGGCACGAACCTTATGAGTTGAGAAATTACAATTTAGATGTTCAAATTAAAAATCTCATATGTTTATTATTGGTTTGTTCAAACACTAAAATTTTCACGGGTTTGTGTGTATATTAAGTAGCTTAAAAATAGTTTTCACTGCTGATCCACGATACTGTAATTGTAATGTATCTCTTTATTTTATGTTCTCCAATTTCCATCATTTTAAATGTGATTAAACAATTACTTGACCATGTTAAAGAGTTTAGAAAAATTAACATCTGGATGTTCCAATTAAAAATTGAAAAGAATAGTTGTCGATACATCAGGAAGTTGTCTAGATTGAATAAAATATTCAAGGATGTGGCATTGAACGTGACAAAAAGATTGAGGACAAGGAAACTAAAATACCTAGAAAAATTACAATATAAATGTCAGGATTAAAAATTGTTACACAGTGTAAAAACTGTCTACATTGACAACTAAAAAACCTAAAAATTATAACAATACCCAAAAATTATAATACGAATGTCTGGATTAAAACTTGAGGGACCAATTGTATTGCCGAATCAAGAGATTGTCTACATTGGTAACATTTCCAAGAGTTTAACATTAACCGCGTCAAAGAATTGGTAATTAATAGAAGCTGAAAAATTATAACAATCCCAAAAAATTATAATATGAATGTCTGGATTAAGTAGTTGCCGAGTCAGAATTAGTTGCCGAGTAAGAATTTGCTATCGATCACATCAAACAGTTGGGTATTAGAAAAGCTGAAAAAATTCCTAACATTATAATATGAATTTTTGGATTAAAACTTGAGAGAACAATTGTTGCCGAGTCAAAAAATTGTCTACATTGACTGCAATTTCCAAGAGTTTGATCGCGTCAAGAAGCTGGAGAATGCCTCTCACCAAAATTCCCCATGAAACTGAAAATATGCAAGTATGTTACATGATAAAAAATTGCGAAAAGGGTGTAACTTACAAGGAGAAGACGCGGTCATCGGGTCTTAGATTTTGTCGAAACTTTGCATACTGGTAGATTTCGTTCTGCTGTTTATGAAAATATAGCATTATAGGCGTCGATACTCAATAATTTTTGAGATATTCACAATTTAAATTTCATTATAACCGTTAAGCCGTTAAGTACAGTTTTGGCTGAAATTTTTGTCAAATGCCAAACGGCATGATGGTAACGTACTAGATTCATTACCGGGAAGGCCAGTGTTCAAATCCCTTTTTCCTTTTTTTCCATTTTTTTTTCTGTTCAGTTTATCTATTTTAATTAATTGTATTTTGTACATGAAAAATACACTCATAATATCTATAGGAAACAAAATATAAAAATTTTATTGAAAAGGAACATAATATGAAAGAAACACTAACTTCATCAATCTTAACGTATCTCAAAAGTTGTTGAGTATCGACGCCTATTATGCTACATTTTCATAAACAGGAGAACGATCGATGGATCGCGGGATTCAGAACTAGCGTGCCTTCTGTGCTCTTGGCCGCGGTACCTGCTGGCGCGAGGAACCGATTCCGCCTGACGTCGAATCGAATTCGGAGCAAGCGTGTTGCGAGCGTGTACCAGCACGTGCGTGGGTGGTGGCAGCGACCGATCGATTTAGCTTCGCCGAGAGGTAGGTAACTGCGCGATTACGTTTCGTTTCATAATTGCCCCGTAACTGTATGTTTAACGTCACACGATATCGCGTTGATCGATCGGCTCCGGGGAACAACGACGTACCCTTGCAAAATAACAATCACCTACGCGCACCTAATGCCTTTCGATAATTGATATAATGGGAGTCCTTCGAAAATTCTGCGGCGCTCTTTGCTCCAGGGAGGACGCTCCCTGCCCCTCGGGCCCGCCGTTCCGTACAAATGGCGTCAAACAGCAAGATAAACTTTGCGAGCTCAAATATTAACCTCTTGCACTCGGTACATATGTTAACTCGAATACCAAACATTTCTTTCATCCTAGAATATTCAGGATTTTTTTCATTTTATGCATAAGGAAGTGATGCAACTTATATAATACTTAAATGTTTAGTAATTTATTAACAAACTGTGGACTTTATGTATTTTTGGCAAAAATGGGTAGCTGCAATTTAAAACAGTGAAATCATTAGAAGAATTTTAAAATGCTATTATTTTCATCCTATGAAACATGTTAAGAAAAAAAATAAATTGTTATTGCGCTCCAATCTGTTGCAATTCAGATGGAAAATTTTTATTTTGCATAAAGATCCGCAGTCTATTTGTTCAATATAAATAAATTTAATAATCACATTACTATCTTAGCACATTTCAACTTTTCCTGAACATCTGTTAAAATTGATTAATATCGGAAGCAGAAGAGTATGCGTTGAGCTAAAACGATGAAATTCAACGACAATGTTATCGAACATCGTGGAAAATTTTATGGCGCTTTACGCATCTGTTCGTGCCATAAAAGCACGAAAGTGCAGTCTATCAACGAGTATTAGGAAATTGGGTCAATCTGGCGGAAAATCAAGCCAGAAATTCACTTTAGCTTCGGCGAAGCTGAATTATATCGCCATTAATACTAGATCTGCCTAATCCTAAACACGACTGACGTACATATATATGTACATGAGTATATATTCCTTTATAATTAAGACAAGATTGAATTCAGTCAAATCTTGTTCGATTTTGATCACTAAACCGCGAGTCTTTGTGCAAAATGAAAATAGTTTTAAGTTGATTTTTAGAGACACAAGTTA
Organism: Sphecodes monilicornis; assembly: GCA_913789915.3. NCBI lineage: Eukaryota > Metazoa > Arthropoda > Insecta > Hymenoptera > Halictidae > Sphecodes > Sphecodes monilicornis. The sequence continues at coordinate 11,554,198 of OU565286.1, read as the reverse complement.
AATGAAAATCTATTCATTCTCTTAAAAATTGTAATACATCAAGAATATTAGGTGTCAAAATTAATTCGTGTCCTTATCTTCATTTTATTGTTTACTTACAAATAATCGAAATACATTCAAATGCTGACAAACAATGTGAAAACAATCCCCGCCGTTTCTATACATTTACACAGTTGTGTGTAAGCAACTTATAAACTCAGTAAAAATTGAAATTTAAGAGAATCTTACTATTAGTTAATTGTATGGACCACGAATTAATTTGTACGCCTAATAATTATGCAAAGTAAAAATTGTCTGTATTTCTTGCAAGAAATAGTAGCCACTTAGCAACTTCTTTCTTTCTTTAATAAGTTTAGTAGCTTGCAAATAAAATATTCTTAAATTTATTTAATCATTCTACTGATTAAATTAATTTAGAACTACTCAGTTTTAGTATAAATGAATAAAATCCGCAGTTAACTAATAATACAAGAATATTATGAATTTTGTGTACTGTCTTCACAGTTTTGCATAAAGTCAGTTTTTACCACATTATGTGGTTGAATAAAGAAGTTTACTTTAAAATCCTCACGAGAAAGCATCTATAGAACATGGCTTATTAAAAAAATCAGAAACAGATCATTTTGGCTCGTTAGGCACTTCTAATATTAGTGTGACATTGCGTGCAAATTCTTCGGCGTTTCTTTCCATTACCTAAATATCTATACAGCGTGTTCACGCTATTACTAGCCAGCCTTTGTCTTGCAAATAATAAATATTAGGTAAAATGAAAAAGGAAAAAGTAATACTATTTTTTGCAAGCAACGTAATGGCGTATGTAATCGTTTTGTATTTGCACTATTTTCATGGAAATGTCGGTGACCTCCAATTTTTGTAAATGGAATGTTATATTTTTTCATACAAATTCATTCGTATACGACACAATGACCTTCAAGATCGTACAAGATCAAAAATGGAAGAAACGTTTTAAACATTTCGTATTAATGCGTTTACAAGTATACTTTATTGACGAGGCTATAGTAAATGTTCAATATACTTCCTCGTGCATGACTACATATTTCGGCTCTATTAATTACATTCTTGTTAGTTTCTTCTAACGTTGTACGAAATCTTAATGCACACGATTGCGTTAGTTTCCTTTGCAAGTCGTTTATATTTCTGAGCGTTGTGTATCGTGAATGATATCTTTACGAAACATTTACGTACGAAATATTCAAAATTTTCCTGTCATTTCTGACCTTGCATGACCTTGAAGGTCATTCTGTCGTATACGGATTTTGTTTTGACTCACGCTTTCATATGATATAAAAAAAACAGCATTTCATTTAAAAAATTGAAGGTCACCTTCATTTCTAAGAAAATAGTGCAAACATAAGAAAATTACATACGCCATTTTTTCTAATATTTATTATTTTCAAGAAAAACGCTGACTAGTGATAGCGTGAACACTCTGTATAAAAAGAAGTGCTCAAATTTTAGCATGGTAATTCGCGCGTGTCTTTTAGGATGAGAGTCACCTCGGACTTATGCTCCAAGCTGTCGACAGACTATAGCGACCAACACACTACATATAATGCGGAGACAGACGCGACAGAACAGGGACTTGCACATAAAGGAGGCGAGACAATCGATCATCGGCATAGACGGTCTTCTTCTCTAGCAGTGACAATACGTGGTTGTACACGTATGTGTATGCTGATTTCTTACATAATAGTTGGCACAGTTGATGCATATTTGCGGACGGTAAGCGGATTCTATTCGGAGGCTGATTAACTGGGACGACTATCCTGACTGTATCCGTCCGAGAGACCCAACAACCCTCCTGTTTCATCCATTTAGCGGATAGCTACCAAAACCTGGCCTCTAAGAGGATCCAGGGAGCATTAAAATTTCAGTTGCGTGCAGTCGCAAATAATTTCCGTGTGTACGTGCAAATTATAACGATGCGTTTATTGTCCTGATGATGGATTGCGTATTTTATGCATTAACGCATTTCATGCATATGATTGTTGTTTATTTTATTAATAAATGAGATTGACTAAAGCGAATATTATTTGTAGTTCGATCTTTCATGTTGCTTTATCTGTTTTCAATCTAACTTTTCCATTGACCTAATATTTATTGCGCGCGTAGGTTTGAAGATTTTTATACACAAAGATAGACTACCCGAGGAGGATGCTGAAGGAAAAAGAGTGAGAATGAGGGCAGCGAGCCGTGAAAGGTCGCGGAAGTACGCTTTAACTCTTTATCCCTTTAGCTACCGGAAGTTTATTAATAATAGGAATCTCAATAGCTGTGCTGCAGACGGAACTTTGTTCTTCAAAGAAGACGAAGTTCCTCCTCGATGCAGTTCCTTCTGGATCGGAGAAGAGACTGTTAAGTTATATCCACACTGAAGCAACATCGAGCAATTTTTTATTACCTCTTGTTCTTTTTCTTTTACCGAATAAATCGATGTTGTTTCAGAGTGGACATACCTTTAGCTTCCTTTACGGAGGGTGGCTGATTGGTTCCGGACAAGAATAGTGTTACTTACCAATCTGGAAAAAGTTCGATCGCCTCGGCTAGGATGTCCCTGAGGAGCGTGGTCGCTGGTGGAACGTGTGGCAGGATCACGGGTGCGAAAACGCCGCAAACGCCAGCGCTGCGGCCATGCCTGGCTTCGTACTTGCTCAGGTAGATCGCCAAGTAGCCGAGCAGACGATAATGAGAGGATGGCAGTGTCGAGAAAAGTTCCTTGGTCAGGTTGATCCAGCAGTCCCGGTCGTTTTCGTAGTTTTCTGCAACAGAAAGTAGCAAAGAGTTAGCCACTGCTCTAAAAGAACATCATTTATAGAGCATTTCATTGAAATGTTACTGAACATTTTTGTAGAATGTCTTCATCACCAGTTTATGGTACAGCTACTGGATTGTATTTTAAGACGCCATTCTTATTTTTAAACTTGCTGAACTATAACTTATTGGAGGACCTTCGTTTCATAGGTTACTGTGTTTATAAGTATTCAATATTGTGTTAAGAAACTTTAGGAAAACTTGCTTTAAGATACGCGCTACAAAGTGGCTATAAAGATATTAGAAATAATTGTCTTTTTCTAACCGTCACCCTAGCTGTCACCTTTAACCTTCTAACTGAACTCTTAACTGAGCCTCTATTATCCGAACGGCATTGTACCCAGACGTGTTCGGATAAATGAGGTTCTACCGTAATAAAGAACAAATAAAGCATTGTGACTTCATTCGTGAACAATTCTTTAATACAATGAATAATCCTTTCACTTAGTGTCATATTAGTTTCATATTAGTAAGGACTATGTTATACAAACGCTGACTGCAGTAGAATTTTTATTATACCAATATTATTATGATTGCCTCATATTACGTCTACGAAAGCATTCTTAATCGAATAGCTACTCGATTACGAGGCTAAACCGTTTGCATCACTAGCGTTTATATACTTGCTATATTCCTGGTATGTAATAATACGTATAACAAATATGTACAAAATCATTGAAATTCAAAATTCCTCCTTGCTAATAATTTCCTAATTAAATAGTTTCCTTTCTGATGATGCAAACGCATTAACCTTTGCATCAATATCCAAAATGTTTTGAAACACTGAATAACACAGATAACATCTTAGTTGATTGACTACATCGTTTTAGCACATACTTTTACGCCTCAAATATAAATCAATTCATAGTTATCCACAAAAGGAGAAATCTATACCAATTTCGCTATCTCTCAACAACAATATACATAAAATTTTGCAGACGAATTGCAAGCAGATATCCTAGTACCCAAGTATCAACACTTTATCTACCGGAAGCTTATTAATGGGCTGTTCAATAATTGTGCTGTACCACATGGAAGCTTCAAAATCTTCTTATACACAATAATTCCAAACAAGATGATTAGGTTCCATTACTGAGGGCGAGTTATTAGTTTATGATTGAAGTTTCTCTTGGTGTTGAAGAACCTATGAAATAACTCGCAGCCATGGACCACAGACTTCCAAAAGTTATGGAATAATCCCCGATAGATACTGTGTTAACATAAGGGTTAAGAGAAGAGTGTGTCTCCACAGGATTGAATAGATCACAGCCACAGACAGTGCCCTGGTACCCACGAATTGATATAAGGGTTGAGAGAATATTGTGCCTTTGCTGGATTCAACAATTTACAGCCACGGACAGTGCCTGGTACCCACGAATTGATATTAAGGGTTGAGAGAATATTGTGCCTTTGCTGGATTGAACAATTTACAGCCACGGACAGTGCCCTGGTACCCACGAGTTGATATAAGGGTTGAGAGAATATTGTGCCTTTGCTGGATTGAACAATTTACAGCCACGGACAGTGCCCTGGTACCCACGAATTGATATAAGGATTGAGAGAATATTGTGCCTCTGCAGGTGGGAACAGAGTGTCATGCTCACGAGTATGAACGATGAGCAGTCTGGTGACGAGCGCGGATGGCACGACTGATTGAGGTAGCTCCTTCAGGTATTGTCGAAGAAGCGTGGCCGCGGTTGGAGGACAGGCAGCAGCCTCCAAGTCTGCGTCTCCTCTCCTCTCGAACGCAGCCCTCAGCTTCTCGGCCAGCCTAGGGTTGCCGCCGGACAAACGGAACACCGCTGCGCTTTGGAATCCATGCGCCTCGATGTAGCTGCACAGCCGATGTACCACAAACGGCACACCTGTGTCCAGGTACGACTCCGCCGAGTCCAGCCGAGCGCCGAATACCTTCGTCGATCCACTGTTGCGACCCAACAGCGACACTGCCAGCACCCGTTTCACTTTCGCCAAACGGGACTCGTCCTTCAAAACATACAATCGCGTTGTACACACCAATAACGGTAGAGGAACTACAGAATAGGATCTTTGCTTTATCTAGGTCTGGGCTGACTGCCAAGCGGTCTACGAGGTGGACTGATAGGTAGCATCAGCATAGCATAGTGCTATCAGCAAAACTACCCTTGCTTTATCAGTGCATCTTTTAGGAGCAATGTACTTATTTTAAAGTATTTCTTTTTACAATTCGTGAAGTTATAGAAATTTTTTAGTACTGAATAAATGTAATCTCGTTATTATTATAAATAAATATACGGCAGTCTCGTTTAGAGCTCGGTAGTTCTAGTGTTAACAGTCGGAAGGCAGAGAGTTTTGATGATTGTACAGATGGCAATGTTTAACGTTATTTACACAGTTGTTCATCAATATTTTTTAAATATATTCTTGATGTTACTTTATCTAGAATCTAGATTCTAGATCCATTGCATCTCTTATTACACCTGACTGCAAAACATACAATTGAAATTAGCAGTCGCGTGTCCGTAACGAAAATTTAAAAAATGTGTTTTGAGGATAAATACAAGTTACACACATTCTGAAAATTTCCACGAAATTGGTCAATTGGTCTGCGAGTTAAAAACGATTAAAAACGATGAACATGGCGGAATAATGGAATAAAACGACAAACGTAGGTTGGAAATCGTGAAAAACTGTAATTTTGCCATTCTTAATAACTAGACTGCGGATCTTTATGCAAAGTAAAAAATGTTTGCATTAATTGCCAGACACAGCAGTCAAATAGAAATTTCTTTCATTTTTTAATTATCTTATTAAGTTGAAACTAGTACACCGATGTCCTTAAATCTTTTTAATATGTTCACTGCTTTAAATTATATGCACCCACTTTTAACATAAATGCATAAAATCCGCAGTCTATTAATAACTCGTCCTCGCAAACTAATTAACTTCGATGAAATTTCCAGCACGTATATAACTTATATGATGCTAAAAAACAGGTTTTTTAAAATTTTCTTTACTAGCCAAAATAAAAAAGTTTTACCATTTTTTTCGTAATTCCGACTAAACCCAATTTTTCCCTTTTCATTACACGTCATATATTAAACTAATCCCTCTAGCTTGGCAGAAAAACTGAATTCGACCGGTCCATTCATGAAACAGTTATTCTGATTTCAAGTGTGTGTGCGCCATCAATTACTGATTGTAGCATTGCCGCTTATAGAAAAATAAAAAGATTGTTGCCGGTTGTACCAGTGTAAACGCAGATCTGTAGGGTTGGATCGCTACCTTGTCGATCGTCTGCCTGGGCCCGGCTGGGCTCGCCGAAGATCCATGATGGTGGTGATGATGATGGTTGTTGTGGTGGTGGTTGTGATGGTTATTGTGCTGATGGTGATGATGGTCTTGCTGAGGTCGTCTCATCCCACTTGGCCTACACCGCGACCCACCGCCGCACTTTGCAATAATCATGGGAAAAACATTATCGGACCATCGGAAATGCAACAGTCGAACGAGCATAATAGCATCGTCGTTGCGTCGGTCATCGGTTTATACTAAATGCAACAAAGCCCTCGGGCAGATGCGCTACTCGCTGTAGGTCCTCGATCGTTTGATCTACAGGCGAACAATGGGGCGGACTCGGGTGTTTTCCGAAGAGAGCGATCAATAAACTTTTGCTGAGGACAAGTCTCATAATATTCTTGGTATACAACCAGCAGACCCATTGTCCGCCGAGTGTTTACCGGAATCGGTCAAAGAGTGACAGCCAAAGAGGTATATAGTAATGCCTTCGTGTATGTGAAAGACCTGTCCTCGCTACCACAGCTTATACCCATCACTAATTTAATTAGTACTAATTCGATAACGGAACTGTCTTGTTTCTACTTACTTCTTTACGGAACATTGACTGGTATATTCTTCACATTTTTCTGATCAAAATGAGCCCAAACACGATACAGTTTGAGGCATATTTAGTTGCTAATTCACGATTTAGTAGAACCTCTGTTATCCGCATTCTCTAAATTCTACGATTATTCGAATGTAAACGGTTTAATTAAGAAAGTGATCATATACAACAGGATTTATTGTACAGATCATGATCGCTCATATTCTTCAGATTCTGATAACAGAGTGCGGACAACAGAATTTCGATAACATCTAGTTAATTATTAGATCTAGGACATATGAAGGTCAATACATTTTTATGCAGAATTCGATACTCTATCGATTCACGACACAAAAAGCATTTCTTTCCATTTAATGAAATCATGGTGACCTTGAACTCTCTGAAACGCCTTCATGCACATAAAAAATGTTTACATCACAACATTCCTCCTTCTATACCATGCAATTTTTGTATATATCATTTCTTCATATTATTACAAATAACGGAAATATTCAAGGCGTGCAAGTTGCGTGGACCACCCTGTACAATATAGTTCGGATGGTAGAGGTTCCGCAATATCGTGGATTGCACGAGTAAATACAATCCAAATTGCGTCGTGTTTGGTATGGTTTTAATCAGAAAATCGTCATGAATACTTTGGTAAAAGTGTCCTAAAAAAATCATTCGAAACGAAGAAGTTTGGCCGCGTTTGAGGCTAGCGTTTGCAGATCAAAGAATAGCTTCTGTACGCGATACGAATGACATTTCGATCCCGAATTTGTTGCATATGTCTAGTCTAGAGGCTACAACTAAGTTACAGTAATTCCACGATCTAAGTCCAACGGAACGTTGCGATCTATGTTCCTTGGCCTACACCTTCCACTGCGAAGCTCGAGCTGCCTCGGTCGCCAAGCAGTGTAAACATGCCGCGTAATCTGATCCTGGGTCGGGTATATCGGTGTGAATAACACTAATTCAATTACAAAACTTCTTCATTTTTTATTATTTTTTCATGGAACTTTCACCAACATATTCGTGGCATTTTTCTAATGACAATGATACCAAATATGATTTAATTCCGTTGATATTTACTTGTGCAACGAACGATGGAAGTTTTTTATTGGCATTACATTGTACGGACACGCGGGCCCTATATAGAACTGTGCTGGTAGCCGCGACTCTTGTCGTCTCTTTCTTTCCTATACGCTGTCCTTCTTTACGTCCTAAACTTTCATCGTTTATTACACAAGTAAATATCATCGGAATTATATCATATTTGGTATCATTTTCATTAGAAAAATGCCACGAATATGTTCGTTAAAGTTCCATAAAAAAAAATAATAAAAAATAAAGAAGTTTTATTATTGCACTAGTATTGTCTCACCGATACGCTATTTTTTGTTGCGCCTTCGACCGCGCGGTCCGTGTTTGCATGCTGTCCTTTTCTACGTTCGGCGCGGTCGACGCGGTCACAAAAGAATAGTGTCCCTTCGCGATCTAAGTCCCGGCAGGTAATCGAAAAAGGACTTAGATCGAGGAATTATTGTATATACTACTGTATTAGATAGAGAGAGAGAGCAACTCACAATGCACTCCCTCGCCACCCTCCACAGGTTGAAGTAGACGGAGTTCAGCCTGGAATCTAGCTGGTGCTACAACCGTCTCGCACGTGTCTTGGCTCGTGTTGGTCGTGGTCGTTGTTTGACCGTGTGTACGCGTTGGTAGCGTTCTGCCGTGTGTTCTGCTGGACGGCGTTGGCCGTCTCTGCCCTTCATGTGTCACCGATTAACACTTTCGCCGAACAAACTCACGGGTGGTGTTGTGAGATTTCGGTGGCCGGGTCACCCGTCGGACCCCTCTTCTCTTCTTTCTCTTCAGCTCTGCTAGCTGCCTAGCACTGCGCTAGCTAGACCTAAAGGCCGGAGGCCACCGAAAGGGGACGAACAAGGATGCGTAGAGAGATAGTTAGAGTCAGAGGATGCGAGTCGAGTAATCGCTCGAAAACGGAGGGCAAGGAACGACGTGTGGGGTAGTAGAACGAGGAAGGTAGATCAACGGGGTAATCTGGAGGAGGGGACACGGCGAAGCACGCGAGATCCTCCTTCTGGAGATGAACCGTCGGCGAAGACAGAGTCCTTCGTCGACGTGGCACACTCGGCACTCTCCGTACTCTCCTCGCGATAATTGTTCTTTGTTTTTAGTTTGTTCGTTTCTCAAGTCTCAAGCCGAGCATGGCAACCGATACGACGTGAACAAGCGAACCTTCGACTCGATTGGTTTTGGGTTCATATCCCTATCACGGCACATCGCATCGAGAGCCCTTTCTCGGAGGCAAAGGGCACTGCCTATGGCTGCTTTAAGAAATGAGTCGACACCAGCCGTAGCGTAAGCATCGAGGCACAGAGCCGGGGATGAGTTTTAGGTCACCACTCCGCTCCCTGCCCTGACATCGTCCACGTGCCTCTCTTACGCCTCTACCACGCTTCTATCCTGCAAACAAAGGGCGCGATTAGAATCTACATCGGACCCGATGATGAGACCCGATAAGCTCCTCCTGGAAGCATCGACCGTCAACTCTTTCAGGATCAGGAAGAAAAGGAGCACGCGTTTCTTCGCGAGAAAAAGCACCAAGTGCAGGTGAACGTATTGGATAAACCCGTCGGCTGTATACCGGGTCGGTTTTGACCCAGACAGCTTTTACAGCTACTCTAGCTGTAGGATAACTGCGTTATCGATGTGGACTACCTATGTGGAGGCGGCGCGTATGGTTTAAAATCAAAAGATGGTATAAAAATTGAAAAACACACGGCAGTATTTCATTAGTAAATATATTAACACTTTGAGTGCCACGTCTGTTATATGTCATATATGACCGATACTATTATTGTTTTACTAAACTTGAAAATCAATTTTTACTACAATTTATTAAGTAAACCAAATGTTAATAAGATCTACGAGGTATGAGATTGTTACAAAAATTATTGTTAGGACAAACTTTGTTTTTTCTATTCTTGGATTATTAAATAAGTGGTTTTGATTTTATGTGAATTGTGGGCATTGGCGTGCCACTCAACGTGTTAATAATTTATATTAATATTGAGTATCTTGTGGTGCAACAAATAACCACGCAACAAATCAACGTATCACTATCATCTTATTTTATAGTTACTCTAAAAGTCGCAAACAAGGACTTACAAAGGCTGGTAAACAAACAAAAAAATCGTATGCAACGTTTTAAGGAGTCATTGTAAAGTAATGGCTTCGATCTTCAAATCCATGGTAGATTCAATGGCCAAAAAAATTTTGCAATGTTGCTATAAACATTTAAAGTGGTAGTATTTTCGAGATAAAGCATACCGTTAATTTCTCACCCGCTATATCACAAACATTTTATGAGAAAATCAATTCTTCAGTTTTTAAAATAAGTCCAAGTCTACTGTTGTACAAAATTATAACGGTTCAATTTTTTAATTCAATGAAAAGTGAAGGGAACATAGGAGTCGTGATTATAAATTACTTTACATATAGAACAATGTTAAAATGAATTCTGAAGTATGTTAAGTATGCGTTTTCCTGTAGATTCAAATTTTTCTACGTTATGAACACTGTTGTTTTTAGTCTGTCCTATCGGCTAACGCCCTCAGTCTCGTTTCGCTTGGCAACAACAAAACTTTCAATTAAAAACCGCGACCTCTTTAAAGAATAAAAACGAGCGCCTGGGACAACGCTTGACCCCACACGGCGAACTTAACGAAAATGGTTCTTGAAGATCTCGGACGGTCCTCTTCAGCACCCTCCCTACCCTCTGAAGCTTGCCACAACGAATTCACAACGTTCCCCATTCACCTCGAAAAACTTTCCGCAAGATTTCTCTCTGCAACGCGAAATCACTTAATTCCAAAGATACACCACAAATTTATTATACGCAGCCAAAAATTGATAAGACCTCTATAAAATCGTCCGAAAATCAGTTCCACTTAAAAAATACTAGAAAAACTAACTATTATTCCCGATTTAAAATTCATAAAACTCTCCCAAAGCTGCCTGAAAATCAGTTCCACTTCAAATCTACAAGACAAATTATAATAGCTATTGTTTGTATCCAAAAATTAATGAGAACTCTATAAAATCACTTGGAAATCAGTTTCACTTAAAAAATAGTAGACAAACTAAACATTATCCGGACTTAAAATATATAATAGTCATTGCCCATATAAAAAAATTAATAAAACTACTGAAGTGCTGGTGGGAAATCAGATTCACTTTTAAAGAAAGTACAAGATAAACTAAATATTAGCCGGATAAAAAAAGTAACACTACAAAGCTGCCTGAGAATCAATTCCGTTTCAAAAACACAAAACAGACTATAACAACTAACAACCGTATCAACAAATTAATAAGATCAAGCTGTCCTCGACTCACTTCTACATCAGAAATATACAAGCTAAATATTGCTCGCAGAAAAAAAAAATTAATAAGACCTCCACAGCCACAAGAAACAAAAGTTGATTAATGGTAAGTGTCGATTAAAAATGTCTCTGCGTTCCCAAACCGAGAGCAAGTGAATCAAGACGAGTTTCATTCACTCGGCAACGGTTAAAATTATTTTCTAGGATCAAAACCGTTTTGATCGAGTTGACTGAGCTTGCAGAGACAAGAGAGGCAATGTTGCTAGCTCCAGAACTTTCGTTGTCGACGCTGAACCTGGACACTATCGATCAGCGAGAATATTTCAATTCGCTGGCGAACACGGGAGCTCCTCTAAGATTTCGCCAAAAGGAAAGACAGAAAGAGAGAGAGAGAGAGAGAGAGAGAGAGAGAGAGAGAGAGAGAGAGAGAGAGAGAGAGAGGGAGAGAGAAAGAGTAAAAGAGAGCAAAGAGAGAGAAAGAGGGAGGAGAGAATCGTGGTAAAGCATGAATCTCGCAGTGTTGTTTACTTTCGGCGCAGGCCAAAGCGGAACAGACATATAGCTAGCTGTGGTTGTGCACTATGGAACCAACGGGACGGCCGCCCCGAAAATAAAGCTTCCCTCGGACCAGCGACGAAAATTTAGGTGCTGTGATATCTGCGTTTTTGCAAACGCTTACGAAGACCATTTTTCAAAATATTTTTAAACAGAAAAATTTGTTATAAGCCTGCCACTTTATTGGGTTTTCTAAAGATCCATTATCAGAATACTCTCAAGTACTCTCAGCAATATCGATTCTCTTAGACCGGGGAGAAAAATTTCTTGCGGTCGGTTATTCAGTTTACAGAACATCCAAAGACGTAGATTTTGCAGTATTAGTGGAATTTTTGCGAATATTCACAGCAATGTTGTTTCTTTCGGACCATTGCTGAATAGTGGATTTTATCACATATTCTCAGCAATATTAGATTCCCTCAGATCAGAATGAATTTTTTTTAATAATTCAGTAATTTTACTAGGTTTTCTACAGATCAACTCTCGGAATGCTTTCATATGTTTTCAGTAATATAGATTGCCATAGACTGGAGAAAGAAATGTCTTTGAATTTAGTACGAATTTTACAAGATTTCCAAAGACTAGCACAATTGTTTTGTGATATTAGGAGATCTTTTACGAATATTCTCAGCAATGCAGTCTCTTTCATAACAGCGCTGAATAGCAGATTTTAACAGATACTCTAAGCAATATACAGTGGCTCACGAAAGTTTTCAAAAACCCTTTGAATCAGAATAATTTGTTTACAATTGGACCAAACAACTTGACTTTTTTTGATCAATTAGATGCATTGATATACTAAATGGTGTACAAAAAAGATTTTGAAAAAATTACAATTAGCAAGAATTACATGAAAACAGGCACTTTCTAAAACTTTTCATTTCAACCAGTAATGAAAATTTAAGATGTGCAGCTTGTAAACCGATGAGAATAATATACATACATGCTAAAATTTCATCGAAATCAATTGACGTACACACGAGCTACAAGCGATTAAATATGGTGAAAATCGCAGTTCTTCACGACTTTTAGTCAGTTTCTCCTTAAATTTATAGATTCTTACATCTTTCGATGCGTATTGTTTTCACCTGTGCTAGCCAATTTCAATAAAAGTTTCAGCATGTGCATAACTAATATACAGTGGCTCACAAAAGTATTCGCTCGTCCTTTAAATCAGAATAACTTCCTTAAAACTTGCCGAAACCACTTGACCTTTTTTGAGTAATTAGAAACATTGGTTTAGTAAATCACGTGCAAAACAGATTTTGAAGAAATTGCAATTAGTAGGAATTGCATGAAAAAATAAAAATGGCACTTTTTAAAACTTTATTATTTCAACCCGTAATGAAAATTCAAAATATGCGTTTTGTAGATCTATGTTACTTACACATACGCTGAAAATTTCATCGAAATCAGTTAACGAACATATGAGCTACACGACTTTTCACGACTTTTGGTCAGTTTCTGCTTAAAATCCATAGTTTCTTACATCTTTCGATGCGCGTCGGTTTTTTCTGCGTCAACCGATTTCGATGAAATTTTCAGCATATGTATAACTAACATAGATCTACATAAAGGTATACTTTAAATTTTCACTATGGGCTAAAATAAAGAAGTTCTAGATAGTGCCATTTTGATCGCTTCATGTAATTCCTACTAATTGCAATTTTTTCAAAATCTTTTTTGCACGTGATTTACTAAATCAATGCTTCTAATTGCTTAAAAAAAGTCAAGTAGTTTGGTCAAATTTTAAGAAAGTTATTCTGATTTAAAGGGCGAGCGAATACTTTTGTGAGCTACCGTAGGTCTACAAAACGTATATTTTAAATTTACATTACGCACTGAGATAAAAAGTTTTAAAAAGTGCCATTTTTTCATATTACTTCCTACCAATTGCAATTTTTTAAAAATCTTTTTTGCAAGTCATTTAGCAAATTAATGATTCTAATTGCTAAAAAAAAGTTAAATCGTTTGGCCCAATTTTAAGAAAGTTATTCTGATTCAAAGGGTGTTCGAATATTTTCGTGAGCCACTGTATGTAGATTCCCACAGATCAGAACGAAAATATTTTTCTAATTAGTTGGTAATTTTACTAGGTTTTCTAAAGGTCAATTCTTAGAATATTCTCAGATATTTTCAATAATATGGATTCCGTTAGACAGGAGAAAAATATTTCTTTCAACCTACTGCGTACTTTGCAAGATTCCCGACAGTTTTGTCAAGATATTTTTCGCAAATATTTATCAAGTATTATCAGCAATTTCCAGGTCGCTCAGATCTGTATGGAAATTCTGCGGCAACAGCGGATTTTCTCGGACGCTCTCAATAATATAGGTTCCCGCAGATCAGGTCAAAGAATTTCTTTCAATAGGTCACGCTCTGTACAAGATTCCCGGGGAGCAACGCAAGTATTCAAATTGGCAAATGTTTAGCAGGTGTTCTCGGCAATACAGACACCCACGAAGCAGCTCAAAAATTCAGCGATATCACCGGATTTCCTCAAATACTCTAACACATATAAGCTTCTGTAAACCAAGGCGAAAAATGGCTTCAATAAGCCACGTGATGTACAAAATTCCCAGAGAATTTTTCTAAAGTTCCAGGTGGATATTCTCGGTAATATAGAGTCTCAAAGACCTTCGCAAAAATTCTGCAACGTCAGCAGATTTTTCGCAGACCCTATCAGCAATGTAGGCTCTTCCAGGGTGAATATGAAACATCTCTTTCAATAGGCCAAGCATTTTAGAAAATTCTCATGGTCTAAGATGGATATCCAAATCGGTGGATAGTTAACAGATATTTACAGCAATATACACTCTTGAAAATCAGTGCAAAAATGCTAAGAAATTAGCAAATTTTCGTTGATATTCTCGGGAATGTAGGCTCTCCCAAACGAACGTCCAACATTTGTTTCAATACAGGCCACGCAGTTTACAAGATTACCACAAACTAAACTGAATATCCAAGTTAGCAGAGTCTCGGCAAGTATTCCTAACAATATCTAAAAAAAACTAGTATAAAAATTTCGCGATATCAATAGATTTTTATAGATACTAAGAAATATAGACTTTTCCAAGCGAATGTTCGAAATCTGTTTCGATATAGGTCACGCACTGAGCAAACTTCCCACAAATCAGGACGAATATCCAAGTGATTGGACCTTCATCAGAAATCCCCAGCAATATCATTTTCATTTTATCATGAAATGCCTAAATTTCACAAATTTCAACGATCTAAAGACAGTGTCAACAAAGGCCAGAAAGTCCTAGCGTCATCTTCTAAAAATCAGTTTAAAGATTCTGCAAAAAAACAGTGAGTTTCCTAAAACACGGCAATATAGGCTCTCCCATACTAACATCCAAAACCTGTTCGAATATAGGCCACGCACAGAACAAGCTCTCCACAAACCAAGGCGCACATCCAAGTCCTTGGACCTTCATCATGAATTTCCAGGCAATATCGTCTCCCATCCACCACTAATTCCACACACAGCTCCCAACGATCTAAAGAAGGTCTCAACAAAAGTCTAACTTTCTCACCAACTGCTCTCAAAAACCAATGTAAAAATCTGCGAAATCAGTGAATAATTTTCTAACACATCCAGCAATATAGGCTCTTCCAAGCTAACATCTAAAACCTGTTCGAATATAGGCCACGCACATTAACAAGCTCTCCACAAACCAAGACGCACATTGAAAGTCCTTGGGCATACACCATCAATTCCCAGCAAACTCGTTTTCCATCCACCACCAAATGGACAGATTCCACAGCTCTCAACCACCTAAAGAGGGTGACAATAAATACCAGAAATTCTCAATAAGATCTCTCAAGAACCAATATAAAAATCTGCGAAATCAATGAATAATTTTCTAACACATTCAGCAATATAGGCTCTCACAAACGACCGTTAAGAACCTGTTCGTATATAGGCCACACACTTTAACAAGCTCTCCAAAATTCAAGACGAATATCCAAGTCATTAGGCTCTCAGCAAAAATTCACACCATCAGGAGAATCAAGAGGGTACCAACGAAGGCTCTCCAGCATCAGTGTCAACAAACACGCAGGACACCACTCGACTTCTCATCGAGCATATCATCACCGAGGACATCGACTGATCCGGACAATATTGTAGCTCGCGCGCGAAACGTCGATGAACACGTCTCGTTGATCTTTGAAGTGAACGACACGGTTGCGAACCAAGACTCGGACGAAGCACGTAAACAACAACGCGAGGGGTGGTTTTCGTAAAGCTGCTGCGCAACACCACTCGAAACTTCTTGGCGACAGTTACTCGGGAAGACGATCGAATCACAAACGAAATACGCAGAAAGAAAAAAAGAAAGAAAGAGGGAGAAGACAGTGGACGAGACTAGTTCCGTGTGGGGGTTAAAACTTGTGTACCTCAACAGAACGAACGAGATCATGAAGATCGAGCCACGTTTGGTGCACTGGCAACCATACTCAGCGACACTGAGCCACCGCGGCACTTAGCAGCGCCTCTCTTCCTTCTGTTTCACCCCCCGATCTCACCCTCTGTTTTCACCCTCTGGTCCACCCACCCACCCTCCCCCCCCCACGATTTCCCACTATACCCCCTCTGTCCTCTCATTCTGCTCCTCCCTGCTCCGCTCCGCTCTGCTCCGTCTCGTCGACGAACGGGAAACGACACAGAGCGCTTCCACCGTGGCCGTGTACCTATAATACCCTCTTGGCAGCAGATATCGCTTGGACGAGGGCGCATGCACTGCCTCCGACAATCAATAGACCGTTCTGGTCACGTGAAGCATTCGCGCGGAAACAGAGGGAACGATAGAGTGGGAGAGAGGGTGAGAAAGAGAAAGAAAGACTG
The DNA here is from genome assembly GCA_913789915.3 of Sphecodes monilicornis. Classification (NCBI taxonomy): domain Eukaryota; kingdom Metazoa; phylum Arthropoda; class Insecta; order Hymenoptera; family Halictidae; genus Sphecodes; species Sphecodes monilicornis. The sequence goes on along the minus strand of OU565286.1, from coordinate 11,537,688 downwards.
TGATGTTGCTAGCCCACGGAGAGGGTAGAAGGAAAGGGGTTACTACTGATGGAGAGGGATGAACGGAGAAAGAGGTGCAAGGAGTCAAAAGCTGATTCTAGGTGAACAGGAAAATAAAAAGAAAACCGGAAAAGAGGGGCAGGGAAATTACTAGCCCACGGAGAGAGTAGAAGGGGTTGGTGATGATGATCGGAGGAGGAAGAGATGCAGTAGAACCTCGATTATCCAAATCCCAGATGTCAGACTTCTTTATTGTCTGAATACGTAAACAGTTCAGTCTAAAAGAAACCATGTAAACCATGATTGATTGTACAACTCATAATCAGCGAAAACTGAATCTAACGCTGTAGCTAGGTAACTGTTCCATTATATGAACAATTATGCTTCAATGATCTATTATGTATTCCATTGTACAGGGAGACAAAAGCTGGTGAGAGAAGAGGAAAATCAAGAGAAAACCGGGGATGCAGAAATACAGAGGGGGTCAGAGAAGTTGCTAAGAGAGAGAGAGAAAGAGAGCAAAGGAAGAATGGGGTTGATGATGATAGAGTGGGATGAACGGAGAAGGTAAAGGCACAAGGAGTCAAAAGCTGATGCTAGGAGAACAGGAAAATCGAAAGAAAACGGGAGATACAGAGAAGCAGAGGGAGTAATAGTGGAAGGGAGGATGAGAAAGAGAGAGGGAGACTGGGAAGTTGCTAGCCCACGGAGAAGGTACATGGAAAGGGGTTGGTACACACACACACACACAGAGGTGGGAGGGAGGGAGGGAGAGAGTAGGTGAAATGCAAAAACGTCAAACTTTAAGAAGTCTATTATATTATATTATTATATGTATACTTATGTAGCTCCTGCTTCTTGCAATTGACGCGATAAATTTTTCTTTTGCATAAAGATCCGCGGACTATTGATTCGTATGGATAATTGAAGTTCTACTGTACAAGGAGTCAAGAGCTAGGAGAAGTCGAAGGAAAACCGGGGGTTGCACAGAAACAGAGGTAACGATGGTGTGAGTTGCTAGCCCACTGAGAGGGTAGAAGGAGTCAAAAGCTGATGGGAGAAGAGGAAAATCGAAAGTAAGGCGGAGGTGGCTGATGCGGCTACGGAAACATAGGGATGATTGCGGTATAGACACCTGGGGACGTGAACATAGTTACCACCTCGCGTTTTCTAAACAAATTAAATATGCACGATAGACTCGAGATCTAATAGTAATATTGTAACTACCGCAAAATACAAGTATCAAAATCGTGTATACATATAAAATATGGAGCGGAGCCGATAACGTTTGTAAAAATTATGGAACTTTCATTGCAATGAGTGAAGAATATTGACAGAATCTCCAAGAATAAGTTTCAAAAGCGTGAGAAACAAAATTGAAAGAAAAGGATTTGCTGGAGACAACCATGAACCAAAACTAGGAAAACAAGATTTCGCGATCTTGAGGAACACAGAAAATTCCCACATAACACGATTAAAAATTTTTTTAAAGAGACAGATATGTGTACTTTCTATGGAAAGACGTATACAGACTTTTTTAACACTTTTGTTGTACACTTTTCTTGTAAATTTACTGCCGTATAAAAGACATATATACAGTATTTTTAAACAGATACTTGATCGCATCCACTGTATCTCCTAACAAAACATGCTCGAAGTTCGCACCTGTAGTTCGAATACTAAGTAGATATGTAGTTCGTCGGAACATTTCGCAACTGGTGGGCCCGAGAAGCTTCCCCTAATCTTCCTATGGTCGTTTTCATCCCGTCTGGCCCGAAGCAGTAACATCGCACCCGTAAAGGGATTGCAGGCTCGTAATCTTTTTAGCACAGCTCGCACGCGAGCGACTCGTGACGATGGGGAAAAACGCGAAGCGAATGCCATCAGCCTTAAATTATCGATCGCGATTGTCATGTACCGTTACGTTCAATCTCGAGTTTAATGTTTGGTGGTTTCGAGTTGCTCGTTTATAATCGTGTATAATCGAGGATCTCGAAAGTCTGATAAGTGGCAGTGTCAAATAGGGTGAACTCTCTCCACGGGGGTGCGTGACCTTCGATTTTAAATACTTTGGTATTAGGGATCCTGAGCCACCCTTCGCTTCCTCGACACCCCATTGAGCCAGCCAGCCCCATGAATGAGATTGCTACTTGAGAATTTTGTGACTCAAGGCGTTGTGCTATGGGAATCCATTGAAGTACCGAAACGGGAAAAAGTCTAGGCTTATTTTAGGCAGTTGCATTTATAGCGCTTGCAAATTGTAAAAACGGTCTCGCAATTTGTAAGGAACTCGAAAGAACTCAATACGTTACGTCCAATATTAAAAAAGTTACTCTGTCTTTTAGAGTGCTTAATAAATAATTACGTGACATTATTAGCCACACTAAAAATAGTTAATACATGAGGATCAAATATCTCTGTTATTTCTCAAGATATTGAAAAATACTTTATACTAGTAAGTGCAAAAATTAAGGATAAAAAATCTCCTAAACTAATAATATCTCGAGCTACGCAGGTCAGTATTTACATTTTACAAAGAATATCTAGCTGCATCAACTAATGTATAAAAAAGTATATAATTCGATTTAAGAAAGTGGGGGAGGCCGTGAAATACCCGTAGCTTGTCTAGCCAAAAAGAAATTACTATAGTCACAATATGGCTTCCCTCGTATCGTACAACTTTGGTATTAAATATTTTTTAATATCTTAAAAGATAACAAAGATATACAAAGTGATACGCCACTATATATCGAGGCATTGCTGTGCTTATACTAGTCGCTTTTGAATCGGCATTCAAGAATTATCCTTCTCCCAATCATCGATAAACTAATACTCAAGCTCGACGGGATCGATTATCGAAACGTGAAACGTATAGTCTCCGATTTTCTGACGCCATATAATATGGGCATTCGAACGGTACGCGTAACACTATGCCACGTCAACGAGAATAGAACATAGTCGAGCAATGACCCCTGACAATGTACATACACGCACAACCTCGGACATGTACGGAACTGTACGCCCGTACAATTGGCAAATTACGACAAGTCCCGGGGAACAACCTCGGAACCTCTGTACCGATCGTTTTCAGTGCTCGTGATGTATTAAAACAACTGAAATACGTGTACAATCATAATAGCTGTCCACTATACTCCCATCTTGCAAGCCTTAAGTAGTACGAGTGGGGTGGACACCTATTATGACCGCGAGCGTGCTTCGCATGCCTTCTTTCGAAATTGTTCAATTATTCTTCCGAACAGACTATAATGTAATCGCGAATACTTAACAAAAAGGTCACAGGACAATATTTTCCTTCGTATTTCAGCTAAATATTAATGTACCTATAATTTTCAGAACTCGCGATCCGTTAAAACACCTGAAATATATTTACAGTCATAATAGCTGTCCACTCCACTCGTATCTTGCAAGCCAGAATTAACGAGAGTGGGGTGGACAGCTATTATGACCACGAGCATACTTCAGTTGCCTTTTTTCGAAGTTATTGAATTGTTCTTTCGAACAAACCATAATGTAATCGCGAATTCTTAACGATGAGGTTACACAACATTTTTTTTAGTCAGTATCTCTCGATTATTGATAAATATTAACAAAAATGGCTTTAATTGCTTTTTAACCCCTGGCAATATAATATCGAATCGTGTATGTCAGACCGAAATAACACTTTATTTTTCTGCTATAAATATTTTATCAATGTAGACGATGCATGATAAACATAAATGTTCTTTTCCTAATAGGAAATTGTTAAAGATAAAGAAGTTTCTACCAGTATTCTTGCGAAACAATAATACAAGAAGGGATTAAAAATCGAAGTTCCACAAAATTGAGAACTTCACAATTCTTGAGATATTAAAAAAAAAGAGAAAAATCGAAGAACTCTGTGCATTTGCTTTGAAAAATGCCTTTAATTATTCATTCAAAGATTGTACTATAAACTTGTACCTTTCGTATTTCACATTGAAGGATTATGAACCAGCGTCTAATCAAGCATAAAAAGATCTTTATGTTTTACAGCATCCTAACCACTGAAGGATCCAACACCGCAGCTTTAATTCTATGATCGCGATTCCGATTTTTGCTTATATGAAAGGATTTGACAATTTGACATAAACGTGGTAATTGTAACTCTTCAGGGACGTCTATCAATATTTCAAAATTGGTTACAAAAATTACATTAATAAGTGCGATGTGTCTTCATGCATTATTGTTCGCTTTCTAGAATTTGAAGATAGCCAGGAAAAATATGAAAGAGTCTAAATCATCAAGAGATTACACTAACATCGTGTACCGTCGATCATACATATGTAAGCAAACTGACAATCAATCGTCGTCCCTGAAGGGTTAACACTAACCATACCACGACCGGTCATATGCCTCGATTCACATTTTTTATTTTTCGATTATTGAAATTGCAATGATGCTTCCATTAGAAATTATGAAACAAATTTCTTCATTCAACCACATATTGTTATAAAAATTGCGAGAAATCTAAATAAATTCAATCTTGTAATTTTTATGAAACAGCCCATATACCAGTCACATTTTGCGTTCGGTACGGTTAGTGTTAAAAGAGAATGTAACAAGCAAAACTTGACATGATGTTCAAGCAAAGACAAAGTTCTATGTACGTACCCTGTAATAATCTCAGCGACACGGTGTATCCTTCCTTGCCGCAGGATCTCTGCTTCCCTTCAAAAGTCGTGACAGACTCGGAGACAATGAACCTCGGCCAGAACGAACTCCATCACTGAAAATCAACGTGCCACCAGGAATTGCTATAGCGAGCGAAAACCGTGGAAAACAAACGGTCGTATCGATCGTTGAAATTTACGTTTACGACCGTGACTAATGCGCGCGAGCAGGCCCACACACCTTGCGAATGATTTAACAGTCGAACGGGCTCCTTTCAGGTCTTCAATTCACAGGAACGAGGCAAAAGATCGTTCGATTTTCGGGGCATTATTTAAAGAAACCCGATTAATTACTTCGAGGTACCGGCACTGGTGTAGAATGCGCCATATTCATTTAAACCTTCCTTACCGTCTAGTTCGCTTGAGATACGCTCGAGAACAGTGGAAGCTGTATCCTCTTCGTTTTCATTGGCTGATGATTTTTCGCCAATTTTTTACTGAATCTATAATCCACTGCTATCGTGAAACTTTCAAATTCAATTTGAATGACCCATTATTTAATTATCCGATAACACGCAAATGCAAAACCTGGTTGCGCGATAGAATGGCGGGAATACAAATGCATTGTTACAGAAACCATTTTGATTATGGTGAGACGGTACAGAGCGTTGGTTGCAGATGGGTTTCGTGTTTAAAAGGAATCGATAATGCATTCTGATGCATTCCAGTTAGCACAGTTTATCATGGAGCAATGATCTAGTTGAAATGTAATTAATGTTATTATTTTCAGGAGAAATTATCGGAAACATCTATCTGTTCGAATAGATTGGTTTACAACGTATGGATAATGAAATAAATACAACAGGAGATTGAACTCCGTCTACGTAGTTTCAAAAAGGATAGTGTAATGTTACATTCTTTCGCGACCTTTCTAATTTGAAAATAAATTTTGTCCCGCATTTTATCACAACGTTTTATTTATTAAAAAATCCACATACTTTAAAACTAGAACCAACGTATTTGTAAAACGAAACAGTCTTCGGATAAACACTAACAGTATTATATTATTTGATAGTACAACGTTTCTACATGCATACAGTAGTGCTGAATTTCGGGAACACTTTTGCTTCGTTTTCTTCGATGATGTCGTCGATAAAAGCTTTATACCTTTCAATACTTACACGTAGAAATGATTGCATTTCAAATATTAATATTTTATATATATATATATATATATATATATATATATATATATACATATACATACACACACATAAAAAGTCTCTGTTGGAAGGTACATGACAATATAGACAGGAAGACTGTAAACTTTCGAAATAGCTGGAACCGCTTTTGTATACATTATGATTTATTATAATGCGTGTAACCTAAGACTAAACTATAGTAACTACAGATCAAACCAGTCACAAAAAATATAATCACATTACGTTACTGTTTTGAGAACTTAAGTCTCATCTAAAATTCGTTTACATTATATAAATATAAATTTTCACGATAAAGAAATAGAAGAAAAAAGTATTCATACGATACTAATCGGCAGGGTTTTATCGATAGCAGTATTTGTAATATAATATTCAACTCCAAAATCGTTTCGATTAGTCTTCACTACTATAGGCAAATAACATCTTATAAAATTATCGAAATAATAAATCAGTATTATACTGCAAACGTTTTTATCAGTCGGAGTCAAAGAACAGACGTATATGAATACTTTTGTCTCGTATCGTCTGTGTATTATACGACTTAACATAGCTATTAAAGCGTGAGATAAGCTTTCATTGTAGGAAAATAAAGTAATATATTTATATATATGTTTGTCTCTTTAAACGAAAAACATCGGCGAATCCGCCATTTGTAAATTCATGTTCCTTTTTTGCTCTTCCTCAAGTTTGTCGAAGTTTAATTGTACACTGAAAAAGATTCAAACCATGAGTATGAAGAAAAAAATATAGAATCAATAATATACGATATACTAACCCATGTATTAGTGCTCTAGCTCTGAACGCAGCCAAATGAGCGTAATACGTGGGTGCAGGATAGCTGACGGACCTCGTGCAACGCGCAAATAGGTGACAAAGGTAGTATGTCAACTGTTCAATTTCATCCTCCGACATATTAACTTCGTTGGCAATGCATCTGTACTTCGTAGGCCTAGCGGTACCCTACAAAGTTGTATTGCATTAAAAAAATATTCCACATTTTCACTGTACGTACAAATACAATCAAACATACCTTTGTCCAACAAATTTTAACCTTTCGCGCTCGAAGATATGTTAAGAAGATTCCAAAAAGGATTTTATAACCGAAAGAAATCGAGAATGGAATGCATTCATTCATACCACACTTACATTTTTAACAATTAATTGAATACGAACAAATTTTGTATTTCAAATTGTGGTATGATCGTTTATACTGGTGCTTCGAAAACAGCGCAAAGGGTTAACCTTTTCTCAATAATATAGTCAAGTATGATGGCATGACGTATTATACGTACTTGAATGCTAGCATGCGATACAAGGTAGAAATCTATTTGCGTCGGGTGGGTGATGTCTGTGTCAACGATGGTACCAGCTTGCACGTTGTAGTTCCTATCGTCCGAGTTCCTTGAATCCGTAGGGAAGAAACGAGTGTGATGTCGCTTTTGAACAACGAGGAAGGTTATCGGAATTTTCTCTTGCCCGTTGCCCAATTTCGCGATAGCTCTTTTTATAGCGGACAACTCGTAGTGCAATACTTGAGTAAGCTGTCCTTCGCTCACACCGTCTCTGCGTACAGACGAAAATGTAATGTACTTAACTACATCAAATGTGTTCCATTTTCAAAAGATCGATATTTTTTTGCACTTTCTTTAAGTATAAGTGTTGTAGAACATGTTATTTGTTATACAATTATAATATTAACATAGTTGAATCATAGATTGGAATCATGGCGACTGTCAACTCACGTTCTTATACTTGAAAAAAAATCACATGTGTACTTCAAATACCAATAAATATGTACACAAACCCCCAATGTAAAAGATTTAATAGTTTTTCGGAAAAAGTGCCTTAGAAACGCGCAAAAACGGCTTCGAATATAAAAATACCCCCTTAAGTTTCTTGTATGATGTTTACCGATAGAAGATAATTCTCTCCGGTTTGAACTTTGTGTTACGATAAAAGAATAGCAGCTGCTCGCGCATTATATTCTCGAGATCCAGGATCATTTCTTCCCTCGGTGGCTGAAGTCTCAGTTTGATGTTATATTGGAAAGCTGACGGATTATAACTAGCAGCGACCTAAATAAAAAGAAGAGAGAGATCATTTAATACGTTGATACAGAGAAATGATCCTGGATAATTGTTACCGCGGCAATTGAAGGTGTGTCTGTAGAATCAGGGGACGGATGAGTTACGTCTGCGCCAACTAACATACACGGTCTGTCCAAGCAAGGTGGTCTAGAAATATTTAATACGCACACTTAATATTCAACGAACAGAAATTTATAAAGAATCCATTGGATACAATTAATATTACCTTCGCGCAAGCCGATGGTTAATGCCGTTAAGTTTCGAATTGATCTTCAACAAAATATTCGTAATTGTCGCAGGGGACAATTTTCTTAGAGTTTGTGATTTTAAAACTTGGGTGACTATACCACCCACTGTTCTCAATTCGGACATCTGTTTCACCACACCTGCGAATATGTAAACAATCATTCAATAACGACTCTTTTCACTTTGCGGAAGGTTAGAATTACAATACTTACTGTACGCGTTATCCATATTCGGTATTATTACCACAACCAACTTTAAGTTTTTCTTCTTCATGTCGGTAAAATACTCGGATATGTTAGACCAATTTCTTCTTTGTATATTTAAAGCCGTAAACGGTTTCAGTGCCCCTCCAATATTCATGTTGATGGATTTACCTAAAGAACGAATTACGAAGAACAACTGAAGCTCGTACTTTTAGATTCAGTATCAATATTTTCGAATGACGAACTAACCTCCAGCTTGCAATTGACTCTCTAAATAGTATAGTGGCTGATCCTGTGTGTACCTGTCCAAATTCAAAATGGTCCATTCATTGTCTGCTAGACTGCTTGGATTCAAAAATTTCCCGGCTCGCCACACTCCCTTCATCACATTGACCTGCGTTTTCCCATGATATTCCAATTGGGGAGGCTGTAGTACCCTAGCCGGTATTTTCTCAAAATTATGACTCACTGACAGCTTAAACTCCTTCACAAGCGTTGGCTGATCATTTATCTTCATGTTCGCAAACTAAAACCGTACTCGTGTTAGTAAACACGAAGATCAAATGCTTATGAATGCTTAAGTGTACAGTATTCCTACTCCGTTCATAATCTTCCGCTTGCGTGTGTCCGTGTCAGTTGCTGCGTATTTGATCATCTTCGATGTTTGATTCTCATCCATTTTCTTTTGCGTGACTTGACCAGCTACGATCATGCACAGCTATAAAATAAAAAGTAAAAGTCGTATGATTAAGTCGTGCGTGAAAAGCCTCGTGCATACCGGGTGCGTATGTGAACCTGCAGAACACCTATTTACCTACTCAAAGATTTTAATGATTTTAGGATATGCTGTGGAAATCGATATTTTGAACGACTTTTTCCTTTGCACATTAGTGGCCGTCTCGCTTAGAATTTCTGCCTATACTTATGCGTCTGTGGCACCGCATGGATTATGGTACTGCATATGCGAGACTGCAAGAAATAACTGTTACAATTCAATTAAAAGTGATTATATTGATTTGGATTAGGTTTAGTAATCCAGCCGTTGCAAGTCGGCCAGCAACGTTTGCATGAAATAATTCTAAAAGCCATTTCTTGCCGTGGTGTATATGCAGTTGTGCATGGGATCTTTAAACTCACCCCGTGTCTAAACAGAAGACGCACAGACGCTACAAACGCACAGACACGCAAATATAGACAGAATTAGAGGTATCATATAATGGAAAAAGTTGTTGAAAATGTTAAGATTTATAAGGTATCCAAAAATTATTGAAATCGGAGCGTAGGTAGCTGTTCTGCAGGTTCACCTACACGTATATACCTCGGCCGGCAGATGTATCCTCCGCTGAGATCCTACACAAAGGCAAGGCAACTCTGGATACTGCAACCTGTATTTTTTCTGTTCTGCAAAGTATTTCTCAACGGTGCAAACTTGCCCGTTGTCTAGAGTAAACTCATTATTTCTCGGACTTTTGCCTAATCCATTTACTCGGTACGTTCTTTTGCTATTAGGTTGTCCCGGTATCTCGTATTGAATTTTTAATCCTTTCAAGAACTTCGTTATTTTTTCGATGTTTTCATCGGTCAAATGACCTGGAGTTATATTCTGCAGAGGTGCTACGTCCCTAGGATGCTTGCACAAATCTTTCATCAAATCGATAATCGACTGAGGAGTTGGAAATCCTTTGTGGGCAACTAATCGGAAAACATGTATTCGTTATGACCGAATTGTTGTCCAGGCTGGGCGACAATAAATAAATAAAACTACGATAATATTTTACCGTCCACGTTCAAGTAAGGTTTCCATCCGATCACGGCAGACTGGAAAACTCCGACCCACAAGTCTAACCCATTCGACAATGACACAACTCTGCCTGGTTCTGGCGGTTGGAAAAGCGATCTGCCAACCTATTAAAAAACAGCACGTATGCAAATGTTGACACCTACACATACACAGAGTAACAGAGTTCATACGAAATCCGTCTTAATGTTTGAAGTAACTTACAGTAACAGAGCTGCATGCTCCTCCATGTCTCAGAATGATATCCAAAGCTTGCATACCCTTCTGTTCATGTAGTAAATTCGTATACCCACACTTAACATTTTGTAACCATGATAAATCAAGAACCGCTGCTTTTATGAAATGCACCTTAAAGGTACGTTGCTGTTGGCGTTCCTCATCGAAAACTTGCACTTCTTCTGTGGGCTGCGAAATAAATGCTACGTGCAAGTTCTGGATAATGTAACACAGTTCTGGATAATGTGCTTATCCGCATATCTTAGTAGCGCAAAAAGTTCGCGAACAAATTTAAGTTTAATGTAGTGTAAAAGTTTACTGCTGTTTGTAAAGTGCATTCCATATAGAGTAACCAACTATTTATCATTTACATACACTATGATCGCCGAAAGGAAGCTCCTTTGCGCTGTACGCATTCTTTTTGCCATCGAACGCCGGGTATCTGTTTGGAAAATACTTCCTCCTGTATTCTTCAAACACTGGTCTCATCAAAAACTTCGGCCTATCTGGTTCAATAACCACATCATAATGTACGACGTACGATTGAAACCTACTGAAGTCGATTTTAAACATATTCGTCTCCACTTCAATTCTCCTTCCGGCTGTTCCGCCTGAAAGGTTCGCTCTCTTCGGTATTTGCTCCAAGTACATATTTTGCATAGCAAGTGTCAATCTTGCCAGACTTCCATTACCACCTCCGTAAGTTGCCTATAAACGTAGAAACAATAAAATAACCAGTCTACGAACTACATACAAATCCTATAATACAGAGGGTGTACGAAGTATTCGGACACCTTTTAAAAACGAATATTTTTTTTTTAAATTTGATCAAACGGCTTGGGTAATGATTTGTTTTTTACAATTCTTATTGATCGGAACTGCGAAGACAAAATTAAAGGTCACGAATCATAACTTTAAAGTTTCATTACAGGCACACATAAAAAATGAGTCATAATTATGACCTTCATTTGTGTCTTCGCAATTCCGATTAATAGCATTAAAAAAAATGATTTACACATTACCTAGTAAAATATGCATACAACATCTCAAAAAAAAAACTCAAGTCGTTTGGACCAATTTTAAAGAAGTTAAAGAACTTCTTCGCTTTTAAAAAGGGTATGAATACTTTGTACACCCACTGCATGCATTTCATTAATAAGTATGCAATACAATTTGTTGTTGCTTTTGCACTGGTTCAGCAGGTGGGATCTGTTGCTGCTGAGCACAAGGTGATACTTGACGTTGCTGCTGCGGACCCGGAGGTGCTTGTGGCTGCTGCTGGGATGGAGGTGGTCTCTGTTGCTGTTGAGCAGCAGGTGGTCTTTGTGGCTGCTGCTGAGGACCCGGAGGTGCTTGTGGCTGCTGCTGAGGACCGGGAGGTACTTGTGGCTGCTGCTGAGCACCACGTGGTCCATATTGCTGCCGAGCAGCAGGTGGTCTTTGTTGCTGCTGCTGAGGACCCGGAGGTGCTTGTGGCTGCTGCTGTGCACCACGTGGTCCCCATTGCTGCTGCGGACCCGGTGGTGCTTGTGGCTGCTGCTGGGACTGAGGTGGTCCCCATGGCGGCTGAGCAGCAGGTGGTCTTTGTTGCTGCTGCTGCTGCGCAGGAGGTGGTCTTTGTTGCTGCTGCTGCTGCGCAGGAGGTGGTCTCCGTTGCTGCTGCTGCTGCTGCTGCGCAGGAGGTGGTCTCCGTTGCTGCTGCTGCTGCGCAGGAGGTGGTCTCTGTTGCTGCTGCTGCGCAGGAGGTGGTCTCTGTTGCTGCTGAGCAGCAGGAGGTGGTCTCTGTTGCTGCTGAGCAGCAGGAGGTGGTCTCTGTTGCTGCTGAGCAGCAGGAGGTGGTCTCTGTTGCTGCTGAGCAGCAGGCAGTCCTTGACGCTGCTGCTGAGGAGCCGGAGGTCCTTGTGGCTGCTGTTGTTGTGGCTGCTGTTGTTGTTGCTGCTGCTGTTGTTGCTGCTGTTTTTGTTGTTGGTCAGACCCTGCCGACTCCTGATTCTTTTTGTTTTTTCCTATATACCACAAATAATTGTAGATCCTATTAATTATGCCATCTTTTATCAATTAACAGTTTCAACATTTCTTTACATCATGAAACCAATAATGTACTCTTCCAATAATATCTTCCAAGCAAGGCAAAATGAAAATCAAGAATCAAAAAATTAAGTTTTCAACTTCATTTTGACATTATTAACAATCAAAGATCACCTTGATTCGACAATAGCAGCATACATAGGTCAGATCAACAAGAATGCGAACAGTGAAGATTCATTACACGAAACATAATGTTATACAAAACATATATCAAAATATTGAATCAACTAACACTTTTTCTACCGAAGGTGTCCAAAGATACCTTTCCAGATTTTTGCTCAAAGTTATTATCATTAATTTAATCGTTTTTCCTTGATTAAATTTTTGATTTTTCCTATAATAGTTATTAAAATAATTATGTGGTATCTTTTTCTTCGAATCTCTTTCTGGAGCTAAAAAACGTGTGTACTATACCTATTTCTACTATGAGGTGTCTTTTGACACCTTAAGATTACAGAAAAAAAACGATAAAATGAAATGCTTTTCAACTCATCTTTACATGTCAGATAACTCTACTCTCAGAATTTGTAAAAGTAAACCCAATAAAAAAGTACTTCTATTAAGTTCAAGGCATAAATCTGTATCCATTCAAAATAGTAAAAAACGTCTTCCTCAAACCATAAGGTTTTACAACAGTACAAAATTTGGGTTGGACATGACTGACAAAATGGCCAGAAAATATAGTGTGAAATGTAAGTGCCGTAGATGGGCTGTGCACGTCTTTTATAATATTCTAGATTTGGCTGGGATAAATGTGTGAGTTTTGTACAATTAGACGACAGGCAAAAATATATCACGGAAAGATTTCTTATTCCAATTGGGAGAAGAACTCGCAGAAATGTATAAAGAATGTCAAAGAAAAGCAAATAATATGGCCCCATCTACAACAGCTGGTAAAATCACCTCCTCCATAAAAAGGTAAAAAAAGTGCTAAATAAAATATTGCTCAGACAACAATGCAATAAAAAATTTGCTCGCACTGCAAAAATTTTTTAGTTTATAATGTTACAATATTGTATTAATTTTCTGATAAAATAAAAAAAAAGAAATTAGTTTTTAATAATTATTCCCAAGATACTTGCATTAAAATGCAAATGTGTCAAAAGACACCTTTCGGTCGAAATAGGTATACACAAAACAGTGGTAAAAATAGTGTTAACATATTATTATTCAGACCATATTGTCAAAACTCTAGGTTTGCTCATAAACATATGGTGCTACGTTAAATAAGTCTAGAGAAAATTAAAGGTTCTTTGAAATCGTCATATAAAATTTGCAGAAAAGGTCGCGAAAAATTGCAAGAAGCGCAGGAGAGTATTACAGACATTAGCTTGAAAAAAGGCTAGTATTTGAAATTACAGACACAAGAAAATAAATTACAAAGAATCTATTTAATGTGATGTATACTTTCTCTTTTTTTAAATAATTTGTTACTTGCAAGCTAACGGCTTACGAAAGTATTATATACGTGGTTATACCTTTCTTTCCCATGGTGCTTAATTATCTACTAATTGCACGAAGTGAAAACAATTCCAAGTTCCAGTAAGTTCGTAACGGCAGATTAAATTTCTACTCCTCACTGTTGTACAGGAGTTCAATTGGTATAATGCGTTGCATCACTCTTTTCCAGCACAAAAGTACGTATTAGTCATCTCGTTCACGAAATGGAAAATGCCCCGAGTCCGTTTTTCTACCGATAACCGTATTGATTCCAGTTTTGCAAACCTTTGAATTAAAAATATCTAGTTCGGTCCTTTCAACTTCTGATTGGTAGTCTGTACGTCAGTTATGTTTTTTATTAGATTTCTACCCAATCATGCGCAGAAACAGTTCTATTCACTAATTCTACATAATGATAATTTACGTAACTGTACATACATAAGCCACAGGGTTGGCGCCAAAAGTCCCTCCTCTTTGGTCCCTCAAAGGGATTACCAGAGAGGAATTCCCTCTGGGATTACATTCCGTCACGTGTAGGCAGTGTTGTAAGTATTGAAGAATTTCTACTGTAGCGCCTCTGCGGTGGAGTGAGGAAGTTTTGATAGTTTTCATTCGGCACTCTGTTCAGTGATGCTAAGTTAATGGCAGGGGTTACGAGAATTTCCCCCACCACGCACACACACAACTGCACAATCAGCGCGTACGTGAGCTTAGCGCTTCGGATGACTTCGGACGACTTCGGACAATTTCGGGAGTTGAGAGAGACGGCGAAATGAGCCTTTCTCTCTCGCTCTTGAAACGCTGAGATTCCAGCCGGCAAGCGGCACGAGCCGTCGTAATGCGATTTTGGCTTTCCGGGTATTTTCGCTTTCCGGATAGTTTCACTTTCGGACTAAGATATCTCATAAAGAGAAAAAATTTCGAAAAAAATTGTATTACGGAAATACGCGTTTTAGGACCTTCTGATCACGTTGAGACTACTAAAAAAATAGATTTTTTCAAAATTTCAAATGTTTGTTAACAATTGCATTTAAATGGATAAATAGATTTCAATGGAATTTTATATTTAGGTTTTATATTTTCATTTCAAGATCTGGTTAATTTTTTGACACAGTCGGTACATATATTCGTTATTCGTAAAAATTAAAAAGATGCTCTAAATAATGAATCTCACAGGGAATTAAATAATATTACCTAAAAAAGTTAAATAAATTTTTTCCCCTATCTTCGCTTATAAAGGATTTTCAATTTTCAAATATGAAGGTTTAACAGGCGTATGTTATATTAAAATTTTATGTGTATGTACATGTATATATAAATATATTATAGTTGTGTATATATGTATAATATACTTACTCTTTTTGTTTATTTTGGGGATATAGGGAAGGATACCAAAATAACTTCAAACCAAATATACAATTAAAAATAAAATATTTTATTTGGCAGAAGAAACTAAAGAATACCAGCATTTGCTGCTAGGATAAGGGAAACTGCCAAAACCTTATCAGTACTCACAGAACAAAAATTACATGTATAACGCGAAGCATATATATCATTTTTAATAACTAAATGACAAAATTTCATGTTTAATCTTAATCTGAATATTACGAATAATAAAAATAAAATAAATATTGCACATATATAAGATTCAATATAAGTATAGCAAAAATAGAAATAAAAATTGCACTATTCTTAAATAACAATAAAACAATTGTCATCACAATGAGCAGGTAAAGGACACTTTGTACGTGACCCTCGTATCAGGTAGAGAGGCGACGCGAGCGCACCGCTATTTTATGGTCCCTTGTCTATACCGCTGGTCTCAAGAAAATACCAGCAGACTGTATATAACTTAATAACCCCATTTATACCTCGAGAACAGTATTAATAACCACTCTTGGCCAACGACACCTTTTTAATGAAAGGGTAAAAACCGTGAAATTCTCACCGGTTTGAATGGAATATAATCATGAATCTTGTTGGTTTCTAGAAAATATGCCAAAAATTTGGACATTACTAAAAACAGATTGTCTATTTATTACATAACCATATAACTAAATGTAACCAAATTTTTTTTCAAAATATAAATAATCGCAGCTCCCCATAAAAAAGGCGTAAAAAAGAATTTGTTTAAATTTCAATAGTGCAATTTGTTTATTTAATTTTTATAAAAGACAACGAAAAGTGAACATATCATGACAAACATTCGACACTTTAACCCTCGAACCATTTGAGGTTCGTCGTGCGTTCAAGTGGACACACGTGCGCTGAACCCTTGTTTTATGGCTTTCAGTAATCAGTTCATTTCGCTTAAAATGCATCGTATGATTGCGGGAGTAACGTCGATGTATTCCTTACGTTTTCCTGATGAAAATGCTACTAAACACTACATAAATCGGATTATTTTTAACAAAGATGGGCAAAAATAAGAAAATAATTTTTGCCCTATAATTGCCTTATAAATAATCCGAATTTCATCGTGTTTGGTGCCGTTTTCATCAGGAGAACATAAGGAATCGTTTGCCAGTACTTCCATTAAGATCCGACGAAAAATACGGAAAATGATAATCGACTTCGGTTGGGTCTAGTTCTGTTTGTTTTTTTTATGACCCATGGTAACCCGGCGGTCGAGTCTCGGTTGCGCTCGGAAAAGCTTGAAACTGTTCCGAGTTACCCGATTCTTTCGGTCTACTCGTTTGTTCGGTCGGCTCGGTTGGATTCGGGTTGCTTGAAAAATTCAAGTTACTTGGTTTCTTTCGGATAGCTTGAATCTTTCAAGCTGCTCGGTTCTCTCAAGTACTCGGCTCGGAAATCGTGTTTCGGATTGACTCGGCTTGTGACCGGCTTGAGACCGGCTTGAATTTTCGATTTTTCCGACAGCTCTACATTGCATGCCCACGATGCATCACACAGCATTACCAAAAATTATGAGGTAATATGTAAAATATAAGACGTACCGTAAGCCCACCCACCGCGACAAAGTAGAGACGCATAGGGAGGGAATGACTGGCGTCACATGCTTTGTCCACAATATCACAGTAGGGAGAAAAGAAAAGCGCACGCGGCACCAATAGGTGGTATATAATTTTGAAAACATTCATTTAAAATTCCATGTACTTGGGGAGAAATAAAAAAGAATAACTAGAAGTAATATCTTGAATTTAAAAATAGTTCATATAAGATATGAGAAGAAGTGAAATGAAATAATATTAAAAAAATTAAGGAATACAAAAATATGAGATGTAATGAACATAGAGGAAGAGTATTTATACTGAGAATTTTATACTGAGACATATTTTACTGAAGAAACTTTGTAGATATTTAAAATCACACAAAATTAAACATTAAAAAGATGAAAAACTTGTCCCTAAGTGATTAAGCATGTCACGCCTTTGAAAAGAGGAAAAAAAGAGTGGAGAAGTATGAAATGAACAGATGTGAAGGAAGAATGAAAAAAAGATAATAGTTAGATAGGAAGCGAAACGGTTGTAAATGTAAACCATAAATAATTTAATTCTAAAATATTATTAAAAATTTGAATAGATACAAGACTAATGGTTATGAATATGAATTCTTATATGACATTAACTCAAATGATGTTGGCCAATCGGCATTGTACAACTAGTATCTCCGCGGGCCTTGAAAGCTGATTTAATTACGGCAATGGAATTTAATGAATCGCGACTAAGTTTATTTCTTCTAGAGGTTTTGACATCGGTTAGAGTAGAGAAAATTCTTTCTGCTTCTGCATTTGAGTGAGGAAGAGTCCTTACAATATTCACGAGTTGTTTCAAGACTGGGAACAGAAGGTTGTGATCTTTATCCTTTGCAGAATTAATTTGGACCCACATGTCATCAAAGCACAGCTTTGACAGTTGTTCGCATTGCGCTTTGTCGAAGGTGCAGTGCAATTTAGTCCATTCTTCTTTTAATTTTATATGGTCGAAAAATCCTAATTTTTGTTCAACGAAAATTAAATTTTTTAAACTATGTTCCCTATTGCTATCAGAAAGTGCCAATCTGGAATCAAAGACTTGTAAGCTTCCTAAAAATGTTTCTTTTAACGGGAAACGTTTTATTATATCACTAATGGCTCTAATGTAAAAAACAAAACAATATTTTTTTATTTCAAGAAACGCTTCCTTGGACAAAGTATTATCTTCGACATGGTCTTTTAAATAATGCTCGCACTCAAAACCGAGGTAGATGTCCTTCAATTCTAACAAATTGTTAATCGAAAAAAAATCTACGTTACACATTGCATCGGTTGCTGTTAAAAATTCGGGTTTTAAAATATTTCCGCAAAACTGTTGGAATAAAAGTCTAGATTTTCCGTACAGTAAATGAATAGCTGTGCTCCGAGTTTGAAAAAACGCGTTAAAAGAATTAAAATGATTTAAAACATATTTAAGAAACAAAAGATAAGCTTTAGTTTCTGTCTTTTTTATAGTGTAAAGTAACTTATCAGCCATATCGTTTTTTTTATTTTCAATAGTTTCTGACATTAAAAAAAGATTTAATGAATCCCAGCATTCTAAAATACGCGTTACGCAAGCGTACATGGCCAGCCAACGCGTGTCGCACAATTTAAAAATTTTTTTAGATTTATCGTTAACAAATATTTGAAAATTATCAAAGTTCGCCGACCGTTTGGCGCTACTATTAATGTAAACCGTTAAATTACGAATAAATTGTTCAATATAAGCGGGGATTTCCGAACATGCTTTACTGCATACTAATGCCGCGGAATGGCAAATACAATTGACTGTTATTAATGAAGGACACCTCGTTTTAAGTTTTGAGCAAAATGAAGAAGAGCGCCCGATCATTACTGATGCATTGTCACATGTGAGTCCAATTACATTCTGCACAGGAATTTGCTTGTTGTACAATGCTGTCTCAAATAACGAAAATAAACTTTCTGCAGAGCAATCTGTGGCGTCTAATTGTAACAACTCTAATAATTCTGTAAAAACTGCAGAAGTTTCCGAATTTACATATTTAATTAAAAAAGTAAGCCATTTAATATTGCAAATATCTGTGCTTTCATCAACAAATACAGAAAATGTATGATGTCGAGCATTTTCAATAATTCTATTTACTTCTACTTTAGAAAGCACATTTGTAATGATTTTGTTACATTTTAAGCGACTCAAAGCTAATTTAGTAGCTATACAAGAATCGGGAAATATAATCTTTAAAAGGCCAATTAAGTACGCACTAATACGAAAAGGAATACTATGCTCGACAAAAAAAGCGCTCAAAGCCATTTCAGCAATCTGAATCTTCTCGCGAATATTGTCAGGAGTATCACTCACATCAAAATCATCAAAAACAGCAGTATTATTTTCGCGCAATTTTAAAACGTTCTCGGCGTGTAATTTGGTGAAAGAATGATTTTTAATATCTGAAAGCCCGCTATTAATTACATAATTTTTAGAACACGCGGAACAATGGAATTTAGAATCGTCATTAAAAGCGCGTTGTAACCAGGGTTTAAAATCATCGCGCTCTAACCACTGTTCAAGAAAAATTCTCGGTTTACATTTTCGTTTCGCTGGAGGAGAATTCATGATGACAAAACAGAAAAACAGACAGGAGAAAGACAAATAAAAGAAAGAAGAGAAAAATATATAAATTAGTGAAATAATATACTTACCTGCTTAATTGCTTCCTTCAATATGGACGATCACCAGCTGAAATATTAAATGATTATAGTTATATCGTAATACAAATACGGTCAGTTCATGCGAAATCGGACAGATTCCGGTGTAAGTTTTCGTACATTGCTGAAATTTGATTATGTTGTAGTCTTTAGTGATATTTAAACCTACTTGAAAGGATTTTTGAAAATTTTGAACATTGTCGATTTTACAGCTGTCTGAAATTAAGTGCTAATTTTTTTGCCAAAAGTTGACGCTTCGCCGAGGCGCACCGCACATATAATATGTATATAATAACGCACGTTCGCCCGCTGGAGTTATCCAGGCTGCCGGCGCGACGACTTCGCAGAGTCAACTTTGGCAATTTTAAAATGTCCATGTTTTTGAAAATTTTCCCATCAAGATCGAACTATATTCTAGTTTCTTCAGATTTTTAAAATCGCGCCCGATGTTAACAACTTGCTTTTGTTTAAAATAATTGCAAAAAATGGTAAAACAATTTTTTTTAAACTAAAATAATTTTATTTAAAAACTTAAGTGTCTTGTCGATAAGCACCGTAAAGCTCATCTCCATCCGTGTACTAGTTCCATAGCTATAATTTATTGAAAAAAAGTTAGCACTTAATTTCAAACAACTGTAAAATCGACAATATTCAAAATTTTCGGAAATCCTTTCAAGCAGGTTTAAATATCACTACAGACTACAACATTCAAATTTCAGCAATGTAGGAAAACTTACTCCGAAACAGCTCGTTCACACGATACGGCTTTTTGACCGATTCGGTCATTTTACCGAATTGGTAATAACCGTCGACTGCGTTCGCACAATTCCACATCTTCGACAAAAATTTAATTGTCACGCGTATACATGTATATTGGTTGGTTGGTTTATTCTTTACCCTACAAGTACTGTTCTGTACCTAGAGATGGCGTTGGTGAGAGCCGCAGCTCTATTTGCCCAAAGCAAACCTGTCTTATAAATTATACTAAAACTTATTATTTTTACATGTAGTGAACATTTAACATATGTTACACTAAGTTTTTTTTTTCAGTATTTGGTATATATTTTCTATTTTGTACTACTGACGTGTTGTCTTTTAATCTACTTCCTGTAGTTCCTTTTTGTCAGTTGGAGATTATTTCTACATTGCACTTTGTTAACTTATATATCACATATTCTTTGGGACTTCGTCCTTTATGTATATCTCTTTTTTCTCTCTTTACCCTAGATCAGTCTTACATGTGTGTATACGGTTATAGTTAGAATATAGGAAATTCAAAGATTTGACTATATATATATATATATATACTTATATTATATATATATATATATATACATATATATATATAATATAAGTATACATATATATGTATACATATATATATATATATATATAAGTATACATATATATAAGTATACATATATATATATATGTATACTTATATAAAAATAGATACGCATATATGAAACATTCTATAAACAATTGCTTTTGTTTATTTGGTGTGAACACCGCTTTTAGGTATTACCGATTCGGTAAAATGACCGAATCGCACAAAAACCCGTATCGCGTGAACGAGCTGAAATCTGCCCGAGTTCGTGTGGAATGTCCCTAATATTGAAATGGAAAATAATTTTTATATAACAGAAACTTTTATATCAGAAATTCTTCACACGTCACAAATTATTTTCTTCAAAGGATGCAGTTTTACAAATTAATTGGATGTTCAAATGATTTTACTCACCTCATACAGATGGGCACAAAACAACTACACTCGCTGAACGCAGCACTATGAATGACGGTTATTAATGGTTACTCTACGTCCCGCGTACAGTATTTCATCGGTAAATGTCCCAAATGTCTCGCACGTAAATGTCCCGGAGATATCCTTCCTTCTGCGGGGTAAACCCCGTGGGGGTCCGTGAAGCTCGAGAGGCCTCGGTCGCCGAGAAGCGTAACATGATGCGGGTCGAATATATATCGGTGAGACCACTACTAATCCAATGACAAAACTTCTTTATTTTTTATTATTTTTTTATGGAACTTTCACCAACATCTTCGTGGCATTTTTCTAATAAAAATCATACCAAATATGATATAATTCCGATGATATTTACTTGTGTAATAGACAATTCAAGTTTGGGGTGCTAGGAAGGATAGCGTATGGGAAAGAAAGAGACGCGGAGAGTCGCAGTTGGCGGCACAGCTCAAAGGCTCGCGCGTCCTCACAATGTATTACCAAGGAACAACTTTTTTTATTAATACTTATTTTTTTTATAAGACTTTTGCTCATAGATTTGTGACATTGTTCTGATTAAAATGATACCAAACACAATATAATTCGGATCATATATAGGTGTATGGTCATTACGTATAATTTCAATAATCTTTTATGAGACTTTTACCATCATATTTGTTATATTTCTGTGATCAAAATTTTTCTGATTATACATACATATCTATTTTTTTAATTGACGATGGAGTAAGTTTTGGCGACGTGTACCGTACACGTACACAGTGTCTTTTACCTGCTCATTGTGATGGCAATTTTCAAATCGCCCTACTTTTCACGGGCTCGTTTTAAAGGGGAAACTTTAAGCAAAATGAGCATATTTTTCAAGATTTAAATAAATACGGCTCTTCATCGAAGAAAACGTAAAAAAAAGGATTTGTTTAGGCTGGTTACTGGAGACTTTTGTAACCCGAATAACCAAGTTGTATGCTGGAATTTTCAGATTGAGCTAAAATTGAATAGCTACGAAACGGTGCATTTCCGGTACATATGGTTCCTTTCAAACTTTTTCTCTACGTATCGAGTAGAATACTTTGATGTAAAAAAATGTAACATTAATTTTCAATGCTATAAACAATTTTGCGGCCCGCTTTTTTTACAAATATCCACCGATCCAGCGGTGATCTATACTTTCTTAACACCCTGTACATTGAGAACAGCAGAAAATTATTTGTAACACTTGTCTTAATGGAGGGAATTCGTAATCATTGCTTGTGTTCTTCTTTGAACAAATATATATGTTTCCACATTTTATCGCAATGTAAACGCTTAATTATATTTCGCTTTTTCGTTTTCATCAAAGTAAAAATACAGTTGTCGCCATTCAATTTCTTGCAAGCCTAAATTAATTTTTTTTAAAGTTAGAAGCAAATTCAAGAATTGGAAATCCACATTTTCTATTTGCTTCATATTAAACTTTTTCGACGCTTAGCGCAATAAATAAATCAGAAATATCTGCTTTGTGGTCTAACTTACAAGATATTTGAAAACAAATTTTCGTTATGTTCGTTAGATGATTCGGGTATATTGTGCGCAACTGTTCTGACATACACGTATTATTTAGTACTAATAACCCAATGACATTTTCCCATAAAAGATTATGTTCATATAAACATTTCAAAATTTGTTGCAATGTATCGTTCAAAATACAATCGTCGTTTATATCACAAATGCCAAGTACGATTTCATACCTAATAAATAATTGAATTACATTATTAATGTAATGAAGGAGTTGTAATTTATTGATGAAATATTTTGTTTTATGGATGTCATTGCAAATACGTTGTATAGTTATATGAAAGTAATTATTTCTAATCAGTTCAAATAATTTGTCGTATAAAACTATTCCATACATATTTTTAATACTATTTACATCCAATATGTCTCCCGCTAAAAAAGTCAATTTAGTACCAATACTGTCCAAGCACAGCGCTGAAGTAGAAATCTTCAAATTCTTCAAAGCTTACATAGAGAAAGAGTATTATTCTATAGAGCGGAGACATCACAAGCTGAGATTCCTTACTCCACCACAGACGGCGCTACAGTAGAAATTCTTCAATACCAGAGAGAAGCACAATACTTACAACCAGAGAGGAGTTACAACACTGCGTGTAGGGATGGCAACGATACATCGATGTTTTGGAAATATCGATATTTTTATCATCAATATTTCGAGTTCGACATATCGAAATCATCGATGTTTTCAAATAGTTGAAATAGTTGTATTTGATTTAGAATTTAGATCATCCCATAATTGTCCGGGTCGATTTTACGAGCCATGAACAAAAATAGAAAACTGCTCTAATATTATCATAAATATTATAATAGACTATATAATGTGAAAAGGAATATATTTCAAACGATCTATCCAACCATCAAAAATAAGATGTAAAGCGATTCCTACACTTTGACACAGATTTAATGTCCCTACAGACATTACATGCAATCCATTTTTCTGCCCTCCGAGGCCTAGACAGAAAAGTCCATAAGAAAGAATATTTCGTCGGTGATCTCGTCTGTGATTCAGGCTACTGTAATATCATCAGCAGTTAAACTTATCTTCACTTATCTGGTGAGTAAGGTGAATGTCGAAGTGTTTAACGAGAATGACGCAAATAAGGTGTCGCTGGTTGTCATATGAACACTCGGTACATTTATGTATTTTTGAAAAGTTATCAATTGTAAAAAAATAATTTAACATTGTCAGCCATGAACGTGTTAGCTAGAAGTATAGTCAACATAACTCGATCGTTCTTGACAAATTCTACCAAAAGTATGTTACTCTTGTAACTTTAATTGTATATTTACTATTATAACCTATAAGCTAACCTCTTCATGTATAGAAAAAGAACATTTTGTGTATTTTTTATTGTATTTTTTTATTGCCATTTTAAGTAACATGAAATAATGAAACAGTATTGACGCTCTACTGTTAACAACATTTTAGAGCAGAATTGTACCAATAAACTTGAAATATGGTAACAGTTTATTTTCATGTCTGTCTTGTATATTAATTATTTATACGGTTGGCAATTAACTAATTAATGCTTTTAGCCAGCGTACATAAATTTAAGTAAATTATAAATAATCTACTGATTTGTTTCAGATAACCGAACCCAATTGTTACGGCTATGTGCAAACCCAAGCGTTCAAGGTACTTACTGTTTTAACATACATTCATTGTTTAAATAAGTAAAAGTATTTTTTATATTTAGCCGGAAGTCTATTAAACGCCACAAAGTCATGCATTGGAAACATATTCCAAGGTAATATTATTATACCAAGAGTTTATATTAATATTAAAAGAACATTATGATCCTTGACAAAAGAGTTGGAAATGCTATTTTATTATAATAAATATGTACGTTTTTCTTTAATTTACTGAAAATCAATCTACGCATGTATATTATTCCACAGAGTTATTTCCTTTTTCAAAATTATTATACTCTATCAAACTGTATCTGATGATCTTCAACAAGTTTTTACAAACAACATTGTCTGTACTTTAACTTAACATACAGTTTACATACTGTGTTGATAATTTTCATTCATAAAATAGCAGTCACAGACAATGATTTAAACCAGTACATTATTTTGTGCACACCAATATATTCTACATCAAAATTTGTGAACTATTCTAATTTCCATTTAACATTCATTTATATTTATTATTCGTTACTTCATATTTATGAATTAACATTCTGAATTTCTGAAATTTTTTTTCAGCCACATTAAAATTAGTAGAAATCACAACTTTTTTATATTAACTCTTGAACTATTTATTCCCGAGAGTACGCTTGCAAGACAAAATTTATTCTAGATCAAATTCTAAATTCACTAGCCAGATTTGTTAAGGTAAAACATCCCTTATGACAATAGTTTTATAAATGTAGTTTCTCCTCGTAATAGATAAACAATACCAGAATCAGATTCTACAATGTCAAAACCCTCTAAAACTGTTCTATCTTTAATAACTAGACTGCGGATCTTTTTGCAAAATAAAGAAATGCTTGCACTGATTGCAAGACATAGGAGTCAAATAAAAATTTCTTTCGTCTTTTAATTACTTATTAAGCTGAAACTAGTACACTGAAGTCCTTAAATCTTTTTAATTTGTGCACTCCTTTACATTGTACATAGCTATTTTTATAATAAATGCATAAAATCCACAGTCTAGCAATAAATAATCTACAAGTAACAGCAATATGAATTTTGTCGATTTCTAAGCAATTCTTACCCACTGCTTGACACTAGGACTTAACATTAACAATTAGGGTGCTAAAACGTCGCTCAAAATTCCTCCAAAAAGATAGAGAATCTCAGTTGAGGGAACGTAACGAGCCTCATTGGCCCATTTACGTGAAATCGTGCGAAATTCGTCCTCGGGGTTGTTTGCGTTTCCCATAAGTGCAACTAACCGGGACAATGGCCGGCCGGGAATTCGAGTGACATCTCAAGTTTCCGTAAGCCTTTTCGACAGATCCGTATCTCTGTCGTGGAAATGCGGCAAAAGGGGTGGTCGGGCTAAAAAGGGACCATGGCCACAGCCTCTGGTATTCTTCTTCGCGAAAATGCGCGTGGCTCGCAAAAGCGCACGCAGTCTTCCTACCTCTTTGATCCCCGGCGCGGCCAAAAGAGATCTCGAAATGCAAAAAGGGATCCGGCCACTCCGCAAGAGAGAACACCAATAGGGTGGCCGAGGTTTTCTGTGGCCAATGCCGGAAAATCGCTGGGAATCGAAGGGGTGACGTGTCCATTTGCGGTTGACCAGTTGTCAGAGGCGATCCGCGATGGGTACAGCCTGCCGTAAGACTGTTATCCCCGTTTTCTCGTTTCTCACCGCCCTAGAATGTTCCTCTGGCCTTGCTCTCGTTGGATCACCATCGATTCGTCGCCAATTTTCATTGTAATCCATTTAGATCACTTCGTGTCATACAACATTTAAATCTTACATTGTGCCTTTCTTTACATTTATTCACCTTTGTTTATATCTTTTATTCTTTATATTTTATTTTGATCAGGTCTTTAACCCTATGAACGAGAAATGCGGATTTTAACCCTTTGAAAGTGATTGCGGATTTTAAATAAAAAGGAAAATTCAAAATTTTTACTTGAAAGTATAACTTTATTCATCGTTTTTGTCGATGACCTTTTGCCATCTTTCAGGCAGTGTCATAATTCCATGTTCATAAAACTAAAAATAAATTTGGCAAACCAATTTTGACACTGCCTTTCTTTCAAGGCTTCATCCCCATATACAGCATATAACTTCTCATATGCTTGCAATGCGTTCCTGCCTTTTCGGAAATAATAATAAAATATGTCTGAAATGCGCGTTTTGTTCTTTCATTTTTAAATTGAAATAAAAACGAAACCAAATAACTAATCGATATAATTTTCTTACTAATTAAAGGTGGAAGTCCAGACAACAAGAAAACAATATACATAGATTACGTGCTTTGAACACGTTGACAAAACAAAAGAATGTGCTAGAACATCTATCGACAAAATCCGCAATCATTCAGTTGCCAACCCCATATTTACTACAGAATTATGCATATTCAATTTTGTCTCCCTACTTAATCTATTTAACATAATTAAGAAATACGTTAATTGTTCTTTCGTACCATGTAATCATGACGTTCTTGACGTAGGGAATGGTAATCAATAAAATAAGAGACGATTGGGACAAAAATCGATGTCGAATTTCGTTCGACATAGGGTCGCAAAGGGTTAAGAGAATTAATTTCTCGTTTTTTAACCTTACTGCAATCTTGCTTCAACCTAGCCATTTCATTAAAAATTTGATAGGACAATTTTCAACTAATACGTCAAACTCTTTCTAATTTTTTTTTATTAGAATGCACTGTTTGAATATTTTTTGCCATACAATCTTAACTGAAAAGTCTTCAACGAAATTCTCAACCATTGAAGTATATGTAGTCTCATACCTTTCATTAGGGTTTCCCATGCTTCTATTTTCAACACCCCTTTTCTTGATCTTCTTCTTGCACTCTCATGCAAAGCTTAACACGTTCTTTACTAGCGTTTGTTTTAGAAATAGGACTTGAAAATTACAACGTTTGATGAAATATAACATATCCTCCTGTAAACTATGAAGAACTATCACAGAAAAGCTATAAGTTCTCGGAACATCATGCTACGCGTTATAATTTCAAATAACGATGTGTAAAGAATGAATTTGATTTTCTTTGCGTAACATTGAAAATTGTGGCCATACCGTATATTTGACGCTGGTAACGAATTTATATAAATGTTTTCTTTAAAACCACAAAAGATAATTTCCAAGAAGCACAACAACCTACTCTTAATTTTCCTTTAGGCAGGTCGTTCGAATCTACTCGGTAGTACATGGTTCTTACAACTAAATCATTGTGCACACCACACCTAGGTAGCATAATTGGTCCAGCCTTGTAATTGCGTCTTAATTGCGCAAAACTTCGCAGGACAAAATCTTGCGGAACCGAGATACGACGTGGATTTTAGCCGATGGTGAAGCTTGGCTACGTGGACGCGACAAAGGCGTAACCGCGACGTCGAAAATTTTCGCAATGTAATCTTGCGCATTGATCTTCGGGAAAAAGGGGTTGCCTTCCGTGCATAATAGGTTCTACTGGTCTCTTGCCTTAGTTAAGTCCGAGTTAGGTCGGATTAGCAGCGGCAGGCTTGGACATCTGTCGTATTGACGGACGGTGGTCAGCCAGATCTCGAAATGAACAACAATGGTAGTCTCGTCTAAGAGACGCTGGTGTATCGTGGACGCGTATAAACCAGCCGGTCCAAGTGTCGCGAAATTGTCATGTCATCCTGGACGTTTCATTTAAACTACGTACAGACGCCGACACGTTCGTTTTCTGCCACGAATTTTTTCCTTTGACACCGTGCACGATCGATTCCACGTCCGTCATGGAACGTTCGTTCATTCGATTTCCATTAAACATTCGTCAATTGACGTTCAAAAATCATTGTGCGGAGGTAATAAAGTACTTTGCATTTATAGTACCGTTGAATGTTCGAAGAATGGAAGGTTTCAGTTAAACAAACGGAAGTATTTTACATAGAAAGGGAGACTATGATGTGATAGTATTTATTTAACTGATTGTTTAGATCTTCTTCATATCTTTGATCTGATTGCTCACACTGGCTCTAATAGTTAAATATCGATAATACAAAAATAGAATTTCGTTCTGATTTAAAAGAGATGAATAATCTCCATACTTGATGAAGAAAAAAGTTAATCGACACGTTTGCTAGTACTATTCTTCAAAAATTTGTATCTGTCTTAAATACATAAAGATCCGTACTCTATTGTGAAACAACATAAATTTATGAAATCAAATGAAAGTACCAAAATATGAAGTCAATTGAACAAATTGTTTAGAACTTCATCATAGTTTTGTTCTGATTGTTGCTTAAATTTTTACCATTTGATATTTTATTCTGCATTTTTTGTTTCATTGTGTGTATTCTCTAAGTACCTTCATCGTACGAAGCATAATTTTTGGTTTATTGTTTAACATATCTTATAATAGAGTTTAAATATTAATTTATAATAGCGCTACAATAAAACAATGATTCTATATTCTAATAAAGACGCATTAATATTAAGAATAATACAGGATGTATTTATAAAATTCGTAAAAATCTTCGGCATTGAAACAATCATAAATGGGACTGTGTGTGCATCTCTTCTTTTAGAAAACGTAAAAAGCTTATACCATGTTCACACAAATAATGTTTTTATCTGAAGTAACATTTGTGTTTAAACACTACGTCGTTCCATTAAAAGCCACGGTGAGGTATAAAATCTTCGTCGTTTGAATAAATATAAAAATCTTTGAATGAATGAATATAAAACAAAACTATACGATGCCCATGCTATTTACCACCACTCAATTATTACCAGAAACACTTTTAGTTGTAAATTGCATTGCCATATTTCTCCAAAAATATAACTTAAAAGAAGATGAATAAACCCCCCGGCATTATTTTTGATGTTTCCTTTCCAAAAAAAGTATTAGCAACGACGTAAAAATTTCTTAAATCAGACAAGCACGATCCGGGGAAGCTGTTTCGTGGTTATATGCGATAATCAATATTTTGCAACGTTGCAAACGTGACAGTAAACATTCGTCCGAGCGCGATCTCACGGATCGTGGACCTTCGGTGAAAGGGTAGGTGGACAGAGACTCGCAACAATGTTGCTTAATAAGCTTATACACGCTTGAGCGGGAAAGAACTGCTTTCGCCGGTCGGCTTGCAGATGTCAAGCGTCCGTCATATTTGATATTCCTCTGCCGGAGACCCTCTTTTCTTAGGCTCGTAAGATTATTTGCGAAAGAGTTTCCAGTTTCCCAGTACCGTTGCCGCGCAGTGGGCCGCCTATTTTCCCTTAGCTCTGCTCACAATGCCCTTGACTAGGACACGATCATCCACGAGGGCTTCCTATTTCTCAATCTAGGACTCCTCGACAAGTTCCGACCTCCTCTTCCACGCTCCTCTTGCAATTTTACGCGAAAATTCGACTTCGACGCGATTCTCTGCGAGAAGAGGGTTGATACTAGGCGTCTGCGAGTACTCGATTTATTCGAGTATTCGAATTTCGAGTCGAGTAATGATCAGTCTGTCAAGCCGAGACGAGCGTTTGAATTTTCCGAGCTACTTGAAATCGACGAACTACTTGAAAAGAATGCGAGCTACTTAAAAAAAACAACCGGCTCGAATATTCGAGCCCTCGTGAAACATCGATTTACTCGAAAATGAATTTTCAGCTCGAAATTTTTCGAATTACTCGAATATATTCGAACAGATCTTTAACTTTCGAGTCACTCGTAAAAATTCGAATATGTTTTCTTCATGAAAACATGAAAATAAAACAGAAGCATTAAATTAGCGTCATATTTTTCTTCCTCATAGTTAGAATAGTATTTGATAGTAAAAGAATGAATGTTCGAGTAACTCGAGCAATTCGAGTTTTTACGAGTAACTCGAAAGTTAAAGATCTGTTCGAATATATTCGAGTAATTCGAAAAATTTCGAGCTGAAAATTCATTTTCGAGTCAATCGAAGTTTTACGAGGGCTCGAATATTCGAGCCGGTTGATTTTTTCAAGTAGCTCGCATTCTTTTCAAGCAGGTCGTCGATTTAGAGTAGCTCGGAAAATTCAAACGCTCGACTCGACTCGAGCAATCGAATCGAGTTCAGCTCAGCTCGTAAATTACGGGTACTCGCACACCCCTAGTTGATACCCCTTGATACTCGGCAATTTTTCACAAGTAGTTGCAATAATTGCAAAGTACAGGAACCAAATAAAGATGTCTTTCTCTTTTAAAGAAGTTTAACTACTCACTTTTCTTATAATTGTGTAACATTCGCAGTCTGTTGAGAAGTAGACTGCGGACCTTTATGCAAAATAAAAACTTTCTATCCGACTTGCAACAAACTGG
Source organism: Sphecodes monilicornis (assembly GCA_913789915.3). NCBI lineage: Eukaryota > Metazoa > Arthropoda > Insecta > Hymenoptera > Halictidae > Sphecodes > Sphecodes monilicornis. The sequence continues at coordinate 11,506,820 of OU565286.1, read as the reverse complement.
GGTGAAATAACAATTAAATTTCTTTCCTAACATGTCTAATAGATTGACAATAATATAACAGTATCTTTGTATGCTTTTTATATTTTTACTGTTTTAAATTACACCTACTCATTTTTGTTTTGACGATGTTCGTTTGAGAGAAGAGGTCTCCCCGTTAGATATTGATACTTAACTTATAAATGCTACCTTAAAGCGATGTTTCACAATTGAAAATCGTCATCGTGGAACTGCAATTAGGCTCGAGTCGTTGCATAACTGTAGAACTCCTAGTGAAAACTGAATTGTTCCAATTCACCTATTGCTTTCCCTTTGCGAGCACATTTGGTCGAAAATGATAGCAGGTTCGATACAGACTCTTTAATCTGTAAATTGGTTGGTTGAAATTATTTAAGTACAATTTTATACAGTTTTCTCCCAACACGTTTTCCTATTAATTTAAAAAGCGATATCGAAGCTACTTTTCGCTGCAGCACAGTTAAGCAAAACCCTACTAGCAGATAAAGTGATACTATGTTTTTTCCTAATGAGACAGGCTTCGAACAAACGAGATTCGGATCATCGTTATATAAAATGCACGCCCTCGGTCGACCATATAAGAAGAAACGGGAGCCAAAGAGGCCCTTAGATGGGAAGCCATTCGCGAAGGGCGTAGTTATAAAAACGGTCATCAGGAAACCAAAGAAACCGAATTCTGCGAATCGAAAGTGCGTCATAGTTCGATTGTCCACTGGCAAAGAAATGACTGCTTACGTGCCTGGTATGTATACGAAAGATATCGTAAACTTTAGTTTTCATAAATTCAAGATATTTAGTCTCCAATTTCTGCAGTTTGTATTTTACGCAATTTTTTTCATAGGAATTGGCCACAATCTTCAAGAACACAACGTGGTGCTATGCAGAGTGGGGAAATTGCAAGATACTCCGGGTGTTCGGATAAAATGTGTTCGTGGAAAATACGATTTACCCCATGTTCTCAAGAAAACGACGTAATTGTATAATTCATCGCGTCGAATAAAATATATTCGTATGAATACTGCAATATTATATATTAATTTATGGAAATGGCCATATTATAATTCCTCACACGTAAATTGTACAAATTCAGAGGTACTGATCCGCAGTTGAACAGTTTTCAACATAAAATTGTCTCATTTTCTACTACTTAAAAACTCAGGAAAAATGTGTTGCACATTCTTCTTTCTCATAGCCAGTTGCTCACGGCTGAATAATTTTTTCCACTTTCTAAATCCAGAGTGAAGTTTAATATTTAGCATCAATTCAAATTATAGATATTATAACTTTTATTAAGTAAATACTTCCGATTCGAAAAGATAGCACCAAATATGAAACAAAATAAATCAAACAAATTTTTATCGCTTCAAAGGTTGGTGAGAAGTACCTTAAAAATTTCAAAAATCCTTTGTACACTGTTTAGAAAATCGGGACATTTGTATTTTGATAACCCAATTGATTCACGGTTTCAATTTAATTGTAGAAAAGATACAGTTCTCAGTATTCAGCAAATATGTCCTACAAACTGTCTGTATTAAATTAATTTATGTAATACAGAACAAATTGCAAAGGTCTGCTTTCAGTCGAATTGAGTCAAATCAATATTACCTAACCCAACCTGTGCACGAGGGTTAAAACATGCAAACAACGTGTGATTTCAAACTCTTGTGAAGTTGTAGAGGGTTAAAAACTGGAATCGCGAAGTTGAGATTATTTGTAAAATTTGATTCTATAGTCATGTGTCTAGCCGAGAACTGTGAAGGGTTTGCGGGGTTACGGTTCTCGGATCTAGCGCCCCACAAATTGCGGCCTTTTGACACACATTTTCGGATGAGGTGGCGGCTATTCCCCACCGTGCGTTTACCGTTAGCTGGACCAGAGAACGCGGACACATTGTGTCCCGGTAGATCGAGATGTCACAATGGAGAAAGGGTCCTGGCACAGCCCCCTTCTTTGGACATTATTACGGAAGGGTTGGCCGCGGGGCCTTCCTGCATCTGCACCCTGCATCCACCCACGCGGCCACTGGCTATTGACCATATGACATGCTGACCAACATCCCGATGTTTTGAAAAGACTGGCTCTCAACCTGGATCTTTCGATGCGACCTTCTCGGTCGAGGCGATACGCGTGGGCGTTTCTCAGTCGGTAGACTGCAAGACTTTTGCGCACTTGAAAGTCTTCAACAAATGTAAAACATAGGACTTTTCCGTACGATGATGGGATCTGGATTCATTTTGATTGATTGTTGCAAATGTTCCATCTAATTTGGCAGGAGGTCTAATTTTTGAACTGACAGCTGGGGGAAGGAGGTCAAGATCATTTTTAATAATCTCTACTATAACCCCAATTTCCTTTTAATTTTTCGGATATGATACAAAGGCGATGCAAAATAGAATAAAAATACTTTTGAACCTCCTTGATCTCTTGATCTACAATTTCTTTCACAGTTAAGCTGATTACAGCATTTTGATAATTAATCATATTTTTACAAGAGGATGATTTATATTTATTTTATCCTGTACTGGCTCTAATAGCTAAATATCGGTAATACAAAAATAGAATATCATTTCGATTTAAGAGAGATGAATAATGTGCCATAAATGCCTAAATATCCGCACACTATTAAAGAACAACATAAATCTATGAAATCAAATCAAATAAACAGTACTAAAATACGGTGACAACTTAATTAATGAAAGTGAATATTTCTCACTAATCAATAAAGTTTGTAATTAGACAGGGAATTTTATGCATTTATGGCACAAATGGGGAGGTGCAAGTCAAAAGAGTACAAAGATTGAAAGAACTTAAAAGTTTCCAGCTTTTTGAAGTTATTAAAAAAAGGGAACTGCAGAATGTAACAATAAATAAGACACTGAGAACCAAAGGTGGCTCAAACTAAATGAGAACCAGGACGAGATCCCTCCAGGATCTCTTCGCAGAACAGCAATCTACGCCAGATCCTAATCATTCCGAGTCGAATTCCCGGGCCATCGAACTCGTTAATCAGTCTGATGCAAAGCTCCGAAATTCATTCTTTCAAAATGCACCGGAGGACTGATTCACGGTGTCGGTCGTTCGTAAAGGAACCCCCCCAAAAAAATTGCCGTTGTAATTGCTTTAATCCGTATACAACGAGGGCCCAAGGTCAGTGAAAAGTGGATTTTTTCACGTCGCAGGCGAGAACGGTCGTTAACTAATTTAAACCGTTTTTGAAGTCGGGCGAAGTTAATCCGTTACGCCGTAATCGAGTTTTCGTTAATCCAACGGGCCCCCACCATCGGCTCCGCCCGTTGTAAACGGGGAGGTTCTGGCCGTAAGAGGACGCACGCACAATAAAAATCCAAGACGGTATTTTTGTGGACGTTGTGTCGTGCCTTGCGAAAAAGTCTGCAGAAAGTCCGGCTGTTTTTATTGCATCGAAGCACCGCGGTACCTGACTCGAAACGACGGTGAACGCGTTTACGACTTACTTTATTCCGAACGCTGACGGAGAAGCCCCATGGAACCGGTTGCTTTATTACGGTTTTCCGCAATAATCACGGCTTCTTTGTCGATTACATTTCGCCCTGGATACATTGCCTTCACTCGGCTCAAAACGCCTTTCTGTCCAGGATAATTAGCCGACCCCTCGAAGGGTGGCCGTGTGAAGAAAAAAAGAAAAAAGATTTCGGACGAACAAAAATTGCAGACCTGGCGAAACACAGGAGAGAACGGTACAACCGTAGTTTTTAGAATTTTTGTAGCGGGCCCACGGTGTTTCTTTCCGTGAAAGCTCGGGGAAAAAAGAATGGCCGTGGGCGTGGATGATGGACGACGACTGAGTGGAACTGCGACACAAAAACGCAGAAATCTGCCGGACAAACGCCGAGCTCTTTTCGAAGAGCTCTCAAACAAATAGCGTGTAAACGGTATTTCCGAGTTCGCTCTTAGAGATTCTCAACTCTTTACCGAACAGCTTAGTAATCGGACACCAAGCTGCTCCAGGTTGTTTTGTCCCCAGGCTGTCGCTTTTCTGGGTTAGGCTTGCGGTGCTTTGCTGTTTTGTGAAACGGGGGGTCGAAGTAATGCATTTTTGTGTGGGGAAATTTTCTTTTAAATGTATCACGAACCTCTTTGTTTTCGAATTGGGATAGAATCATCGAAAATTTTAGATAGTGCAATATGAGACATGTTTTAATCCTTTACTTCATGTGAGACACGAAAAGAAATGTTATTTTTGGATATAACTCTTTTGGGGATCTTTGAGAGGTTAAATAGATTACTTCTTGTTATTTGTAAGAGTTCTATGCGATAAGACGACAATTTTGATTATGAAGAAAAATATGGTTTGCATTGGTAGTAATTCTACTCTTCACTGTTTTAGAGGGTTGATAAGAGTACAAGTATCTTCGATTTTAAAACACAGTTTTTTCGTTCACGCAAAGAAGTAGTATGACTATCAGCTCTTAAACATGTTACAACAATTCATTGATATTGCGTGTGTCTGTAAAGAGCAAAAGAAAAAAGATGTCCTTTTTCGTAGCCAAATTCTTGATATATAAAGAAGTAATTTTTCCACAATTTGATGTTCTTCTATCCTCAATTATAGTACTACGAGTTATTAATATTATTTGTGTACATGAAGGGTTGGTAGAAGAAGGCAAATTTCATTTATTCTAGAGATTGTTTCTGCTAAAATAGATTCAACCCTTAAATACTGTACCTCGGGTTATTAATACTATAGAAGATTAATATAGGAATAATAATTTCTTCGATTTTACAGACTAACCATGTCTGTTTTTTTTCTAGCAATGTTCTCAATGTTCAAAAAGTAAACTACATAGTCTCATGCGTGGTCACCTTCAACTGTGGTATCAAAACTTACTAACAAAAATGTCTTATACAAAACACGAACGTTTTCAATTTTTAAAAAGCAAACTTATCTTTTTCGTAACAGAGCTCTCAATTTCCAAGGAAACAATTTGTACACTATACCGTTTTACGTCTTCTAACCCCCAAACAGTACCATAAGATACGAACAGTGTGCATACACAATGTAAGATCACAACAGACGAGTTTCCTCCCAGAAAACAACTTTTCTCACAGATCCGCGAGGATATCCGATCTTTGTACCGAATAAGACGTATCGGTAAGGTTGTTTACAGAGAAAGGTATTCACGCCGAAGGGTGAAGCGCAGCGTTGAATGCCGTGTCGCCAGTGAAAAGAGAGCACTCGGTCAAGGAATAAAATTTCATTCTCGAAGATCGGACCAAGGGCGTGTCCAGAAAGCATCCGAGGGAGAGAAAGGGTTTCCCGCGGGAGAAGAAGGCGTGCGCGGACAACACCGGAAATAAGCAAATCTCGAAAGTCTGTTGGCAAAACTTGCCCGGTGGTCTCGACCGCAAGATAAATCGAAAAGTAATTGCTCTTGGTGACACTCGTCCTTGGACGTCTTAATGTGCTTCCTTCGACCATTGCATTTCTCACCCTCTCTTTTTTTCTTCTTCTAAACATTCCGAGCAGCTATGGTGTCGGATTCTATTAAAATAGCTAATGTCCGTTCGTCCTGGGGCGACTGGACCTCCTGCCATGACATCTTTCTCGTAAATAAATAATTTGTACGGGCGAAGACCGGAAACATCGATTTTCCTATGTATATTAACATAAAAAGCATTCGAAGACGATTATTTCTCTTTGAGACCATTTTTTAGAATGTTCAGAATCGCTCTGCGACTGTAAAATAAATTCGTTAGTCAGTTTTTGCTCAATAAAATGTGACATAGGGAAGAAACATTTATAAAACTATAGAAGTATGAAATAAAGAGGACCCCCCCAATATTTTAAAAATTACTCCCCATAATTTTGCAAAATATTTAGCTTCCTCATTTTTATTTTTTTTATTTAAATAGTTTATAGTTAAAATATTGAATTGTGATTTCAAAGAAGTATATTATAATACTTTAGATTATTTATTATTTAATTATTTATAGAGTGTTTATATTAATTATTAGAGTAATAATATTTTTGAATTACTGTTACAACCCTGTGTAACATTGAAGTCGCTCATTTGTTACTTACATTTTTCAAGTTTTCTTTCCTTTTACCGTTAGAATTCAGCATAAAATTTTATTGTTCAGTGGAAACAAAGAGTTCCTTGTAATCAACAAATTTTTTATTGCAGTTTCTTCAGCCTCAATCATATTTATTTTTTAAACTCTCTTCAAGCTAGACACATTTTGTTCATACATGAAAAAGATTTGATCCTACATTAAAATAATTTGATGAAACCAAAATTGGAAAGTCTGGTTTAGTCAAGTACATTAATTACAAAATGGAACTTCTGAATTTGAAAACAAATGGTTCGACGACAAAAAAAGATGAGATTTTAAAGAAGTAAATTTGGGATTCGGGAAACAGTTACGCAACAGTAACTTTTAAGCTCTCGCTTTGTTGACGGGAATTAATTAGACTCCAGGAATGCACAGACCCCCTAATGCAGTAATTCCCAACCTGTAGGTCGCGAAGTGTTTTCTAAGGGATCGTCGCGATTATTCTAAGTTGATGATTTTTAGTATTTGTTTATTTTGATATGATTTTTTTATTTTTCGCAACATTTATATAACGTTTACGTAAATTTTCGTAATGAACAATATTAAATTTATTATAAAAGGGGTTGCGACTCAAAAAAAGTTGGGAAACACTGCCCTAATGTAGCTATAGTTGTCACAAAATAAGAAGGAACCTGTTTCGCGCATCGCATTGCGCGGTTGCCTTGTTGTAAAGTCTCAGCTCTCTTAGTTGATCTCCCACAATGTCATGAATTTTCATATATCGTGAGACAAGTGATTTGTGATTAGTATTGTGTTAAGCGCGAGTAGGGGATTAGCTAATGAACGAGGTCTCTTGTGTCATGTGCGCAGATAAAGCCTTAAACTCGTTATTTGTCAGGTACCTTCTTACTTGGTGTCAGGTTTAGTATACTTTTACTATGCTTTTGTGCGAGGTTGTCTTCGCGGCAGGGAAAGGCACGAAAGAAGCGATTGTCGCCATTAACGAACGGTTCGTACGGAACGCGAGGAGGTTTATTGCACGTTATGGAGTGACTATACCTTATGGCTTATACCTACCAACGTCGCTCGGCTATACTGACCGATAATACGAAACCATTCTGCCTTTTCAACGAACGCCGCACAATGTCTATTCATACGTTACGACCACCTCCAATCCAGACTTCGTCGCGTTTACCGTAATTAAATATACCGAGTTTTTTAATTCTAATGGAAATCCTATCAGCGAGCACTGTCCGACCAGTACCTACAGTAATCATTTTAACTTTTTAACCGGGGATAAGATAATTCGTCCTGGGAAATCGCCAACGTCTTTCAGAAACCTTTCATTTTCTTCTTTTAAATCAATGAATAACTCTTTCACTTCGTTGTGCGGTAAAGATAATTGATTGCGATAAAATTTCAAATTGTTTATTTATAAAGATCGCATCAACATTTAGATCATTAGCAACCACAAGAATTTATACAAATATATACACAAACATAGGCACAATTACAGGCATATTATGAAAATAACAGTTCGCAATTTTTAACTATCACGATTACAGCTTGTTATGTACAGTGTGTTCGCGATAAATTGTACCAGTGTTTTTTGTCGCAAACTTTAAACATTAGAAAAAAACGGAAGAGTAGGAAGTTGTGGTATATTTTAACAGCAACACGGTAGCTGTCTCAAATTATTTATGTTTTTAATATTTTTCTAGAAACAAAGGTGACTTTCATTTTTTTAAATGGAATACTATATACATACATATTTTTTACATCATACGAACGCGGACATTAAGACGAGTTTAACCATGTATTATATTATGGTTTTCAGAGTCATACAAGGCAGAAATAAAAGAAATAAGTTGTAACATTTCTAGTGCAACATTGGCAGAAACTACAAGTAGTGTGGTCGGCATAACTCGGAAATGCATTCTTGCTAAGGGAAGTCACATTGAAATGTTAAATTTATTTCTTTTATTTCTGCTCTCGTATGACCCTGAAGACCATAGTATACTACATGGTTGAACTCGTCCTAATGGCCGCTTTCATATGATGTAAAAAATATGTAGCATTCCATTTAAAATAATGAAGGCCACCTTTGTTTCTAGCAAAATATTAAAAATACGAAAAATTTGAGATAGTTATCATGTTGCTAGTAAAATATACTATAACTTCAACCTCTTCCATTTTTTGTAATGTTTATCGTTTACAAAAAGATTTTACAAATGAGAGAACTTGGTTGGCGGTCTTATCATTGTTGAGGCAATTGCTTAAATTGTTAGGTATACCATATAGTTTCGTCTTTGAAAGGAGAAGAGAGTGCAGTTACAGATAATGTGTTCAACCGAGAGTGGGTAATTACATCGATTACAAAAGGGAGGGGGTTCTTTTATGGTTAATATCAGTTTTATTTGTTCTACGTAAGCATTCGTAATTGAAAAATCACCCTGTAAAATGATTAAGCTCAGAAGGTAACAGTATGTCTTATTTTTAAAGGCGACAGATTAGATTGAGGATATCGAACCATTTCTTCTTTTTTTTAAAAGAAAATTAAAGACGTGGAACAATTTCTCCTCTTTTAAAAAACTATTAGGGATGTCGAACTATTTATTCAATTTCTTAATGACGATTAAGAATGTAGAAGTATTTCTATTCCATTTTAAAAACGATTATTGATGGATAACTGTTTTCATTTTTTCCTAAATGTGATAAGGGATGTGGAATTATTTCTTGTCCTTTTATTTTTTAAAGACGATAGGGGATATAGAACTATACTTATATTCTTCTTTTCTTAAATTAAAGATTTAGAACTATTTCTTGTCTTTTTAAAGACGCTTAGGAACATAAAAAGGTATCTTTCATTATTTGAGCAATACATATTACGGATCTGAAATTATGTTTCCCTTCTTTTCTTAAGACGATTATTTCTTCTTTTTCTAAATCGCAATCAGGATTGTACAACCATTTCTTCTTTTTTAAAAGACGATTAGGGACGTGCCGTTATTTATAAACCAGTTATTACGACGAGATGAGCAACATTTGTTTAAGCCCGAGAACAATACGCGGGTCTTCAACCCGCCAGTCCCAGAAACCCTAAAGTAATTTCATTTCGGGAGAATTGGAAGCTAATTATCGATTATTACTTTTTGTACGAAACTTCTGTCGACCGCTCCAGAAATCAACGGGGCCACCATAGTCCGTTAGCATTTACTGTTTCGTGAACGTTTCGGGAAGGGTCTCAAGGTCGAGATACACATTGTTCACGCTGAGTATTGGACAATTCTGCTCGCATTGTTCGTAAATGAAAACATTGTGTAAATCCGATTCGACGAAGCTCGCTATCGTTATCAAACGTCATGGCATCGCAGGAATTCGTGAAAGACAAACGATTTATCCTATGTCGTTTCCAAATATCGCTTTCTATTAGTCACTTGCGTTATCTAACGTTGCATGCAAACAATCGGACTGAAATCACTGATAAGTCGCCTATTGCGTATACTGACGACTAACCGCCATTGGGAAATGAATGTTGAGTAATGTTATGGTCTTCTAGAAGTGTGAAGACGTTATGGGAAGTGTCGCTTTATAATTCGCAGATACATAATGCCGCTAAAATGATAAAATAAATCATATTTTTGTGGGGAAACAAATTTTTATTCCACACATATTTATGCGTTTGTTTTCAAAATGATTTAGTAATATAATTATCGACAATTACATATTCATAGTCAATATTATAATTAGACTGTAGATCACTATACAGGGGGTCCCACATAAATGGGAACACCTAAATATCTGTCGTATTTACAGTCCTATCAGAAAACTTCAGAGGACAAAGTGACACTATTGCAGGGGGCAAATATAATGGTATAGAAAAAAATCTTTTACGTCGTGTTTTTTAATGAAATTTCAAGGTCACCGATGTTTTTTTAAATGGAATAGTACATTTTTTTGACGATAGCATGATAGACAATAAAATACTGAATTTAGTGGATACCACCTTTTTGACCTTGAAATGACCTTGAGCAAGAATAATCATGTTGGAGCGGATAAAATGTGGAAGTTTAAAACACGTTTCAGCAAAGATTACGCGTTGTTTACGTCGGGTTGACCTTTACAAACTACAATAAATGTTTGAAATATTTTTCATATTTCTATTTGCAGTATTCGTGAAATACTACTGCTAATACCGGACTCTTGTTCGAGTTGTCGCAAACTTACATGTAGATCATTAGATACTACAGCTAGGATATTAATTCTATTTTCTTCGTGCGTTACAATTCTTTGTTTATTACGATTTTTAGAACTTACACTACCGGTATTTTTAAATTGTTTTACCACAACGGAAAATGCGTGTAACGAAGGACAAATACGATTCACAAATTTTTCACGATACAAATGTACTGCTTGCCTCAAAGATTGGTGGCTTTCGCCATAAGTGAAAACCATATCGATTCGTTCCTGTACAGTATAACGCATTGTTATCACTTTCACGTTTCGAATTCGAATAATGCAGAAGGAACAACGTACTTATTCTAACCGATTAACCTTCTATTAACGATCTCAATGGTACATACTCTAACATAAACATACGCTGTTTACTATGAAAAAAATTTCAAACATTTATTGTGGTTTGTAAAGGTCAAACCGACGTAAACAACGCGTAATCTCTGCTGAAACACGTAAATTTTAAACTTCCACATTTTATCCGCTCCAACATGATTGTTCTTGCTCAAGGTCATTTCAAGGTCAAAAAGGTGGTATCCACTAAATTCAGTTTTTTGTCTCTCATGCTATCGTGAAAAAAATATACTATTCCATTTAAAAAAGCATCGGTGACCTTGAAATTTCATTAAAAAACACGACATAAAAAATTTTTTTCTTTACCATTATATTTGCCCCCTGCAATAGTGTCACTTTGTCCTCTGAAGTGTTCTGATAGGACTGTAAATACGACAGATATATAGGTATTCCCATTTATGTGGGACGCCCTGTATATGTAGTGGATTACTAACAGAAATTTTCATGATCTAATTTATAGAAAATGGTGACGAAAAATATTTCTTTGCCCTACCAGCCTACTCTGTTTGAAAGATTTTTGAATGATTCGTTTTAGAAAATCAAAAAATGTTATAAATGCATCAAATCTGTAATTTAATCATAATATACAGGGTGCGGAATTTATCCTGGCCACCTAGAATATCTCCAAAACTAGATTCCGGAGAAAAAAATGTTTCAAATAAACAGTTCAAGTCAAGAAGGGGCTGATGCAGCAGTCATATCCATTTTTAATTTTCATCATGTTTTCAAGGTCATTCCAATGTCAACTTTATTTTTTCAAATGGAAACATATATTTTTCATTACAGATTCTTAATCTACGTCTTGAAACAAATAACTTTTATTTGAAACGTTTTTTTCTCCGCCGATTATTTTGTATATATATATATACAAAATAAATAAATAAATAAATAAATAAATAAATATATATATATACACAAAATAAATAAATATATATATACAAAATAAATAAATATATATATATATGTGTGTGATATGTTATGAATGTTATACATGTTATTTCATGTTACGAAGTGCGTTGGAAATTTTTGTGGAGCTTTGTAATGAATGTATGTATTTTTTTAAAATATGAGATAATGAATAAGACACGATTGAATTGAAGTGTAAAAGAAAAATAGGGATTAGGTTTGCAAAAATCTGAAGTTCCGCGATCTAACGATGATAATACGAAACGTATAGGGTCTCATGCCTCCGAAAATTGACAGAAAAGTCTACGCCTTTCTACGATTGGTTTCGTAGAGAGACAGATTGGCCGCAACGGGGCAATTCGAGCGATTTCATCGGCGCCGTGAATTGAGTCGTTTCCACGGCAAATCATCGCGAGGATTTTGCATCGCGTACCGTTACATCGTTTGTGTGCGCTGCTGTGGGTTTCGGGGCAGATGGAAATGCGGCGTGGGCATTCATCTGTCGTCGGCCGACGTCCACGGGAAAAATCGTAAATAACGGGTTGCGGTCGGCCCTGCACCATAGAAATCTGGGTTATGTGGCCAAAAGAGCAAAAATTTGTATACACGGGAGAGGAGGCGGTGCGGGTGAATTGAGCGCCGGGGATGCTTTTCTATGGCGGATACGGCGTTTTAACGGGGCCCGAAGCGAAAGACTAAATTTGGCGTGATCTCGGGACGAAGACATAATGAGACGTCTCTACTAGCATGCATAACTGTACCTCCGGCCTTCCCATCGATGCCCTTTCCTTTTCCCTACGTTTCTTACACTCGGCTTCTAAAATTTCAAGAGGACCTTGATTTCAGAAATATTTCTTTCACACGTTTATGCAATTTTCAATTCTTCTAGGCAAATTTTAAGATAGTGGAATTAAATAAAATCTTGCTTTCAGTGCTAGTAGCCTTTGTAGATCTGCACTAAGGAAAAATAGTACTAAATTCTGACGAATTTTATATACTAGCACTTTTTTAACATTTTCAGAAGGCATAAGCGCATAAACATCTACAGTCTAGTCATTGTACCCTTAGTGGTACAAACTACGTTGTATTTACGCTGATTGCGGCAAAATTGTTGTTTTGCGTATTTAACATTATTAGATTCACGGAGTACTAATGGAGATTATTTTACATTGCTTTATAAAAATAACGAGAATGTGTCTATCCAAATTTTTAGCCATTTTTGTAATAATATATATCCAAAGAAATAAATTTGTTGAATAATTCCTTAACGATTTCGAATTAGCTTAACTATCAACAGTATATGTTCTATTTTTAAAAACGGTTAAGGGTATATAGATCTTTTCCTTCCATTTTTTAAGATAATTGAGAATGTTTTGAGAACTATTCCTTCTTTTTTCCTTAAAGACGATTAAGAATGAAGAACTATTTCTGTTCTTTGGAAAGACGATTATTGACGTCGAACTGTTTCTTCTTTTCTTTAAATAAGGATTACGGAACTAGAAATAGTTCTTTTATCATTTTAAATATGATTGGTGAAATAGAACTATATATCCTTCTCCCTAAAAGACAATTAAATGTATAGAACTGTATTCTCCATATTTTTAAGTAAAATTAGAGACCTAGAAATGTTTCTTTTTTTAAATAACGAATACGATTGTACGACCAGTTTTCCTTTTTTGAAACAAGATTAGAAACAGAACTGCATTTTTCTCTTTTTAAGTAAGATTAGGGATGTAGAATGATTTCTTCTTTTTTTCAATGGCGATCGGAGTTGTGCAATCATTTCTTCTCCTTTTAAAGATAAGTAAGTGTGTGGAGCCATTTACTCTTTTTTTTTCAAACAATTGGAGATGTAGAAGCATTTCTTCTCTTTTTACAGACGATTAAGGATTCCCATTGTTGCCCATGCCAATCGTTTCTTTTTTATTAATAAATGAATTAATTATTTTCTTATAAAATGCAATTCGGCATATGGGATTATTTCCTCCTCTTTATAAAGACGACTAGGGAGAATTATTTCTTCTATTTCTCTTTAATGTCTGACCAAACTATTGAGAAAAGTGGAGCGACGTTTTACGAAAATTAATCTCGGGTTTCACAATTTCCAGCCGCGCAATAAAACGCTAACGAAATCCTATTCAGCTGCTTAAGGAAGGCATTTCTACTTGTTAACTCCGGATTACACGTTCAGTTTCGGCAAGCTGCAGATTGCAGGTACAATAGCCGAAATTGAGGATGCAAACAAGACTAAAGCAAATCTCTTTAGAGATTCGGTATTATAGTCGCGGGGCGCATCCTTCCCGGAAGAAAGATAAACAAAAGAGACAATGAGAATCGATGATGAACGGTGAGAGACGATGGTGGACGGATTTGAAACTACAAACCCGTTGAATTTGATGGGTTTCGCAAAAATTCATTTCCTTTTCAACGTAACGGACATACAGCATCTAAAAAAGAAGTCAACGCTTTACGTACCGATGGGTACAGGGTATTCACTATTTTTTCAATAATAAAAGATGAACGATTGCGAAATTCTGTATGAATTGTTCTGTGGTGACAGCAGTTTAATTAAAGAAACAAGTATGGTCTTCTATTTCGTAAATAGCATGCTCTCTCTCTTTCTTTAGTTGTAGTTATATTTAGTTTTAAGTTAATTAGATAAGTTAAGTTAAGGTGGGTTAAGTTAAGTTAAGTTAAGAAAGGTTTTTAAAGGAGGTGGATATGTATGAATTGCAACCCTTAGGGGAGACAATAAACTTATATAAGTATGGTCCTCTAGTTTTGTTTTAAATTACTAATGACAAAACAATTATGGAGCTACTTCTAGATATTAAAAGAGACTGTTAATAGGCTTCTGATCATTAAAGTGTTAAACTTACAGAGGTTTTAGTATGAACATATTGTACTATGCATTGCAACTAACCCTTCTGTCGTGTTCTTCATGTTTGAACACGTTCGACGACCACAATTTTATATTTTATGTGTGTTTAGAATTGTAACGTTTAGTATTATATTCAGAAAATGTTTAACTTTTTTATGACAATATTCTTATTCATATTTCATACTTCTTGATACAGTGAAAGTCTCCACTTCTTTCAATTTGTGTTGGAAAATTTATTTCTATAAAATACGAAGTTAAAAATGAAGTGCAATTTTTTAATGTAAAGTGTAAAGCGAAAAAACGACGAAATAATACTCTAGAATCTTTTGTGTGTAATTCTAAGAGATTTTCTCAACCGACAATATGATTTTGCTAATTTACTGTTGTTTTGGACTTTAAATAAAATCTCAAAAATTCCGAAGTACTTATTACAATCTCTAATTGAATCTTCGAATGATACGTTAGTCCAATGTTGAAACCTTTCCGTAATAAAAGTAAAATTTGACGAAAAGTTACGAAGGGATGGAAACTTTTGCCTGGAAAATAGCAACCCATTATTCTTTTATTACGCAGTAACTTTGACTGAAAAGAATTTTACATAGATGCACTGTGATCCTTCCTAACGCATATAGTCGTAGAGACAAAGACATTAGCCAGCATATGCCAGAGAAAGGAGGCCCATCTTCCGGCGCGACGAAATGAAAAGGTCCATATGTTGTCCATCCGTAGCGAGCTAAGACTGACGAAGAAGATTCATCAACGGCAACGATCTCGAAGGTGCAAGCTCAAGCTGCTCGTAGTCTCCTTAACGAACTCTGAAAATACTCGCAAATTTTACTCGGCCGCAACGCTTTCGCCGGCTAATTTATGAGCACCTTACGCAAATTGCTCGATTCCCCGCAGCCCCTTTCATCGCCGCTCGTAAATCATGCGACACGGACCAGAAACAATGGATAGAGTTGCATGGAATACTACGGGAAATAGCGGAGGAAAGGCCCACGAAAGGATTATGTAGCGATTCTATATACTTCTGGTCGGGTCAGTTATACACGAAAAGACGCCCTGCCGTTGCGGACATGTCCGAAACTTACGGGAAAAGTTTTGTCAGAAACTAAACGTCCTTTAGCGCGGGTACGGCTTTTCGCAGGAGGAACCCAAAGGATTTAGTGTGCCAACCAGTTATATTACAACTGAATTCTTCGGAGTCCCCTTACCACGGTCACTACTGCATGGATTAATTTAGCGGGATTCGATTGTTCGAGGTCAAGAGGCAGTTGCAATCAATTTACGGAGCTGACAAAGGGTAAGAATTCCTGCGACAGGTACGGTAGTCCTGAACTACCAGGAACTATAAATTTAGACGCAACACCGAACTACCATAACCGACAGGCGCGCATTCTTAGCAATACACCCACTCCTTTTTTATTTCGTCTACGATCTATTGTTCATTAGAACATCTTTATTTTCGTTTTATTTTAAACTCATCTTTGTGGACCGATTATTAAAAATCTTTCGCACTCAAACGACCGCTCCGAGGCACCGTTAAGAATTAGTGTACGTTAGAACGTCGATTGTCCGAAATGATCAAGATAACGTAGATGTTCGAACAATAGAACAATTACAAGGTCACTTCATGCAAAGTCGGATACTTTTCGGAATAGATTTTCGGATTTTTTTAAATTCCGAATGTGTTGTAGTCTTTAGAGATATATGAACGTATGTGAAATGGTTTTTCGATATCTTGAAAATTCTTGGGTTTACAGACCTGCAAAGTGAAGTGACAACCTTTTTCCATTAAATTATAACGATTGAACTAACAAACCAACGAAAATGATATCTATCAGCTTATAGTGAAGATATAAGAGTATCTAATAAATATTATTTCAGTTAAAGAACATGCTGTTTCGCAATTTAGTTTGTGATTATTTTTCTAGTGGGGAAACATTCAAAAATTTGAAAAAAATTACGATATAGCTCCAAGTCTCCCCTTTACAGACATGTTTTTAAAAATAGTGACACTTCAAAATGGCGAAATGAAAATCGTTTGAAGTGCACGCTGATGGAAACTTGATGGAAATACGTGCGTAAATTGTGTAATTTACGAGTCATTTCATACTTAGTAGCATTTAATTCAATAGACAGACTTTTTAATGCGTTTTATTTATTATTTTGTTACGATAATCTTCACTTTTTATGCCCCAGAGATCGAAGAAGCAATCCCACCGAAAAATTAACACAAAAATTTCTTCATTGGACTAGCAATTCTTTACTGCCATTTTTTCCCACAAACACTCACAAAATATTTCGGACGCGGTTCGAAACTTGATACATATTATTGTCAGAGCTATATTCAGAGAGCATCTACATTAGATTAGGTTGCCCAAAAGTTTCTTTCGCAATGTGTATGTTAAATATTGTTAAATATTACGAGCATACACAAATAACGTGGTTATCTGTTCATTAACGTTTTATTACTTCCTAACTTTCATTTTACATAGCCAAGCAATTTGCCTTCTTACAATATTATCCAAACATAATACAGTTCTTAATTCAGTCTTTGTGCAGCGAATTTTCTAATCAGCGAAACAGATTTTTAGAAAATTGTCTACGAAAATGGGAAATATTTATATTCAGATCCACGATCTAGCACTAACATTCCTACATTGAAGATGTAATTTTCTGCGTTCTATAACAACGAAATAACAAAAATAAATATTTATTAGACTATACTACAGCCTCTACTCCAACAGTTTATAGAATTAACGAGAACAACTGACAACATCAAACAATCCGTGATAATTGAAAATCGTCTCAGCGCAAAGCGTCGTAAACAAAAATGATCGAAGCAGCGGTCTGTCTCATGCGGATCGATCAGTTTGTAAATATCGGATGTGTCCTCACGCAATTACGGCAACGTAATTACGTGAACACGTCGCGTCGTCTGACAAACATTTTGAAAATGAGAAGAATGGCGGACGCATGCCAATCCTACCCCGGTGCCATAGTCACCATAGGACCGCTCCCCACCATTTTTCAAAGAGACCTCCTACCCCTGGGTCTTGTAAGGGTGAGTCGGTATATAAGCGAAAGTACACCCTTCTTCGTTCATAACGATTTTGGCGATTCGCTGTCCGAGCACAATTTACCTGATAACTGTGCGGTCGTTGCGTTCAAAGTGTGTCTTTTCCGTCGTTCTACATCGGTTGACGATTTTGGAGAACGCGAATTACCGATTCGCGATAGTAGGAGTCAGTGTTGTGATACAAGTGACCTGTGCCTCACCTTGGATTAATAGTTAGGTAAGAGTTTGATTCTGTTTACGTCCACGGATACTCCGCGAACGCAGAAGAATGCGAACTTGTGTCATTACCGAACAACGCGATTTCAGTCGGACTTATTCAAACGGTTTCGATCTACGATCCTTACATTGTACAATATCAGATTAAGACAATCCTGAAGTCGCTTCTAAACTGAAGTCTTTCCGAAACCATACCGACACTCGCTTTCTACGATTTCCAAAGAGCTCATTAAGAGCGAGCCCAAGTTCGTTTAACCCTCCATATATCGTGTGCACGCAGCGATCAAAATACAATCGACTTCATCGTACGAATCAAAACATGATCGCACCACGCGTACCGGAAAAAAAAGAAACAACACTTCAATCTCGTGTAGCTTTCTGAAGAAGACGTGTGCGATTACTTGAGGTAATTCGCTTCAAAAGTTTATTTCTGTTATTGTTTTGCTGTAACAGCTAATAGAAATGTAGAATCAATACCCGTTTTTTTATAATTCACGATCTTCATTCTTTCGTATGTATGCAATTAAAATCCAAGCGTAACCGCCACTTCCGTCGATCTTCAGTGTGCAGTTAGCAATGGAAAGTACGGTCGCAATCGGACAACGCAACGTGCGCTTTAAAATACCCGGTTGTTAATTATTCAGCGTCTTTTTCAGGTGGCAAACAGCAGCAAAATGGAAACCTACATCAAGCCGTTAGCGAATACCATGCAAGCGCTGGACTTCACCTCCTCCGTGATGAGGGTACCGGCCACAGGATCGTTGGAGTCTCCGATTTTGGACCTTTCCTGCAAAAAGGATCATTCGACGACATCGCAGGTGTCTGTGCCCTGCGAATCGAGGTGGAATTTGCCTGCTAGCAGCGAGAAGCAGCGGCAAGGTAACCAGTTGCCCGACTCTGAGTCCCAAGAGGTCCTTCCGAAGAGTCCTTTCGAAGGTCGGACGTTCATGGTCACACCTCCGTCGGAGTCTGATTCGCCTAAGAAGATCAAGTACGAGGCGATCTACAACTGCTCCAACGTGACGAACAACATGCTCGGTCAGCCCGGTGGGTTCCCGGTGCTGCCGATGACCATGCCGTTTCCAGTGCTACCTGGCGCCATTTCGACGATGTTTACGCAGAATAATGGCACCGGGCCGGTTCCGATGGTTGGATCTTCGGTCACGTCGATGACATCCCCGACCACCAGTGGAAACGACGCAGAACTGTTGGCGACGAGTCCGGAGATCGGGACGAAGACACCCAGACCCTTCAAGGCCTACCCCAAGGACCCTTTGTCCCTCAGCGTGGGCCCAACCGAGCTAATGTTCGATCCTAGTTCGAACGAGGCGTATTCCGAGTTCAGGAAAAGGATGCTGGAGTCTGTTAGGCAGTCGAACGAAGGTACTGCCATCAAAATGAGACGCATTACCAAAAGTGCAAGTTTGAGTCTGCCCACCAGCACTGTCGAAGAGAAGGACGCTGCCTACCGGGAAAGGAGGAGGAAGAATAACGAGGCTGCCAAAAGATCCAGGGACGCAAGGAGGGCAAAAGAGGATGAAATTGCTATCAGGGCAGCTTTTCTCGAACAAGAGAATATGAAGTTGAAGTATGAACTGGTTGCCTTAAGAAACGAGACGGCGAAGCTCAAATGTATGGTCTATTCGACTTAGAGACTCTATGTACAAAGTTAAACGTTGTTGATATTCTTCGAGCGCTCAGGGCGAATTAAATTGATCGAGCATCGTTCCTCGCGGATGAAAGTAGCAAGATACGCGGTTTTGTAAAAATTTGAATAGTATTTTGTTAAGGTAGTCTATTTCAGTCTATTATTTTTTTTCGATCACTTGGGAGATTCAAGTTCCGTGAAGGAAGGTACGTTGATTGATTTTTATCTTGGAGGATTTGGATCCACAGATCTGTGTTGGTGTAATAATATATTAATATATAATATAATAGATATATAATTATATGTAAAATATAATTATATATATAATAATATATATTTGTAAAAAGATTTTTACAAGATATATTATTAAAGTTATAATTAAATATATTAATATTTGTAAATATATTAATGTCAAGTGCCAAATGAACTATCTGATGTTCGCTTTACCAAAGTATAAGTATAAGTATGTTAGGAGTCACTTTTGCTAATCTCGGGTGTGCGTTGACAGCGTATGAGCAAATAAAAAACGATCGAATTTATTGAAAGAATGCGTATATTGAGCATGTAATAATGTAAATAAACAAGAATAGTGGAGAAATTGCATTAATACGCATGAATATTTTACGTTACCTTGTACCTACATTGTTGCGATATTTAAGATATATTTATAATAAAAGACATGCTTTAATAAAATGTTTACTATAAAATCTTTACGTCCTCACATTCCTTGCGAAGGTTCACCCATATTATTAGTCAATGGCATCTCATGTAGGCAATGATTCAGCCAAGTCCATCATAGTCTCTGTTTCCAAGACATTCTTTTCACTGCTCTGATTCTTAGTAAGTGCTTTTGTGTACGACTTGTGTAATTGTCGAGGTACAAAAAATAAGGACGATGGACTTTTAACAGAATTTGAAGCAGCGGGTTGGTTGTCGTTAACATTAGAATTTAATGGGACTATAGTTTTTGCTGCAGCAGTGAACATTTTATTCTTTTGATTTCTATTTAATTGTGGTTTCTTAGTTTTTGACTGTTTCTGCACTTGCTCTAGCCCTTCTATCTCCATTTTGTTTTTTGGTTCTTTTTTTGTAGAATGAGATGCATTATCATAGCGAAAATTTTTAGGAAACTTGTGGACATTCATGCAGTGATCCTTTCTCTCTATTGAATTGTTAAACTTTAAATCGCATTCGGAAACATAACATTGGTACTATAAAGAAGTAAAAATATTAATAAGAGCAGTAATATATGAGACATTTATTTTCCAAATCGATTAACTCCACAATTTTGAAAGTAGAGAAAACTAATGAAATAGTGTACATTCTTCTTTAAAAATACTGTCAATGGTTGTCATTCAATGATATTATGCCTAATTATCTACGAAATTTAGTTTAAATGCAAAAATTTAAACTTCAGCGTAATATTTTGACAGAAAAACGTAAGAAAATTTAAAAGGTAGTTAATCGACTTGACTAGCGAACAACTCATATGTAATATACTGAAGTTATATAAATACCATCGGTTGCTTTGCAGATAAAACTTGGAAAAAACTATCGTGAGTTTCCTGAATATGAATATCTAACAATCTTGAATTCGGTAAAGATTTTGTACATTCTGCACAAACATAACGGTGATTAGTGTTATAGTGCATTTCAAAGTCTACTAACGTCTTGAACGTGGCTTTACAACCAGTGGCATGACAGGGAAATTCTTTTATACTGAAACGAATAATGATAAAGCGTTATTATCATAAAAATGGAGAAGTAATATCGATGTTAGGTTATGTGACTTTTTAGAATAATTGTAAAGAACGAAAAGCATTTATTTACACGTCGTGACATAATTCTTCGTCGTCCTCAACGGTGACACCTTTTCGTTGGAAAATCTTGCAAACTCGGTATGAATCATCAAAAAACGGATCATCTATGGATCTTATACCAACACCTACGTTTAATAAAAATTCCTCCATCTTTCTAATAACATAACACACAATAACACTTAAATACAAAATAAATTATTTATTAACGCACTACTGTACTTAAATTTATTCATTAAAAAAATAACATTCAAGTTTCTTGACATACTGTCAACACAACAACAACAACTTTGCGACAGTGGCGCACTCTGTTCGATTTTACGATTACTCAAATCGAGAACTATCGATGTCCACGCGAGAGAATCGAAATTTAAAAATTTGTAATTTTAAATTGATGCTGTTTAAAGGTCAAAGAAATTGGTTAATAAAATATATTTCTTTCCTGTATAACGTTAAAATTCAGTATTGTCTATTTTTTATTAATAATCTTAATCATTTTGAGCTTTTGGGTATGTTAACGGGTAATGAAACGGGAGAGTATAAGTAATATATTTACATAATGAAAGTAATTTATTCAACAAGCAAACGAGTCTTCAAATTTTCTAGAATTTCGGACATCTTGTTCTCCAGTTCGCTACCCCTCTGCATTTCGTCTCTTCTGTCCTGTAACATAATTGTAACACAATAAATTATAGCGGCAATCAATATATAGCGATAATGCAGTATAATGTTTATAATTTTACAATTTTAGGGGAATAGTTGTCCAATAAATATAATTACTTATGCGAAAAGTACATTCATTTTCATTTAGTAGTCATTATTATTTTGTTTTATGATAATTCAGTACTTTCAGTAAATTAAAATTCATAATGTATTAAATAAAATAATTCAATAAGTGACGATATATATAAATAATGAAGCTTATGTTAACTTAGTGTTGTATAAACACAATAATATTACATAAATTCAGAATTGCCCTTAAATTGATCTTAATATCTCCATGTTCCATAACAACATACATACCCATAGATCGCAGGGTACTACCAACAAACGTCGGCATTCCTAATTATTACAACATGCGAACATAATCAACGTAATCCATCGGCTTGCTCAGCTCGATGTCTTTTTGCCCTATGACGTCCACATCGTGCGTGCCAGTCAAGTAACTTCCGTCCGCGACTTTCTCGCCTCTGTTTTCCGGTTCACTGGCAAATTTCATGAAACTTTCGTCATGCCAGTAGGCGTCCTGTCGAGGTGCAATAATGCCTATCGTTCTTTCGTTATCCACTTTTTCAGCGAGCTGGTAATTCATCGCGGGAAAGTGGAAATAACCTGGCGCTGTCCCCTGAATCGTCGGTGGCACAAAATCAGGCATCATCACCTGAAACTCTCGTACTTTCTGATTCACACCAGCCATTTTTGAATTATCCGCAGAAGGTCTCTCGGTAAAATAACTTTCTAAAACGGGATCAATCTTTTCGGTGCTGCGCTTCAATCCCTCGTACCTCTTCGAGTACGAGCTTGGCGTTTGCTGTTGAGTTCGGCGTACCAGTTCGATGTTAGGTCGGTTGGTGACCAAATAGTTGTCACTTGTGGTATATTTATACCGATCCCAATGGTCCGTTATCTCTGTACTCTGTTGAACACGTTGTCGAGGTTGTTTCGCGCCTGTCACTTCAGATCGCGTGCGATTCTCTCGGTTTACTGATTCAGCAAATTGCCTTGAAGAGACAATTTGTGGTTTCAAACCTTCTTTAAACTTCTCGTAAGAATTATTCTCAAAAGAATCTCGAATTCTCTGGCCTGGACTCTGTGCAGTCATCTGTCTTTCAGTTTTCTGGACATCTTTGGCTCTTTCATTACGAGACTCAACTTTCCGAGCAGCAAACGGAAATTTAACGTATCTGCGTCCCAGTTTCCCTGGAACAACGTCAGTTTGAATGGTACTGTCTAGAACAAAGTCGAACGGAGGTGGCCACAGTTGTAAATCCTTCTGTTCCCCTTCGTGAAGCTTCTTCGGCAGCTGTCTCTCCAGAATAGTCGGTTTCAGCTTCAGGTTCTCCTTCTTCGGACTCCACGATTCTTTGCTTTGAACCTTCTTACCGGTATCTCTGTTAGCTACCGTGATTCTACTCGGTTTCTCGATCATAGCGAGTCTGGATTTTGCTTTCTTCTCCTCTTCAGGGGCGTAGACGTACCGAGCAGGCACGATCAGGGGCATGAAGCTGCTATAATTCACTTCTTCCTTCGACTTTTGACCATCTAACTTATATCGACTTTCTACACTGGGAAAAAATTTGTTGGGTAACTTGTCTGTCTCGTCGGATATGTCTTCCTCAATGTTCCTCTCATTATCCTTCCTCTTCGTGTCTCCATCATCCTCTAAACTATACTCTTCATACTTATTATCCGCTGGAAGATCGAGCTCTTTCCTCTTTTCACCGCTTTCGTCTTCGTCTTCCTTGGACCGCGAATAATCCTCATCTTTCAGGTTCTCCTTGGAACCCTGACTATCCGGCAAGGCATACAAGCTAGTACCCTTGAACTGATTAAAGAAATTAACAAAACCGTCGTCCAACTCGCTGCTATTCAGTAACTCTCCGTAACTATTCCGAAGTTGCTCGGGCTACTGCTGTTCATGATCTCCGGTGATGGGCAGCGGTTCATTGAACTGAACATTAGTATAATTATCACTGACCGGGAAGTCCTCTTGCTGCCTAAGCGGTTTCTGATCCTCATAGTCGCGAATCTCGTCCTCTTCCTGCGACTCATTAGGTCTCTTGACTTGATCCTGGTACCTTTCCGAGGAACCATCGTCCTCCGCCGAAGAGTAGCTATCATTGTATCTGTCTTTCTCCTTCTGAGCACACTTGGCGTTCTCGTCCCCTTTCCCTTGGTTCCACCTATCATCCTCGTTATTATAATCATCGTCCTTCACGCGGTTCCTGTAACGTTCCTGCTGCCTCAACCTCTCTGCATGCTCGGCCTGTTTGCGTTCCAGCTCAGCCAGTCTCTCCTCGTATTCTTTCTTCCATGGCGGTTCACCAGTGGCAGCGAAACCGACCGGCACACGCGACGGTTTCACCTCTTTTCCGTTTTGAATCGGCTGACTCTCTATCGTCTGATTCACCGAGCTCTCATTCTTCCTCTTCATCGTTTCCTGCTGCCCGCGAACGGGAACGTACCGAATGGGAACCGGGGGCGGATAGGACAGTTTGATGTCTTGCGGAGGAATCTCCGGCAGAGGCGGCTGCCGCATCACTGGCAAGGGAATGTTCACCAGAAGCGGCGCTAACGGTTGCCTGATATCCACAGGCGGCTCCGTGGATGTCGGAGATGTTGCGTTCATCCTGGGGCCTGTGCCATTGCTTGTACCATGAAAAATCTGTTCGTACTCCTGCAAGTGGTTCAGCAGACTGCCATTGTTCCCGAAGTTTAACACTCCTGTGAACCTGATCGTCTCTCGCTGCCCGGGCGAGGCTGTTGCCGAAGGGACTGATGCATTGGCTGTCTGTTGCGTTGCGTTAGCTGATAGCGCGATTACCGTGGGTAGTTCTGTGTTGGGCAACGAGGCTACTTGGACGGGACTCACGTCGTAGCCAAAAACCTGCGCCAATCCCGAAAGAATCAGCCCCAGAGCTCGTTTGTCTCGCGGATTGCCCTCGTCCAGGTACAGCTCGAGATTCTCGGATTCTTGAGATTCAGAGGTGTTCGAAGTTGGATCCTCTTCGGCAGCGAACGAGCGCGATAAGCACAGGAAACACAAAGCATAGAAAGTCCTAAGTTTCATGGTTGAGGACACTTTCTATCAGGAAGTTGTACACTTTATGTACTGGTCTTGGACGGACACTGTGCCATTTTTTGGAAACGTTGTTCTCGAGTCGCGAATGTTTTGAGAGTCTACATTTTATGTGATTGTTATACCAGTCTTTTGGAATTATTGAATTAGTATTGATTGTATGGGTAGTGTTTAGAGATGATTATTGATGGAGATTAATGAGAATCAAGCGAACGGTTCCATCACGTGTTGAACAACCGCGTGATCCAGCGCGCAGTACTTTCAAACTTCGCCAGTTACCGGGAACTGTCTGCCGACTGTCTCGCTGAAACGTCGTTAAACAAAGCGCGCGCAAAGTGGGGGCAAATTTTTGCATAACCTCGGAAAGAAATGTCGAGTTTCACCTCAATTGCACAGACACGGCCGCTGATTTGCGACAACTGAAGCGGCACGGGGCGCACCGCGGGAAAGAAACGCCGCGGAATACCGCAGCGTCAGGCATGTTTCTTTCGGACAAGCACAATACATTCTAGGCCGGTTTAATTGCACGCGTCCTCCCGGGACGTAATTAGTGTCTGTGCCCTGCGAATCGAGGTGGAATTTGCCTGCTAGCAGCGAGAAGCAGCGGCAAGGTAACCAGTTGCCCGACTCTGAGTCCCAAGAGGTCCTTCCGAAGAGTCCTTTCGAAGGTCGGACGTTCATGGTCACACCTCCGTCGGAGTCTGATTCGCCTAAGAAGATCAAGTACGAGGCGATCTACAACTGCTCCAACGTGACGAACAACATGCTCGGTCAGCCCGGTGGGTTCCCGGTGCTGCCGATGACCATGCCGTTTCCAGTGCTACCTGGCGCCATTTCGACGATGTTTACGCAGAATAATGGCACCGGGCCGGTTCCGATGGTTGGATCTTCGGTCACGTCGATGACATCCCCGACCACCAGTGGAAACGACGCAGAACTGTTGGCGACGAGTCCGGAGATCGGGACGAAGACACCCAGACCCTTCAAGGCCTACCCCAAGGACCCTTTGTCCCTCAGCGTGGGCCCAACCGAGCTAATGTTCGATCCTAGTTCGAACGAGGCGTATTCCGAGTTCAGGAAAAGGATGCTGGAGTCTGTTAGGCAGTCGAACGAAGGTACTGCCATCAAAATGAGACGCATTACCAAAAGTGCAAGTTTGAGTCTGCCCACCAGCACTGTCGAAGAGAAGGACGCTGCCTACCGGGAAAGGAGGAGGAAGAATAACGAGGCTGCCAAAAGATCCAGGGACGCAAGGAGGGCAAAAGAGGATGAAATTGCTATCAGGGCAGCTTTTCTCGAACAAGAGAATATGAAGTTGAAGTATGAACTGGTTGCCTTAAGAAACGAGACGGCGAAGCTCAAATGTATGGTCTATTCGACTTAGAGACTCTATGTACAAAGTTAAACGTTGTTGATATTCTTCGAGCGCTCAGGGCGAATTAAATTGATCGAGCATCGTTCCTCGCGGATGAAAGTAGCAAGATACGCGGTTTTGTAAAAATTTGAATAGTATTTTGTTAAGGTAGTCTATTTCAGTCTATTATTTTTTTTCGATCACTTGGGAGATTCAAGTTCCGTGAAGGAAGGTACGTTGATTGATTTTTATCTTGGAGGATTTGGATCCACGGATCTGTGTTGGTGTAATAATATATTAATATATAATATAATAGATATATAATTATATGTAAAATATAATTATATATATAATAATATATATTTGTAAAAAGATTTTTACAAGATATATTATTAAAGTTATAATTAAATATATTAATATTTGTAAATATATTAATGTCAAGTGCCAAATGAACTATCTGATGTTCGCTTTACCAAAGTATAAGTATAAGTATGTTAGGAGTCTCTTTTGCTAATCTCGGGTGTGCGTTGACAGCGTATGAGCAAATAAAAAACGATCGAATTTATTGAAAGAATGCGTATATTGAGCATGTAATAATGTAAATAAACAAGAATAGTGGAGAAATTGCATTAATACGCATGAATATTTTACGTTACCTTGTACCTACATTGTTGCGATATTTAAGATATATTTATAATAAAAGACATGCTTTAATAAAATGTTTACTATAAAATCTTTACGTCCTCACATTCCTTGCGAAGGTTCACCCATATTATTAGTCAATGGCATCTCATGTAGGCAATGATTCAGCCAAGTCCATCATAGTCTCTGTTTCCAAGACATTCTTTTCACTGCTCTGATTCTTAGTAAGTGCTTTTGTGTACGACTTGTGCAATTGTCGAGGTACAAAAAATAAGGACGATGGACTTTTAACAGAATTTGAAGCAGCGGGTTGGTTGTCGTTAATATTAGAATTTAATAGGACTATAGTTTTTGCTGCAGCAGTGAACATTTTATTCTTTTGATTTCTATTTAATTGTGGTTTCTTAGTTTTTGACTGTTTCTGCACTTGCTTTAGCCCTTCTATCTTCATTTTGTTTTTTGGTTCTTTTTTTGTAGAATGAGATGCATTGTCATAGCGAAAATTTTTAGGAAACTTGTGGACATTCATGCAGTGATCCTCTCTCTCTATTGAATTGTTAAACTTTAAATCGCATTCGGAAACATAACATTGGTACTATAAAGAAGTAAAAATATTAATAAGAGCAGTAATATATGAGACATTTATTTTCCAAATCGATTAACTCCACAATTTTGAAAGTAGAGAAAACTAATGAAATAGTGTACATTCTTTTTTAAAAATACTGTCAATGGTTGTCATTCAATGATATTATGCCTAATTATCTACGAAATTTAGTTTAAATGCAAAAATTTAAACTTCAGCGTAACATTTTGACAGAAAAACGTAAGAAAATTTAAAAGGTAGTTAATCGACTTGACTAGCGAACAACTCGTATGTAATATACTGAAGTTATATAAATACCATCGGTTGCTTTGCAGATGAAACTTGGAAAAAACTATCGTGAGTTTCCTGAATATGAATATCTAACAATCTTGAATTCGGTAAAGATTTTGTACATTCTGCACAAACATAACGGTGATTAGTGTTATAGTGCATTTCAAAGTCTACTAACGTCTTGAACGTGGCTTTACAACCAGTGGCATGACAGGGGAATTCTTTTATACTGAAACGAATAATGATAAAGCGTTATTATCATAAAAATGGAGAAGTAATATCGATGTTAGGTTATGTGACTTTTTAGAATAATTGTAAAGAACGAAAAGCATTTATTTACACGTCGTGACATAATTCTTCGTCGTCCTCAACGGTGACACCTTTTCGGTGGAAAATCTGGCAAACTCGGTATGAATCATCTATGGATCTTATACCAACACCTACGTTTAATAAAAATTCCTCCATCTTTCTAATAACATAACACACAATAACACTTAAATACAAAATAAATTATTTATTAACGCACTACTGTACTTAAATTTATTCATTAAAAAAATAACATTCAAGTTTCTTGACATACTGTCAACACAACAACGACAACTTTGCGACAGTGGCGCACTCTGTTCGATTTTACGATTACTCAAATCGAGAACTATCGATGTCCACGCGAGAGAATCGAAATTTAAAAATTTGTAATTTTAAATTGATGCTGTTTAAAGGTCAAAGAAATTGGTTAATAAAATATATTTCTTTCCTGTATAACGTTAAAATTCAGTATTGTCTATTTTTTATTAATAATCTTAATCATTTTGAGCTTTTGGGTATGTTAACGGGTAATGAAACGGGAGAGTATAAGTAATATATTTACATAATGAAAGTAATTTATTCAACAAGCAAACGAGTCTTCAAATTTTCTAGAATTTCGGACATCTTGTTCTCCAGTTCGCTACGCCTCTGCATTTCGTCTCTTCTGTCCTGTAACATAATTGTAACACAATAAATTATAGCGGCAATCAATATATAGCGATAATGCAGTATAATGTTTATAATTTTACAATTTTAGGGGAATAGTTGTCCAATAAATATAATTACTTATGCGAAAAGTACATTCATTTTCATTTAGTAGTCATTATTATTTTGTTTTATGATAATTCAGTACTTTCAGTAAATTAAAATTCATAATGTATTAAATAAAATAATTCAATAAGTGACGATATATATAAATAATGAAGCTTATGTTAACTTAGTGTTGTATAAACACAATAATATTACATAAATTCAGAATTGCCCTTAAATTGATCTTAATATCTCCATGTTCCATAACAACATACATACCCATAGATCGCAGGGTACTACCAACAAACGTCGGCATTCCTAATTATTACAACATGCGAACATAATCAACGTAATCCATCGGCTTGCTCAGCTCGATGTCTTTTTGCCCTATGACGTCCACATCGTGCGTGCCAGTCAAGTAACTTCCGTCCGCGACTTTCTCGCCTCTGTTTTCCGGTTCACTGGCAAATTTCATGAAACTTTCGTCATGCCAGTAGGCGTCCTGTCGAGGTGCAATAATGCCTATCGTTCTTTCGTTATCCACTTTTTCAGCGAGCTGGTAATTCATCGCGGGAAAGTGGAAATAACCTGGCGCTGTCCCCTGAATCGTCGGTGGCACAAAATCAGGCATCATCACCTGAAACTCTCGTACTTTCTGATTCACACCAGCCATTTTTGAATTATCCGCAGAAGGTCTCTCGGTAAAATAACTTTCTAAAACGGGATCAATCTTTTCGGTGCTGCGCTTCAATCCCTCGTACCTCTTCGAGTACGAGCTTGGCGTTTGCTGTTGAGTTCGGCGTACCAGTTCGATGTTAGGTCGGTTGGTGACCAAATAGTTGTCACTTGTGGTATATTTATACCGATCCCAATGGTCCGTTATCTCTGTACTCTGTTGAACACGTTGTCGAGGTTGTTTCGCGCCTGTCACTTCAGATCGCGTGCGATTCTCTCGGTTTACTGATTCAGCAAATTGCCTTGAAGAGACAATTTGTGGTTTCAAACCTTCTTTAAACTTCTCGTAAGAATTATTCTCAAAAGAATCTCGAATTCTCTGGCCTGGACTCTGTGCAGTCATCTGTCTTTCAGTTTTCTGGACATCTTTGGCTCTTTCATTACGAGACTCAACTTTCCGAGCAGCAAACGGAAATTTAACGTATCTGCGTCCCAGTTTCCCTGGAACAACGTCAGTTTGAATGGTACTGTCTAGAACAAAGTCGAACGGAGGTGGCCACAGTTGTAAATCCTTCTGTTCCCCTTCGTGAAGCTTCTTCGGCAGCTGTCTCTCCAGAATAGTCGGTTTCAGCTTCAGGTTCTCCTTCTTCGGACTCCACGATTCTTTGCTTTGAACCTTCTTACCGGTATCTCTGTTAGCTACCGTGATTCTACTCGGTTTCTCGATCATAGCGAGTCTGGATTTTGCTTTCTTCTCCTCTTCAGGGGCGTAGACGTACCGAGCAGGCACGATCAGGGGCATGAAGCTGCTATAATTCACTTCTTCCTTCGACTTTTGACCATCTAACTTATATCGACTTTCTACACTGGGAAAAAATTTGTTGGGTAACTTGTCTGTCTCGTCGGATATGTCTTCCTCAATGTTCCTCTCATTATCCTTCCTCTTCGTGTCTCCATCATCCTCTAAACTATACTCTTCATACTTATTATCCGCTGGAAGATCGAGCTCTTTCCTCTTTTCACCGCTTTCGTCTTCGTCTTCCTTGGACCGCGAATAATCCTCATCTTTCAGGTTCTCCTTGGAACCCTGACTATCCGGCAAGGCATACAAGCTAGTACCCTTGAACTGATTAAAGAAATTAACAAAACCGTCGTCCAACTCGCTGCTATTCAGTAACTCTCCGTAACTATTCCGAAGTTGCTCGGGCCACTGCTGTTCATGATCTCCGGTGATGGGCAGCGGTTCATTGAACTGAACATTAGTATAATTATCACTGACCGGGAAGTCCTCTTGCTGCCTAAGCGGTTTCTGATCCTCATAGTCGCGAATCTCGTCCTCTTCCTGCGACTCATTAGGTCTCTTGACTTGATCCTGGTACCTTTCCGAGGAACCATCGTCCTCCGCCGAAGAGTAGCTATCATTGTATCTGTCTTTCTCCTTCTGAGCACACTTGGCGTTCTCGTCCCCTTTCCCTTGGTTCCACCTATCATCCTCGTTATTATAATCAACGTCCTTCACGCGGTTCCTGTAACGTTCCTGCTGCCTCA
The DNA here is from genome assembly GCA_913789915.3 of Sphecodes monilicornis. NCBI lineage: Eukaryota > Metazoa > Arthropoda > Insecta > Hymenoptera > Halictidae > Sphecodes > Sphecodes monilicornis. Next base: position 11,475,687 of record OU565286.1, on the reverse strand, counting down.
ACCTCTCTGCATGCTCGGCCTGTTTGCGTTCCAGCTCAGCCAGTCTCTCCTCGTATTCTTTCTTCCATGGCGGTTCACCAGTGGCAGCGAAACCGACCGGCACACGCGACGGTTTCACCTCTTTTCCGTTTTGAATCGGCTGACTCTCTATCGTCTGATTCACCGAGCTCTCATTCTTCCTCTTCATCGTTTCCTGCTGCCCGCGAACGGGAACGTACCGAATGGGAACCGGGGGCGGATAGGACAGTTTGATGTCTTGCGGAGGAATCTCCGGCAGAGGCGGCTGCCGCATCACTGGCAAGGGAATGTTCACCAGAAGCGGCGCTAACGGTTGCCTGATATCCACAGGCGGCTCCGTGGATGTCGGAGATGTTGCGTTCATCCTGGGGCCTGTGCCATTGCTTGTACCATGAAAAATCTGTTCGTACTCCTGCAAGTGGTTCAGCAGACTGCCATTGTTCCCGAAGTTTAACACTCCTGTGAACCTGATCGTCTCTCGCTGCCCGGGCGAGGCTGTTGCCGAAGGGACTGATGCATTGGCTGTCTGTTGCGTTGCGTTAGCTGATAGCGCGATTACCGTGGGTAGTTCTGTGTTGGGCAACGAGGCTACTTGGACGGGACTCACGTCGTAGCCAAAAACCTGCGCCAATCCCGAAAGAATCAGCCCCAGAGCTCGTTTGTCTCGCGGATTGCCCTCGTCCAGGTACAGCTCGAGATTCTCGGATTCTTGAGATTCAGAGGTGTTCGAAGTTGGATCCTCTTCGGCAGCGAACGAGCGCGATAAGCACAGGAAACACAAAGCATAGAAAGTCCTAAGTTTCATGGTTGAGGACACTTTCTATCAGGAAGTTGTACACTTTATGTACTGGTCTTGGACGGACACTGTGCCATTTTTTGGAAACGTTGTTCTCGAGTCGCGAATGTTTTGAGAGTCTACATTTTATGTGATTGTTATACCAGTCTTTTGGAATTATTGAATTAGTATTGATTGTATGGGTAGTGTTTAGAGATGATTATTGATGGAGATTAATGAGAATCAAGCGAACGGTTCCATCACGTGTTGAACAACCGCGTGATCCAGCGCGCAGTACTTTCAAACTTCGCCAGTTACCGGGAACTGTCTGCCGACTGTCTCGCTGAAACGTCGTTAAACAAAGCGCGCGCAAAGTGGGGGCAAATTTTTGCATAACCTCGGAAAGAAATGTCGAGTTTCACCTCAATTGCACAGACACGGCCGCTGATTTGCGACAACTGAAGCGGCACGGGGCGCACCGCGGGAAAGAAACGCCGCGGAATACCGCAGCGTCAGGCATGTTTCTTTCGGACAAGCACAATACATTCTAGGCCGGTTTAATTGCACGCGTCCTCCCGGGACGTAATTAGAGGAGGCGACTTTAATGAAGTGAGACCACGAGCTATCGCGCAGCTGCTAATTATTTTCGACCTGATTGTACGCGACCGGTCTATCAAATTTTGGTGATCTACAATGAGGTGTCGTACTTTCCTAATTACTTTCGGGTTTGCTGCGCATGGTGGCGAATACTGCAGCTTATTAGCGAGCTTCGATTTTAATAAAATGGTGTATAAAATTGGGTAATTGTGTTGGGGATTATTCTGCGTTGTAGGATTTAAAAATATATTTTAGTGATAGATAAATTAAAAGATGCTGTGAAGAGTAAAATTATTTGAGAGAATTGATTAAATGAATCTTACTTTTCCATTTTCACTGATTATTCGTCGGAATAATCAACTTGAGATGTTTTCTTTTTTAATTCAAACATTTATTGAACTAAAACAGTTTCACTCTTATACGCTCCACAGAAATAGTTGTAAAAAAGATTTTGGGATAATCGTTAATGATTCACATTTTACATCGACAAATTGTATTATTTGTGATTCTATATTTTAAGGAAATATATTTTATTAGATGAGTAGAAATTAATCAACGGTTTGTTTTATGGTATCTACAGACAGATAATTGACAGATTTTCACCGTCAGGAACGTATTAGGGTTAAATAAAAGGAATACAGAAAGTTTAATGTTGTAATCTAAAATGTTTGTCTGACGGCAATAAACAACTCACTTTTCTGTTGCCAACTATCCCCATTATTCAACCTAATAGTTTCGCAATACCTGATCGTGCGAATACTCTTTTTACATTCTGTAATTGGCAGTGATGTCGTATAAAATTGATCACTCAAACTCGAATTTTTTCTTCAGAGGATAAAAAATGAATGAATTTCTCTTCATTCAGTATATTGAGTCTACGATTGTTTCACAATATAGGAAATGAGCCTATTAATGGCATCCACGAGGAAGAATTTAATCGACCGACGCGGGAGAGAGAGACAGAGAGAGAGAGAGAGAGAGAGAGTGTGTCTTGTGAAAATAAATACACATACACAAAACAATATACGCACTCGAAATTGTTTACCCGATGAGAAACAGTTTCGATCAGCAGCACCATTGCGAAAGGGGATCGCTCAATCGCTCGCTCAATGATAGTTCGGTTACAGTAATCGAATCGAACTATACCTATCGGCGGAATATTTGCCAATTCACGACGCACCGTTACGAACAATCGGCCGAATCAAGTTTAGATGTTTGCCGTGGTGTGGCTTTCATAAGTATGTCGATTATGTCACCTGTTCTCCACTCAGAGAAAGTTCGAACAAACGGTGTCGCGTCGATTTCCTGGACTGGTGGACACAAAAACCTCCTTAAGAGGACAATTGCATCGCTGGACGTAGTACACAAGAGAGGGGAAGAAAAATCAGCGGATATAACGAAGTTTCCAGTCACGAAACCGTCCCGGAAAAGGGCCCGTTCTTATGTAACCACTAGTTCCTGCTCGTGGTCTGTCGTGACCTCGGGAATGGTGCTGCAGTTCCAAATCTTTGTCCGATCGACTGGCATGTCGGTAATTGCTTAATTACTTTAGCAAGATAATTACAGGACGCGCGAAACGCAGCAAATTGCATGCCGCATTTGGGAAAGTTCTCAGGAATATTATTTTCATTATGCTCGAAAACAATGCAATATTTAAATATTATGGTAGCGAAACAGCTTTAGAACATTGCGGAGATTAGTTTGTAATGGCGCGGTTGCATTGTCGGCGCGTTTTTACTGCCTTGTTATTAGGTATCTACGAGATGAATCTGATGTTAAGCAGAGAGCCAATTCATCACAATAAATAATGGAAATGGAGAAAACTCGATTAGCCACGAGGGTGACCTATGCATTTCAATTTACAGTTCTGCGACGACAGAACAAAAATCCAAACAGCAACAGTGTGAGGTTATAAGAAATATTGAAGCACCAATCTCAAAGTGATAATTGGGTACAGGTTCACTAAAAGAACTTGGAGACCTCAAAGAAGAAATTATTGGCACTAAAGCAAGTTTCTCCAATTAAATACGAGATAGCTAATTAGTAAACGATCAATCGCTCAGTACCTGCACAGTGATTACACAGTCTCGCTTCTGAATTCTAGTATGAAATTCTGTATTAAAATCGCAACCAGGTCTTCTTTGCCGACAATAATGGAGTTCGTGTGTCTGCGTTTCAATTAAGGACCGCAGTTAGAACTCGCCCGAACACATGTTCCGCATACACATGATCCCGCAAGCAGATACCAGACGAAAGCATCGTCGGGGATTGTTGTTACGTGGCTCGGCGACCCCATAAATGGAAACTGTATCGGGAACTCGTCAATCGGGGAATTAGAAAATAGGAGTGGACCTGGTGGCCGGACATACATAACGCCATGGACGATTTCCATAGGGTGGCGGGTATAAAAGAACCGTCCACCCCATGAACCGCCACAGTGCAACCCGTAAGCCAAGCTTAACCATGAATCTTCTGGTAAGGCACGATTCTAGCAGAGCCTCCTCCGAACAATCGGAATTGGCTCTTAATACGGTGTTTCGTAGTGTTTTGCTGAAAGTTTGGTGTCCTGGTGATCATGATTTCAGTCGCTGTTATTGTTGCTCGCTTTCGCGTTCGGCGCGTGTGCCACTGTGCCGGACAAGCTGACCAGCAACAACGAGGCTCCTGAACAGGTGGCAGTTGAGAGTCAGTCACAGGAGAATCCTGAGGACGAAACTGGCGATAAAAAGATAGCTAAAAGGAGCTACGGCTGGGGACCGTGGGGCTATGGAGGATATAGCTACGGATGGCCTTGGTACGTAGACCACTGCTATGAAAAGGTTGCAGAGATTCCTTCGAAAAGTACACACGAATCTCTTTTCCAAAAAATTTCTGTCTGAGTATTGCTCTTTGCAAATCAATCGCCACTAAAAGAATTGTCAGCCTCAGGCTTAGGCCCTGTTGCAGAGATTCCTTTCGGAAGAAAACACGAATGTTTTTGCCACTTTTCGGACTGGATATTGAATCAAGTGTAAACTAAAAACACTATCAGTGTCAGGGCTAGCTAGAGGAGTTAGACTAGTTGTACCAAAGAACCTCAATAGCTAATATTTTTAGGAAGAATCTCGGCAGCAAAGTGAGTTAATTAGAGTCTCCAGGGTTTCATGGAAATCTTCAAGTGTTCACGAGTTTTGATTTTAGGTACGGCTTTGGCCACGGATGGTATCCTGGATGGTACCCAGGATGGCCTCTGTTTTATGGACACGGATATGGCGGCTATGGTGGATACCGTGGTTACGGTCACGGTGGCTGGTACAAAGGATGGTAAATAGAAGATCGAGTCGTCAGCTTCATAAATATATATCACTATTTCTCTGATACTTAAGAATTTCTGCACTAAATAATTTCTACATTCACCGAAGTCTCGGATTTCGTTTAAACGGAAGAAGATTGAATATCATGCTACTAAGACTGAATATTATACTAAAGTTTAGTAACTAAACCCTGGTATGTACTTCGAAGAGTTCCAGCGCTTCGATATGTTGTCATTGTTGATCCTGATTGAAATAAAGTGAAGTGTAACTCGGAATTATTCGATGTTTTCTTTTATATGTTCTTACACTGGCCGTTTTGTCGCGTTGCATGTACAGAAAGTGTGTGTGTGTGTGAGAGAGAGAGAGATAGCGAGAAAGACAATTATGAGATGTCGAGCAATTGTTTAATGATCAATGTATGCAGATGTAAGTTTACTGTGTTATAAAAGTTTAATGTCTAACTGAAAATTCTCGATGGGCAGAACAAATAATAAGTGACACGAGAAGGGTGATTTAATTTTGTACGTACCCTCAGACGCTTTCTTATGTAGCTGGCCAATATTTCTTCGCACTCGGTCAGATTCCTATCCGTATCCTGTGAAAGGTATATACATATTACACGGTGCAAAGTGATTATCTGATTATTGTGAATCAACCTTCAAGATGTTCGTCAGGTCTTTGATCTTCTGAAGTTTAGCTTGCTGTTCTCCCGTGGAATTATCACACACCGAATGCATATTCGTTGCGTACATTGCAGAACGGAAGAAGGAACGTTTTACTTTTTCTGCTTTCGCGGCAGAAATCCATAACACTTGTCGTTCGTCCAGACATTCCGTATGCACCTGATATGCGGCATATTGTTGCCTAGATACGAAAGGGACAACACAAGCAGTATCGGATATTCCTTGTGGATTTCCAAGGCAATCTTACTTTAATACATTCAGACATCGCTGAATATCGAAAATCGTATCATTTGGAAATTTATTTATGAAAGTGTTGCTATTCGCCTCGACTTATCTTCGTTTATTTCTTACTGTTTGTTGGTATAAACAATTCTTGACTGGCTACCGTTGGTATGGACGAAAGTTTCATTACCATAGTTTGTTCAGAAGATCTATTGTTTATTGTACAGGTGAAATACCATCGTTTGTAATTTTCATAGTCATATTTTTTAGCACTATATGCTACGAAAATGAAATTAATTTTAAAATTGTTGAGATTTATTTTTCTAGAGATGAGGCACCGACGTATCTCGTCGGTGTATGAGGGAATGGATTATTTGCTAGGGATTTTTAGCAATGTCGGTATTTCAGACTCTGAAATTCAGGGTGTGTAAAACAAGACCCCATAACACGGGCCAAATCTAACAGTGATCTCTGAATCTAACTTTTTTGGCGACCTTTTGATGTCATTTTGGTGACCTTCTTGATGTCCTTGTTCTGACGTTGTTGGAGTTCCTTCCGTTGTTTTTCTGTTGCTTGCTTAGGTGTCTCTTTTGTAGCTTTTATCACAGTTTTATTCCTTTTCAGTGATTTTTTTGCAAAATTTTGTAATGATTTTCTTGGCGACTTGTTTTGATGTTTCTAGAAACGTGAATTTAGCTGTATGATTAATGAGTTTAATGCAAGATTGGAGCTTGTTAAAGTATATTATCCCGTAAATATGACAAAATAAAATGGTTACCGTTCAAATTACGCGGCTTCGATTATTTTTAACCTGTCGCCGCACTGATCGATAGTTGCCTCGATTTCTCGGTACTTTATTTCCCCGCTAGATGGAAGAGGTTAGGATTCTCAGTGAAATAATAACAACAAATTAGTTAATCCTTCAACATTTTCCTTTTTTCATTCATCCTAACTAGGTACTCATCTCGTACTTAAATTCAATTATAATCATGACCGATCAAATGACCGATTTCATATATTTTATTTCTTAATTATTGAAATTGTAAAGATGTTTCCATTATTAAATAAATTTCTTTATTCAAGCACATGTTCTTATCAAAATTGTGCGAAACCTAAATATGCTCATTCTTATCATTTTTATGAAACAGTGTACACCAGAGACATTTTGCACTCGGTACGGTTAGCGTTAATAAATCGCGTAATTTAAAAATCGTATCGAATTATTACATCTCTCATTCTCCGTTTTTAGTATCGAAGCGTCTATTTTCTAAATAAATTCTGGTACCAAGTCCAAGCGAAAATTCAAACTACCGATCGATAATATAGATAGTTTATAGAGTTGATAATGTAGGAATTTTCGAATTGGGGGAATTTTGGTGCCTCTATGTTGGCAACAGAGGATTCCGTCACCATCCGTCACCGAGTGACGTCACGGCGTTCGAAGCTCTCGAGCGTTCCTAGCGGCAGTTCACGAAAGCACGTTCACTCGATAGAACGACTGTCGTCTGGTGCACGACGAGCTTCAAGCAATATGGCGAAGTGTGTCATGGGCTCGGTGAGACGTAGTGTCGTTTGAAATGATGAAAGGTTCGCGGTATGGGTTAAGAATAATGTAGCGCTATGAAGATCGTGTGAATAATCTATTTGTGTATAAAAAAGCATCGAGCAGTTCCTTGTGATCGGGATATACAGTGCGCGTTACCGGTGTGAAATCATGGCTACGGATAAAATAAAGGTTGCCGTACGGGTTCGACCGTTCAATCGCAGAGGTAAGTACCCGTTCAAGCATCCTTGCGAATAACCCCAAAAGGCTGGACCTGTCCGAGAACGGTCACGCGTTTCGGTGCAGTTTCTGTTATCCAGCGATTCCGATTTCGAAATCGTCGATTCCATCGCTTCACGACCGCGCTGCCGTTTTGACAGTGTCATTTTTTTCTACTCTATCATTGTCCCGTCCGAACCAGATGGTGTTTTCACCTGCCGTGCGACATCCGTGCTCGTTATCGTCTTACGTGTCTTTATCTCGTTCTCGGATCGGTTGCTCGATAAAAAGGAAGCGTGGCGAAGACGAACACTTCGGTAGCCCCCTTCGACGAGCCAGTTTTCTAGTGTTTACTAGCTCGGTCCATGTCTCTCTCTCTCACTCTCCCTCTCCGTCTCTCCTTCTCTCTCCCTCTCTTTTGCTCCTTTGTCCGAAATACGGATTCTGGCGTGTCTCGGCCTCGGCTGTCGTCGCGTTGTTCCTTGCCCTGCCATGGTCCACCTCGACGGCGTTGACCGCAACGCTCATCCTTTCAAAATCTTTGAATGATAAAACGTTTTCCTCCGTTTCTCGCACGCCGTAACCATTCGCAAACCTGCGTGAAAAAGAATAAACATGTGACTAAAATGCCAGCGAGTGTGACGTTACTCGATGCGACCTTAGGACATCGAGTAGCATTCGATCGGACACACGCGAGACTGAAACCAATCGATCGGTCCAATGGTTGAAAACAGTTATTACATATATCGATTTCGGTTCTTGAAACAGTTATGGAGAACCGAAAACGTCTCACAAGTGTTAATGTCATAAGGTATGCATATCGATTCTGAATTGTATCGGTTACAGTTTCTGAAGAACCGATAGTCTATAAAAATAACAGTTATAGAACCGCTATAATATCAGTCCTGAAGAACCGTAACCGATATACCTTATAATAGTTACAAGACTTTCGCGGTTCAGCAGAACTGTTACAGTGAGAATCGATATATAGTTTGAAAGAATTATTTTCGATACCTTTTTTCAATCCCTAGATCTGTCAGCGCAATTCTCGATCGATTCGAGCGAGACACGCTTCTCGATACTGTTAAAAAATGTCGGTTCTTCTTTTCCAAGCCTTTATACAGCATCGAGGCTTACACAAAATTGTTCATTTTTTCTACCGTGCAGACCCACTCGTTTTCAGTATTAAATTAAATTGAAGAAAAGTGTAATCGACGAGTTATACCGTCATGTCCGGTTAATAGCTTAGCTCGGGACTCACCCAAACTTATGCAAAATTACATTGTTCATTTTTCTAACATGCAGATCCAATTGTATTCAATATTGAATTTAACCACAAGCGTAATGACGGGTTATCGTGCCCAGTCTAGTTAATAGGTTAGCCCAGGTCTAAGTATTATTCGATCACTTTCTGTGTTTAGAAAAGTGAGTAACGCGAAATGACAGTCTGGTATACAGGCAGCCCTCGACTTTCGCACATTCTACTTTCGCACAATTCGCTATTTCGCACATTTTTAAAGATTTTTTGACTATCATGGAAGAATGTGACCCCAATGGAGAACGTATATCTCAAGTACGTAGGGCAATTGAGAAAGACACAGCATGTTATAGAAATCTTTATCAAGAAAAGAAAGAAATGGGTGGTATTCAACTAACTCTTGACAACTTTATAAAGGTTTATAAACACCGGAAAGCACTTAACACGCCTCTTTAACTTCATTATGTATACATATTGATAGATAAATACTTTAAAACACGGTTTTTGGTGCATATTTTTTTACATCCCTCTACTTTCGAACATTTCGCACACACTTTCAGGAACCAATTATGTGCGAAAGTCGAGGGCCTACGCTACTTTAGTCATTGATACCCATCCACACCGTTATTTTTATAATATTATAGTAGCATTATCTTTTGATGTCACTTATACATCACGTGTACCAGTTAATTGAAGTCGTTGAGTCATTGGTTATTGTATCGCGAAACAGCGCCTGGACAGATCGTAAACTCTTATCGACTATATCGAACGATCTGTCAGTTGAAGACTATCGATTCGAGACACTCGTGTTATCAATATTCTTATCGTACTCGCGATACTCTATTCACTATTCAAATCTCGCTAGAATTCAAAGGACAAATATTTTAAAAATTCCATTTAGGCAGGCAAAATATTTTATATTTAACCCTTCAGCTGGGAAGTCTGGGTCAATTTCGACCCAGAGTATCAAGGTCGTTACTCAGGTACTCCGTTTCTGGCGAATGAATTAAATGAACGGTTGCTGCATTAGGAACAATAGAAAGTTTAAGGTGTTCTCAAGAAGTACCTTCAAAATTAAGCTGTAAATGAGACATCATAATTTATATGTTTATAAGTAGATTGGGGTTTTTATACAAAATGAAACATGTTTGGATTAATGCATGATACAGGATATACATTTATTCCTTTTTTGAATAACTTTAATGAATTGAAAATTGTACAACCGTATCATAAAATTATTTTTAAATGTCTTTAGTATTTTACATTCGATCTCCTCATTTTATCCCGAATACATAATATCCACAGTCTGGTTGTAAATAACCTGCTGATCTTTATACCAAATAAAAATTATATGCATAAATTTTAAGGAACAGGAGTTACATAAAAATGTGTTTTTTCTTCTAATAGTTTTATTCAATTAAAGATAATATTATAGTATTTTCACATTCTTATAATATCTTCACTGCTCTGTATTTCACTTACGCACTTTTGCTGCACGTCCAAAAAACTGATTATTTGTAAGAAAGGTACGCCATCTGAGGGTTAAAATCGGAAATTTGTTGGTCGAAATAATATTTTGCTAGACACGGTATCGCTGTTTACGAAGATGCGCCGCAGACGATTACTGCGACGATAATGCCGCGAGGTTGTGAACTTTGAATCAATTTCTTTCCGCCGGTTCTACCTGTTCACCAGGACAAAAAAAAATGGCAACCGTCGACGCGTTCTTTCACGTGACACATTTCGCGTATTGACGCGTACGTCTGTCGTCGGCTGATTTGACGTAATTCGCGAGTGAGACGGCGCGAGAATGGCTTGTCATCGGAATATCGTTAGCTCGCCTGCTGATAAAGAAAATGTCATTAACGCTGCCATTGCCATTACCGCGAGTTTTACGCGCGGATTTCAGTGTCAACCTGCGGTTTCCGGGAAATGCGATGGAATCGCAGATCTAACGCCAATTAGACCCGTTTCCTGTCTAAAAGGCGAATCGCATTAATCATCTGACATTATCATTATTAAATGACACTAATAATGTAGTTTCAACTATAATCCGAATTTCGCGGGCGGAAATTTCACTCCAAAAATTTTGGAACTATACAAGAAAAAATTGTTTATGCTTATATGGTCTTTTCTTTACAATAAAAATGGGTGCAGACGTTAGCATCTTTAGTAGAGGTGTGCGAGTACTCGAAATTTCGGGTTCGGGCCGGGTCGGGAAATTTGTTCGGGATCGGGTCGGGATCTCGAAAGTTTATAAACTTCGGGGACCCGAAAAGGTAATCGGGTCGGGGTCCCGAAAGTTTGCAATATTCGGGTACTCGAAGCTAAAGTTGGGACAAGTCTGCGGTCAAATCAGCAATAAATAACTCTGTGTATATTAAGATGTTCAATCATCGGTTGTAATAATATTTCGATTTGTAGTAAACACTGTTTAGAAAACAGTTTAGTTAACCGCAGACTTGCCCCAACTTAAACTTCGAGTACCTGAATATTGCAAACTTTCGAGACCCCGACTCGACCCGACCCGATTGCCTTTTCGGGTATCCGAAGTTTGTAAACTTTCGGGATCCCGACCCAACCCCACTCGACCCGAGGCTCGGGTACCCGAAATTTCGGAAAGCTTCGCAATCTGATAATGACAATTTAATTCTCTCAGAATGCATCATCTTTTTCTTCCTTGTAAATTTTAGCATCTACCTGCTACACAGCTAAATATTTCTTTAAAAAAATATTCAACGGTAGTGTTAGACATGAACTAACAATTAACCATCGGGAATATGAACCACTTATTTCTTTCGGGATAATTTTTTGAAAAAAGATTGTTCTGCTCCTTTTTTATTAATACGGTTTTTAGTAGGTAGTATTTTCAGTTAGAAACGAAAGCTATGTTCGATAAATGCAAAATTTTGGACTCATGTTTATTGTATGCTAGAAGAACAGCCTAATTCGTCAGGTACAGATCGTACAGATCACGTACAGATCGTCTGTAATTCGAGGCTGATCACGCTCAGAAAACAGAAAATCACCTCGCTACCTCCCTTTGTGAGCGTTAGACGCGTCATTACGCATACAATCGGCGGTACAATGGCAATAGTGTATCACACGTTGCCACGGTAATGCTCATTTAACCATTGTGCGAGCAACCGACTACTTGCTTCCAATTTCCATCAACAATTTTTCATCTTCTCACAAAATTTTCGCATTCCTTCAACACCTTCGACTTACCTCCCAAAATGAAAAATTATCGGAGAACTTTGAGAAATTGATGCTTGAAACTTATGCGAGAAATTTAATATTAAATCTTATAAACTGGTACAAGGAAATGGTACAAGATGTAAATATTGAAGTCTCAAGTGAAAAATGAACTTCGAACTTCTACAGATTTTATTAAAACTTGCAGACTTGTATGAAGAAGATGGTATTCTCATTCTTCAGAAATATTTGCATTATCATGGGACAATGTTTCATTCATTTTTGTTTCATACTTTAAATTAGTAAGTTACGTTTCATTTATAGTGTCACTTTTTAAAGAACTTCATCTGATAACATAAACAGAAAGAAATGAAACGTTTCACAGTTTCTGAGAGAAGAAAATGAGCAAATTTTCAATAACAAAATGACACAAAAATTGTGAATATTAAAGTTTTTAACCCTTTCTACTCGAATGCTGATTCTAAGATACTAATATAAATCAGAGCTGCGGAGTCGGTAGACAAAATTCATAACTTCGACTGCGATTCCAATCCTCTTTTTTTTTTTACCTCCGACTCCGACTCCGAATCCGACGCCGATTTCGACTCCGACTCCGAATCCGACTTCAACTCCGACTCCGAATCCGACTTCGACTCCTACTCCGACTCTCAAAATTGAAAAAATATGTACTCAAAATACTTAAAAGTCGTAATAGAACTGAATAAATAATTAAAATATTGTATTAAATCTAAGAATATGGAACAGATAACTTTGATACAACATTACACGACTGTTACTTTCTCACTTTCAGGAAATAGTTAAAAAATACCTATCACTTTGAGAAATACTAACGATAAAGTTTCCATTTTCGAAAATTGCGTTGTATAGCCGGAATTTGGAATCGGGACGATGGAATACACAATGTAAGTATTTCATTCAGTCGTAATGGACACCGGAAATAAAGCAATTGGATCCATTTTCGAGGAAAGAATGTGGAAAATAATGTGCTGTTCGGGCGGAGCGTGGTCGGCTTCGTTTTCAATCGTCGTCGAAATGGAAATCGATGTCGGCGAAGGGGTTCGAGAGAAGCCCAGGCTCGATCGGGATCGACGGCGCGAAAATTTCATGCAGTTTAAAGCATCTGCACGGAGTCGCGAGCGACACGTTTATTGGGCAATATTTCTCCGATTCCCCTGCGATACATCGGGAAGCAGTGCCGGTCCATAGCCGGCCGCATTAAAAATAAAATTACGGAAACCAATGCCGTAACAGCGACGTTTATTTTTCGTTCGTCGCGGGTCGATCCGCGGGAAACGCTGCCGCGAAAACAAACAAAACCAGTGTGATATAAATCCGAAAATTATTCGGCGAACGGAGATTCTCTCCTTGTTTCAGTCGGAATGGCCCATTCGCCGACAAGTTCCAAATAAATAGCTGGGAGCTGCTGTTTCGGCCGCGGGAGCTTACGCAAATAAACGTTTTGGTACAGATATCCTGGGAAATCGACGTCAAATAAAATCTCATTTCGAAGAGATTGTAGTAATAAGAATGCAGATTTTTGTACATTCTTTCATACATTCCCGATTTCGTTAAAAACGGTGTAATCTTTCACTTGATGTAAAAATAAGTTAGCTACAATACAGTGGAATCTCGATTATCCGAAACGATGTTATCCGAAGTCTCTATTATCCCAACAAGATTGAAATTAAAATAACTTAACCGCGTGATGGGCGCGGTAGGGGCTCCTCAAACACCTGCTTCTCCCACCAACCTCTCTTTCATGCGCGAGGCCTGCGCACTGTTCGCGACGGGCGAAGCACTTATTTCGTCTATGGTAACGGCGGATGCTGATGGGGGACACTGGGCGCTATGGTGGGGACGGTTTTGTCTCAATTGAGACAAAAATGCTGATCCCTGACTTAACCCCTTGCACTACGTTTCTATATTAAAATTGCAGTGATTAGAATTTCTTTGTCGTTCGTAATTTCTTAGAAGAAGAAGGAAGTTTATATTTATCGTATGCCTATGTATTCTCCAATGGCTATACATTGACAGTAATAAAATAGGATCTCATTTCGTCTTAAGGGAAATTAATAACATATATATTTACCTGGATTCTGTTCGAAATATTGATCACGAGCTTGACTCGATGTTATAGTGCAAGGGGTTAATCTTTGGGGATCCATATACAACACTGTTAATAGTACAGATCAATAGAGATTGAAGCTAGTAATCTAATTAAGGTACTTTTCTATCATACTGTAATAAGCTGTAATAAGCAGACTGGATCTTTATGCAAAATGAAAATTGTCTTCATTAATTGTAGGAAATTATTCTTAATTATTCTTTCTTTAATAACTTCAATAAACCGAAGATACTGCATCGATATTTTTAAATTCGTTTAATATGTTCACCATTTTAAATTTCATTTACTCATTCTCATTACAAATACATAAAAGCCGCAGGCTAGTATGTAAACTGCAGATTGTGTGCATTTGTGATAAAAGTGAGTAGAGATATTCTGATGCTTTACCAGTCAAAAACAGGGACTATTTGTAGATAAAAATGAGTAGATGCAATTTGAAAGATTAGAAAGATTAAAAGAATTCTAGAATGTATTCTTCTCAGGTTATTGGAGTTGTTAAAAAACAAAGCATTTCATACTTAGTCCCTGTTAATCGCAGACGATTTAGAACATTTTTATTCCGCATAAAAATCCACAATCCAGCGATAAGTATGGTGGTAGTGTCGCGGATAATATTGAATAGTGGTATAGTAAGATGTACTGTCTTCCTAAACCTCTTTAATGGGCACTTACTATTTTTCTTGTACCGTAGCACAAAACGCAAGCAGCTCCTATATTTGAATGGTATTCATTGTACCAATAAGAAATGTATAGTTTTCATAAACAGTGTGAAAGCCTATTAACACGAATGTTAGTTGATCGTACATTTATAGCACGTTTGGAAGAGTAATTGATTTCTAATGCCTTCGCAAGTTGGTTTACTCAAATTATTTGAAGTGTGGAGCTGCTCTGCAGCAACCTCTTCAAAGACAGGATTTTCCAACTACAGCTCTTATGTTATTTTTTTCCAATTATACGTGATCAAACTAACACATTGTATACAACCCACGACAATTTATGAACAAGAAAATATTTAATTGAACTGATTTACTCGCACTTTAATGTTTACCAATTCATTAAATACAAACTGTAAGTAAAAATGCACTGTGTGGTTTAATATTATAAATAATCCGATAGTAGAATACTAGTAAAACTTTCCAGGTAGTATAATAAACAAATAAAAATAGTGAGATACGTTTAGTGGAATACGTTGCTCGCTGCAGCTTCTCCACAATGCTATAAATAGGTCATCGGAGTAAATATATGTGCATCGGATTTCCATGCAGCTGCAGGTCGGAATCTAGCAAATGTAAAGTAAAAACTAAAGCTCGACCAGGGACGCTAACAAGAATACTCGTCTCTTTCTTCCATTCTCTGCAGCTCTCTTTCTAAATTCAAGTTCGAGTCGTTTCACCTGCGCTGCGACCCATTGCTTGGACCTCTGGCCGGGTGCACATATGACCTACATTTCAGTCATCAACAAATAGAATCCTGGTAACGTTGTTACTGCGAGGGTGGAGAGAAAATGGCAATGGGTTGGAAGGTGTGGTGGACCTTGCTTTCTTCTTTATTGGCTCGCCTGTTGAGTTGGCTATTGTCTTTTTTCGCGCCTCGGCTTGCTCGCGAAATTAGTCCCGTTTTAATTGTTCATTGAGCGTGGTGTCATAAGACATATCTTAGGGTCGATTTTTAGAAAACTAGATAAAACACTCCCTTTGCATTGTTCGAGATTTCCGAGCTCTCGAATGTTCTTTCCGTCGCGAGCGATTTCGATCCTGCCTGTTTCTTGCAAATCGTCGCAACGAGTTCTTATGTATAGGCCTTGCCCGCACTAGCGTCTGCCTATACATAAGAACCTCGAGTTTCGGCAGTTTTTCTGTACCTCGTCGAGCTCAGCTGACGAGCTCGACTCGTGCATCGCGGTGAACGACCGCGATTGTAAACGTCGTCGGCGCCGGCTGTTTACGTTTCCCGCTGTACTTGTCTCGTGGGCCATACTTCCGATATTCCATATTTTAAATCCAACGCCTATTTTCCATTGTCTCCCTCGCCGCACCGGTCGTTAGGGCAATGCCCCGATTGCCAACGAACGTTAGGTGCTGGCGGATCCTTGCAATTTCAAAAATCCCACTCCTCAATCCTTCCTAACCGATGGTCCCGGACAAGTATAAATAGGCGCGCCGAAACCGCGCTCGCTCTCGTCACTCTTCGACTGTATTACGCGTACAACGCGCTGTTCTATTTACCGTTGTGCGCTTCACTTCTGTAAATCGCTTCTCTAGTATTCACGTGCGCTTCACGTGGATATTATCATCTTTCACACCTCGTGCGCTTCACGTTGTGTGCCTTCCCTCATCATCACCCGCATCTCACTCG
This sequence comes from Sphecodes monilicornis, assembly GCA_913789915.3. Classification (NCBI taxonomy): domain Eukaryota; kingdom Metazoa; phylum Arthropoda; class Insecta; order Hymenoptera; family Halictidae; genus Sphecodes; species Sphecodes monilicornis. Next base: position 11,459,383 of record OU565286.1, on the reverse strand, counting down.
GTAACATCTTTCATCGTTTCTTTGTGTCATATTTCACCCCCCTTTTCTGTATATTCTTCGTTACATTATAATTCTTGTTATCTACATTCTCTACACTGTATTTACCTCTTCATCTCCGTTTCCTAATAGCTAGAGTTTCAACATTGGTCCTTCGAGCCGGATGTCTGTCTTTACAACACAGAATCCTTCCTATTCTCTCGCATACTGCTTCCTACTCTTTCGCACATTCCTTTCCGCATACTGCCCCCTATTCTTTTGCATACTGATTCCTATCCTCTCACATCATTCGCTACCATGAACGCCATAATCGCGAGTCAGCACGTGTTAGTGCAGTGTATGTCTACGGCCCTCGACTCCATCGAGAAGATCGGCGACTCCAATCTTGCCGCCTCTACTGCACTCATCCAGACCGCACTGACCAACCTCGACGCCAATTGGAAGCAGTTCGATGCCCAGGATGCGCTGCTTCTGGCCACTGCAACTGCTGATGACCACGTCACTGCCTACGTCACCGACGACGTCTATACAGAGGGTGAGATTGTCTACCTCAGCCAAAAGGGACACCTCCTGGACTGGCTGGCGGCAATAAAGAAGCAGGAAGCGGCGACGGTCGCACCATCACCACCTCCAATGGCGCCTACACGACGTGAAACATCATCATCGCACACTGGCCCGACGCCGATGCCGACCCCGCTTTCGAGGATCGACATCGAGTCCAAGCTGGACACTCCTTCCAACGTTACGCCAACGACGTCAGGTTCCAACACACAAACCAATCGGACCCAGTCTCTTGCTCTCGAGATCACATCAGTCCTGCAATCTGGACCAACGCTCTGGTCCACACCACGACCCTCGCCACCGAGGATCAAGGTTACCAACGCGACAACCAGTCAGGTGCCGCTTGGCACCCCCGCACGCTCGGGCACCAACACTGTCAAGCTTCCCGACTCTACAGGGAATGTCATCATTTCGCCGTCGATCTCTGTCCTGCAACACCCTCACGGATCGATGCAACCGGACGACCTGACCTTGGTTCACGTCATCACCGATCCTGACGTCTCGAATACATGGGGCCAGACCTACACTGCCGCTGCGTCCACCGATCCTGGTGCCAAGGGGTCCCTGGAATCGCCGATCCACCCACAGCAACGTCCACTGAGCACCACCTCTCCGTTGGTAAGTGGAATCGGCTCAATGACGACAGCTCCAACGCGAGGGAAGCAGCAGGACTCGGCTTCGCGTCCTCTGACGTGCACTTCCGCAACCGTGGAGGCGCGTGTGCTTCCACAGTCCTCAGGTGAATCTTCACACGTTTCATCCTCCACACCGGGATCATATACTCCGGGTCCGACCCAACCGGACTCGCTTGCCACGCCGTCGGCTCCTGCAGGCCATCAGGTCCGAGCTGACCCTCCGCACTCTGTACTGGAGGTCACCCAACGCCGCTACCTATACGCAGCGTTGGCATCAGCGCCTCCATGCGGATGGGCCTCATCAGGCCCAACGCCGTTTCTGGACTCTATTTCCAGGTTCACTACCAGCATCTCGCTCGGCAACAACGAGTCTGGGAACGTCCACGATATCACCCACACCAAGGGCAAGGCATCGGTCGACCTTCTTCACCACCGAGGAAGAGAAGTCATCGGCTGTGTGCTCCGACGCAAGGCTCAGCTCACTACCTCTCCGGTCTCCCGCCGAAGAACTTCGAGGTCGAACCACTGGAAGATGTCTCGCCTGCATTACGCCCGCAACCTCGACGACGTCTTCCTCCCCGCCCGCAGCTGCACCGCCGCTCAGGCGACATCTTGTGAGTGGTACCGATCCAGACTCCTACGCCGAGTTCTCCCACCATTTTCTCGGATGGTCCGACTGCTGCTTCCTCAAGCCCTGCGCTGCAGCTTGATACAGCGGTCACTAACTCAACCTACTCGTCGTTGCGATCGAGGACGAGACGCTGACGGTCATGTGCATCCTCCCGTGCGACCCAGGACCCACGTCGCTCTTCCGGCGGTCCTGCGTCAGGAATGCATGTGTCCGAGCCACCACGTGACGTCATTCCTGCACCATGACTACACCGACGATGACATCACTAGCGCCGCATGCAGCCGTCCGTCCAATGGGCCAGCCCCCTGTGGACATCATCTCAAGAGGCACCCTTGCGTCACCTCTCGCCAACCATCGGCTCCACCATATCGCTATCGGTCCATCCTTCTTTCGCCAGCCGAGCAGCATCCAGAAGTCGCTCACCAAGGATACGACATTGCCGGCCGGGCTCCTCCACCTCCGCAACACCGGACCGATGTCTTCATATCTCCGGTCCACTACCGGGGACCTCTCACGCCGACATCTGCATGGGCAACGCGCCTCGCCCTGGCATCTGCCGAGCAGCATCCCGGGATCAGTTCAGGGCTTTCTCAACTTCAATTCCGCCGCTATCGCCGTCTCCGATTCCCTCAACGTCGGACAGTCTCTCGAAGCCGACTCTCTCGCTTCCCTCCAGGCATCCGATGGCGGGCGGCATCCTCCCACGCAGCGGATTCTCGCAGACTTCTCCCGACGGATGCTGTACGGGACTCTACCGTTGCACTGGCATCCGTCAGGCACCGGCTCCAAATCCGTCCCGGCCGACGGTCACCACCAAGATGCAACCCCTCTTGCCAGTTTTACGCTGACATCATCATCCATCGAGTAACCTCACCTGAGGATGCATTCGACGGCGGGCGGCAACCGCTGTCCAGCCCATGGACAACGCCGCCATCTTCCAAACCACACCGATCGATCGTACCGCATCCAGCGTGGCTGGACCATACTGGACACTCAGCAACTGAGGCATCCCCGAACTGTCGCGCGGCCGTCAGCGACGACGCCAAAACATTCTTTTGTTTCAGTTCGAGAGCCGTCCTTATAACTGACGTACCGGACTACCACGCCTCCACCTCCCTCGCCGTGGATCGTTATCGTTCTGGCTGTCGCAGACGGTCTACTCCATCGCCCACCGACACCAACCACGTCGTGAATGCACCCAGGAGCGCCGAGGTGTCCGTCGCCTCATCCACGGGAGTGACGGTGCATCCCTCGTTCAAGGACGGAGTGCCAGGGTGCCACTCCACTGCGCGCTCCCCAACTCGGTGGCCACCAGCAGACTGCTGTCCGGTCCACGGACCGCCACCTCCGCCGTACGAGTCATCGTCTCCCGAGCCGACGCCCTCGCTGCAGGACGCATCTACGTCGCGAGTTCCCGGCCTCGGCGTCTACGCTACTGGCTGGACTACGTCTGGTGACAAAGGTGATCAACGGCTTCCACCGATCTCCAACCTCCTGAAGAAGCGGACCGCCATCGCACTCAACTCTGGACCACGGGATCAAACCCCCGTCCACCCAGGAGCCAAACAACGCGTCCGCGTCGTCACCGTCCGAACCTCCACCAGCAACGTGAAAGGACGGGTGACACAACTCAATTCTCTCGGCCGCGCTGCGACGTCATAAATCGTCCCCGCTCCGCGATACCCAGATCAGTCTTACACGTAGTAAGGCTATGTCATCGGCATCGTAAATTCCCCGGTCTCTGTTAAACGTGCATATTTCATCTCTCACCTTTTATCTTTTACATGCTGACATTTCATACCCTAATTTTTCTCTTTCTTTATTCGACGGTAGTCGAAGGCGGGCGGAATGTTCGAGATTTCCGAGCTCTCGAATGTTCTTTCCGTCGCGAGCGATTTCGATCCTGCCTGTTTCTTGCAAATCGTCGCAACGAGTTCTTATGTATAGGCCTTGCCCGCACTAGCGTCTGCCTATACATAAGAACCTCGAGTTTCGGCAGTTTTTCTGTACCTCGTCGAGCTCAGCTGACGAGCTCGACTCGTGCATCGCGGTGAACGACCGCGATTGTAAACGTCGTCGGCGCCGGCTGTTTACGTTTCCCGCTGTACTTGTCTCGTGGGCCATACTTCCGATATTCCATATTTTAAATCCAACGCCTATTTTCCATTGTCTCCCTCGCCGCACCGGTCGTTAGGGCAATGCCCCGATTGCCAACGAACGTTAGGTGCTGGCGGATCCTTGCAATTTCAAAAATCCCACTCCTCAATCCTTCCTAACCGATGGTCCCGGACAAGTATAAATAGGCGCGCCGAAACCGCGCTCGCTCTCGTCACTCTTCGACTGTATTACGCGTACAACGCGCTGTTCTATTTACCGTTGTGCGCTTCACTTCTGTAAATCGCTTCTCTAGTATTCACGTGCGCTTCACGTGGATATTATCATCTTTCACACCTCGTGCGCTTCACGTTGTGTGCCTTCCCTCATCATCACCCGCATCTCACTCGGTAACATCTTTCATCGTTTCTTTGTGTCATATTTCACCCCCCTTTTCTGTATATTCTTCGTTACATTATAATTCTTGTTATCTACATTCTCTACACTGTATTTACCTCTTCATCTCCGTTTCCTAATAGCTAGAGTTTCAACAGCATGTTTTTGGAAGTTATTGTGACTGCAGTTTTGTGGGATACGTATTCTGTGGGAGTGTGATTTTCTTTTTTTCATCGACCATTTTATAAAACAATGTAAAATTTCTTTCGTTAACATTATATGTGTGGTGGTTCTTTTAAGTAAGGCCACCTACAGATCTATTCAGCTTATTGTGATGCACAAAATATTTTTTACGTAATGCGCACGATGTCAAAGGACGAATAACTGGCAAGAATACTTTTCCCCAAGGTCATTTATTTCGGAGTTATCGAGGTCATCGGTGTTTTTTGACAGATAACTACATTTCTTTATTATTGCGTCGTGTAGCTGATCGAAAAATACATGTAATAACATGACCTTGAAATGACCTTGAAAAGCGTGAATGTAAATAAACATGTTTACTACCGTAATACTAATGATACCGAACGGTTTGAAATACTGATCAGTTTCAATTTATCAGTGAATCGACATACTGTTTGAAATGAAGTAGAACTAGACTCAAATATTTTATCATGAACGAAGAACTATACCAGAGGATGTGAAAAACCGAATAATTGGAGCTTGTGCTGATATTAATTCTGAAACATCTGAAATATTTGTACAGTCGGTCATTGCACGTTTCAGGAAATGTATCACCGTAGAAGATAACCACTGGATTCTTTCGCTTCGTATTGCACACATGTTCATTTTCTATTAATCTTTTGTTTTCTATCGTATTCCTTATATAGCTGGTTGTCCACTATTTTAAAGCTTATTCGTTGCTTGATCTATTTGACTTGAAACAATTTTTCTAACGATCGTTAATAGGATTCATTAGTAAAATTATTTGTGAGACATAAAGCAAAAGAGCTTGGCCATCATTTTTGCACCAACTTGATACATCTTCGTAGCCAGACTAGAGAAACTGCATTTACACGAAATATAATTGTCTTGTTTAATTACGCCGGTTGAGAGAAAGTGAAATAGCAGTGTATGAACCGTCATACGTTCCTCAGGGTAAACATTCATGCATTTACTTTCTTTGCATATTGTAAACCGATTGATTTCTTTTTGTCTGTATTGTGGGATGAATTTCTTTAACATTAAACCTACCGAGCAATAAAAGCCGCTGACGTATGTTGCCTTATAAAGTTGTCGCAATTGAATTTATTTAGATCTCGAGCAATTTTTATTATTTTATATGCTCGAATAGAGAGATATGTATCATCGTGTCTAGTGGAAACAGTTTTATGTTTTGTTTATGGAAATGAAGCATAATTTTTACATTTAAGCGTATGGGGGTTGACCCTTTGCACTCGAAGCAATTTTAATTCCAAAATCAAGACGTTTCATTCAATGTAGATTATTATCACTCTATGTGACCGTTCTTACATTGTGCGCATGAAATTCAATCTATTTCTAATAACAGACTTGACTTTTTAGCAGATTACAGAGTACAGACAAATTTAATCATATGAAAACTATTTTGAATAATGATATGACAATTTTTAATGGTACGTCAGAGTCACCATTCGAGTGCACAAGGTTAATAAATGTGATGTATCGAAATTTTACACATCAGAATTTGCAGTCTATTATGTCTATTTATCTATTCAAATTTTGTGATAAAATGGTAAGAGGGATCAAACAATTTGAGTAACATTTCCTAATAAAGAGCGTTTACTTTGAATCAGGAAAATGTTTGCGACGAGGAATAATTGTTCGGAAGTCCGGAGAGCAATTTCGCTTGTATCTGTGATGGTGGGCATCGATGCGTGGCTTATAGTCGCCTTTAGGCTGCAAAAAGCGGTCAACGGTGGCCGACCATAGTCGCCTTTAGCGAACCGAGGGGGTTAAATCGTAGCAGCGAGAAATTAGCGTCGATTGGTGCGACGCAGTATGGCGGCCATGCTCGGATAACTTGGATTATCAACAGGCACCGCTATTCAGAGCAAGAAGCGCACTTTCCCCGATAATTAATCGCCGGCGGCGGATAATTAAGGATATAAAAGTGAGTCGAGTGGAAGCGTTCGAGCGCAGTATCGATTACCTCTGGGATCCGTGTGGTATAGTCTTCGGAGGTCGGAGCGATTCGCGGTATCGACCCACAACCCGTCGCTAATTTGCGAACGATTGTCGCGAGAAACCTGTAAATTTTTCATTAACACCGTCGACGTTCCGCTTCCGTCCTCGATCACGAGTTCTTCGGCGGTTCCAGCGCTTCAGAAACTATTTTTTAATGAATCCAATTAACCCTTTTAATTCTACCACTTTCGATATTTGGTTTTCGTCGGGCTTTAGAAACTCGGAGAATTTCATGAACAGAATACACGGAACGTTATGGAAATTCGCATTTCCATGGATTAACACGAAACCGCCGGAAGTACGCCCCTTCTCCGCGGGATTTTACGGAATTAAAAATAAAACGGATTATCTCGTTTGATGGAAACACCTGATTCTACTCCGTTTTGTAAGATTGTAATTTTTTCCTGGTTTTGATAGTGGCGAGGTACCCTTTTTTATTGCTGGAGTCTCTTTATAATGTATTCTCGTTTTAAAAAGTACTGGGAGGATTGGTGCTCATTATGTAATTTGCAGTTTGATATGATTTCCTGCATCAACGATAGAAGAATTAGCAAATTTACCTGTTTAACCTCGTCATAGAAACTTAGTTCTTCCATTAGGCATTCTGTTAAGATTAATTGTGCAATTTCAAGCCGCAATTCTTTTACAACTTCAATTTCCTGTATACCGACTTTCAAGGTACTTCAAGATAATTGTAAATATAAAACTTTTACAATCGTTTTTAAATATTTGAATGTTATAGCCTTGTACGACACTTGAAAGTATGTAAGTACATTTTTTCGGAAAACCCATTTTAAACCCTTGCAAAAATTGTATAGTATTAGCAATTGTATAACGTCGAGAGACTCCAATGTAACGCTTAATAGGACGCAAAAATATTTTAAATCACCACATCAGTGTTATATTTTATAAGACCTTTTATATTAACACTAGAATTACGTCATTTTGAAGGGTCCTCAATGTTTAATACGTTCACGCTGGCGTGTAAATACCACCGGTGGTACATGTGGTAGTTCTTGTATCGATAAAATAAACAATTAAAATAAAAGCGTTTTGAATACAAGCTATACCATACTAATAGCATGCCCTAATAAATGCATAATAAGAGTAAATTGTCCTGCTGAGCCTGAATTTTGCTTAACAAAATTTTGAGTACGGCGCCACCTACTGGAGCAAAATTAAAGAAAACAGCACCGGCGTGAACGTGTTAATTCATGAGTATCGAGATTGTAAACATACGTTTATGGGAAATCTATTCAATAGGGATGTGCGGGCGCCCGAATCGTCGGATCGGGTCGTAGACAGTCGGGCGGGCTCGATTCGGGCGCGCGATACTTCACGACATATCGGGCTACCCGAGAGTTACTCGACTTCGTCGTGAGGGATCGTCAAGAATCGGACAAGTTCGGGCGAGCGATTTATCGCGATACTCGAGATTCAATTTTGTTGAGTTTCCTACATTGTAATTTAAATAAGATAAGTTAATCTTAAAAACAAGTTAAATTACAATTAAAGCAAGTGAATTAATATTTACATTATAATATTTATATTTATCATATTATATTTATAGATATCATATCATATTATATTAAACATATCGTTCATCATTTAATATATACAGTTTTACCACATTCGATTGGGGCATACCAATTTCTATTTTGTTATTTTATAATGCATTCTATTTTAAGGATTTCTGTCGGCTTAATGATAGTTAATTAATAAGTTGTATCAGAAGATATTAAGTAAGTTATATAACAGTTAATAAGTAAGGATATTTTAATGATATTATCGATACATACGCAACTTCCTTCGTAACAAATTCGTCAGACTACCAGAAACATTGTCTTCTAAATTTTTCACGTATAACGCACATTATTGCAAATGTTAATACAAATAGAGATTAAGCACATAATTGTCAAATAAACCTAATATAATTATAAAAGAAATACTAGTATATTAAAAATTATGTTATCAGTTGAAGTTCGAAAGTAAGTTCTGAAAGTAAGTTCTGCATTAATTAGCAAATTTTAGAGTTCACGGTCATTTCAAGGTCGTGCTATTAAACATGGATGAATGCACAATAATGTTTGCTATAACATACAACAACAAAAAATGTGTGTATATATGTAAAAAAGCACGAGTGACCCTGAAAAAACGATTAAAAAATTACAATTTATAAAAAACGATTCTTCCATCTGATTCGTCTTTTGAAACCATTTAGATTGCGTTAGAAACCTTTTTTGTATTTTAGGATTTAGAGTAGATATTTAGGTGTCCTGTTTTAGAGACTCCCTGTATAAAAAGAAAGTCCTGACTCACTGACTCATCAACGCCTAGGCTAAACCCTTGGACCTAAAATGCTGAAATTTTGCGCAGTCGTTTCCTTTATGATCTATACCAGGAATAAGAAAGGATATTTCGAAATTCAACCCCTAAGGGGGTGAAAAGGGGTTGCAACGTTTGTATGAGGAATATTTTATTTGTGGTCGGATTTGCTTGAAACTTGGTTTTAATGCTCTTTGATATAATTAATCAAACATAGGACGTTAGTTACGAAAATGGCATCAATTTTAAAATCGAAGATGGCGACATGACATAAAATTAAAACTTTATACGGGTGAATGGAGGATTAAAAGGTTTTATCGAGAAACAATATCAATTTCCGAGTGCATTAAACGGTTTCCCGTGCGAGCGAAGCCGCGAGCAAAAGCTAGTATTATAATAAAATCGCTAAAATTCTACACAAATACATTCTTGTTACTTTGACAACATAATATAAAGTAGTTTACGTCATTTCTTCGTAGATCTAGAGTCGACGAATTTCAAAAAATCTGCTCCGAATGCACAAAATTTCCACTCTGGTGGTAACGATCGCTATCATCGGGGGAAACTAGGGACAAGTAGGGGTTAAACGAGGGATCGTACAGAGGTCAGCAATGTAGAGGTCCCAAGGAAGGCTGCTTCACGGAGAAACGAAAGTGTTAACGAGATCCACGGGACCGCGAAGATTCCGCGTGCAGATTTTCCCAGGCGAGGTGGGAACGATCGCGAGTTTTCGATCGTAGCTTACGCGGATAACGCGATCGGTAGCTTTGAACTCGCGGAAACCTTCCTCGGGATCCTTGGCCCAGATTTTCGCACGTGATCGAACGCCTGGTCAGCAGTTCCACGTAATCGAGGTATCCGAATGCACGTCGACACACTATTGTCGCGATAGGATGTGATTGCGGGCGAGCCAGACAGGCTACTGGATGCAAATGCGTTTCGTTTCGGACGTTTCTCGCATTCGATGGAGAACGAAGATTCGATTTTCGATCGCGGCGAACTGGAGGACAGCCTTTGAATGACGTCCGACGTCGTTCGGGAATTGAATTCGCGAAAACCAGTGAAGAGAACGTAGAATTCCTTCGCGGTTTTCTCTGCGGGAACATTGCTTTCGAAAGGATCCGTAGAATGGCGAGTTCCTTCCTTTTTCATCGGTGGCAAGCGTTTTTCAAAAAGGTCTTGCTATTATCGGATTTTGCTGCTTCCGCTGAAACTAATGCCCGCCATTCGTTGACGGGGAGGTAGAATTTAAAATGGTGAAGGTCGAACGATTGATATCTTCATGTAGAACAGGAAGTTTGATTTTTATGACTCGATAGAGAGGATTTTTCAAAATGATGTTATTATTATTAGAATTTGCTGCTTTGGTTGAAATTAATGTCGGCCATGCGTCGACAGTACAATACGTGTTGAAATGATGGTGATCAAGAACTAGATATCTTCTTATGTAACTCTCAGCAGAACGAAAAGCTTGTATTCCTTTGTCCAACAAGGAGGATGTTCCACAAAAGTGAATTTATTGGAAACATTACAATCTGCTGCTATTGAAATTTATAATGTCTTTCGTTTGTCGACAGTGAATTTTAAATTGAAATGATGGTGTTCAACCGCTTCATATCCTTTTGTTCAACTCCCTGTACTTCAGAAGAAGTTTGTTTTTCTTTGTTCTAATTTCGTTGAAATTGGCAGTGTCTTTCGTTCATCGAAAGCGAGATTGAAATTAAAATGGTGGTGTCCGGCTTCTTGATATATTTTTATTTAACTCCCTGTAGAATAATTAGTTTCTTTTCGGTTATTCAACATGGAGAATTCTTCAAAAGAGTTTTAGAATTGATAGTGTCTTTGGTTGAAATTGAAATGATGTTGTTGAAATGCTTGATGTCTTCATTCAACCCACTATCATCCATAGAGGATTGAATAAAAAGATTGTACAGTTTAAATAAACAGCCTAATAAAGAATTGATTTAAAAATGTTTTAGTTTTTAGAATATTGATACAACGTGAAAGATTTAACCCCTTTCATCGTAAGCATAGTTCATAATCTATTATGGCGTGGATAAACCATTTTGTACTTAGTTAATCATCGTTTGTCCAATAAATTACAAGGACTGGTGATTAGGAAATGTTCGCGCGACACTGATTTAACGTCCTCTAGTCACGAACCAGCGCACGAAAAATTTTTCTAGCCGTGCATGTCAGTTGAACAATGAATAACTCAAAAACGTCATAACCGTATGTCACACGAGGCTATCATAAATCGATTGATTTCGACCTCGGTCGCAACCTCGATTTTCTGCTTTTACACGTGTACACCCTCGTTGTTTAAAGCTCTGACATCGGCACTTTGTACAGGTTGACCTAGAGTGGAGCTAAAACCACCCTTGGAAGAGGTTTCCAATTTTTCAACCCAAAGTTTATTCCATCCCCAATCAAATCATCAACTTTAATCATTGAATACTTGTAGAACGTTAACAATTGTTACAACTGCGCTACAATGCATTAAAACCACCCTTGTGAAGAGGTTTCCAATTTTTCAACCAAAAATTTGTCCTACACACAAGTATCGTTTATTCCATCTCTAATCAAATCATCAACTTTAATCATTGAATACTTGTAAAACGTTGAAAAATGTTATAACTGCACTACAATGCATTAAATGCAACGTGATTCCTTTTAAAATATGGAAAAATATTACCTCTGTGTGTTATAATTTTAAACAACAACGTGCATTGGAATCTATTTAATTTCCTTTGCTAGCGAACGTGTAGACAATTATTAAGAAGTAGTCGTATAATTTTGAATTAAAAACTCAAACGTTCCTATCTAGAACAGTAAAATAGTGTAAGCATTCGTGTAATTTTGAATAAACATCTCGAACTTTTTGATATAACATAGTAAAATAGTAAAATGGTAAAATGGTAAAATGGTAAAATGGTAAAATGGTAAAATGGTAAAATGGTAAAATGGTAAAATGGTAAAATGGTAAAATGGTAAAATGGTAAAATGGTAAAATGGTAAAATGGTAAAATGGTAAAATGGTAAAATGGTAAAATGGTAAAATGGTAAAATGGTAAAATGGTAAAATGGTAAAATGGTAAAATGGTAAAATGGTAAAATGGTAAAATGGTAAAATAGTAAAATAGTAAAATAGTGAAATAGTAAAATAGTCATATAATTTTGTATAAAAATCTTAAACGTTCCTATAGAAAATGGACTTTTTATCAGACCACAAAGTGATGGTCCTCAATAAATTCTTGCCCAAAATGAGAGGTTATTAAAGGACTCGCTTGGCAGGTATCATTTGGACAAGTGCAAGCAGTTGGAAAGATTCTCGAAGGCAGCAATACAGCAGCGGCACGAATTATAAGAGTTACAGTAGAACACACATTTCGAATTACCCATAACACCGGCCTAATTACGTGCGAACGATAACTGTAAAATCGTTAAGCTGGCCGACTTATTACGGTAATTGAGTTTAATTTAAGCGAACACGCGTCTTGTTGAAATTCTTTCTGTCTCTCTGCAATTACCCGGTCACCGGTGTTGTTTCAGCTCTTCCCTTCCAGTCGTCCGCGGTTTCGTTTAATTCTCTTCTCTACGTGTTCCCGTAAAATTTTTATTCTTCGATCTTCCCCCGCCCACCTCTTCGCCACTCATTCCTTTAATTACTTAAACGCGTTTTTAGCTGCTTTCTTGTTTTCATTGCCACTTTACAGTTCGCTTTCACGGCTCGTCCTCGCGGACCCGTTTAATTAAATTCGCCTCTTTTACGTTCGATGCCATTTTCTCAGTTATAGGCGCAGCTGAATGTGCTCGGCGAAATTTGAATTCGAAATCCGAGAAATTCCGAGTTGAACGGGGCTGAAAAATTTCAATTTCTCCGATCCGTTCGCCTCGAAAACGGAAAATTAGGAGATAGAAAAAATGGTGATCGAGGGATTACAGGAATGAAATACGGACATTGATTTCTCGATATTTTGATTAACGATAATCGACCTCACCATCGGTGAGCTTAGGACCGTTTCGAAATACAAAATGGAAGGACATAAATTGAACTATAGAACTTTGAATATTCTCTAATTTTGTAGTTAGAATAATAAAAATCAATCCTGGACATTTTGAATTGGAGGTCGAGGGACTAAAGCAACTATACAGGGTGTTCACGCTATCACTAGCCAGCGTTTTTCTTGCAAATAGTAAGTATTAGAAAAAAATGTAAGAGGAGAAAGTAGTACTGTTTTCTATGCGCAACACAATGGCGTATGTAATTGTTTTGTGTTTATACTATTTTGTTAGATATGAAGGTGACCTTCAATTTTTTAGATGGAATGCTGTATATTTTTTTATATCACATGAAAGCGTGTGTCTAGACGAATTCATCCGTTTAGAAACTAGAATTAAACACTCTGATAGTGAATGACATCATCTGATTCGTATGAATAAGGAATACTTGTAAACTTTATCCATACGAATCAGATGATGCTGTCATTCAGTATCAGAGTGTTTAATTCTAGTTTCTTCTATGATAAGACAATTTCATAAAAAAATTGGAAGCCGCAAAAAATTTAATTAATAGAGCTGAAATGTGCATTCATGTACAAGGAAGTTGAATTGAACATTTACTGTAGCCTCACCAATAGAGAATACTTGTAAACACATCGGTAAGAAATATTCAAAATGTTTCTTCCATTTCTGATCTTGCATGACCTTGAAGGTCACTATGTATAAAAAAATATAAAGCATTCCATTTAAAAAATTGAAGGCCTTCTTCGTATCTAACGAAATAGTATAAACACAAACAAATTACATACGCCATTGTGTTGCACATGAAAAACAGTACTACTTTTTCCTCTTTCATTTTTTTCTAATATTTACTATTTACAAGAAAAACGCTGGCTAGTGATAGCGCGAACACCCTGTATACTGAAATTGAATTCTTCATACTTGATTAATGATAATCTACCTCATCATTGGTGATTAGGTACCTATGGTAGCTTAGCCCCGTTTCGGAATGGAAATTAATGGAAATAAATCATGATAGGGAAACATTCATTGTTGAAATCATAGCCTGAATAATACAATCTAAAAAGGGACTAAAGCAACTATATACGGAAATTGAATTCTATTTGTGATTAATGATAATCTACCTCGCCATTGAAGAGCGTAAGACCGTTTCGAGATAGAGAAACATTTACTTTCAATTTATTTAAATTGGAAATCACAGAACCATGAAAGTTCCTCCTCTGTTTTTCCTGATATTGTTCGATATCATTAGATAGTTTAATCGCATTACGGAGTGAAAAAGGGTGTTTCAAAAATCCCGCACAATTTTGTAATCTACTGAAAAAGTTTCCTGAATGGGTTTAAGGATTTTGTCCACAATCAATCGACATTCGGACGATAAATATTCTTGGAAGTTTCTTCAATTTCCTCTGGTCAGCAGGATTCTATAATTGGAGATACGTAGGAACTGGATAATTTTAATTGCGCCCTTGAGGCGATCCCCGATAGACGTTTCTTCGAAACTTCGTTATTCAGCGAAGGCGAACGACAGCATCGCCTCAAGTGGCGTTAAAAAATAACGCGGCACTTCAGCTCAAGATGGGAGCAAATATTCTCTCGGTTCAGCCATGGTCCAAAAATACAAACAACGATTCGGGGGTTGGGAATCGTCGAGAGAGCTGCGTTATCGAACTACGAAGCTCGTTCTGTTTCACCGTTTCTCCAAATACGGTGACTGCTGACATGATTCGCTCACTTTTACCTATTTTTACATATTATAGTTTCAGCACCTTTAGAAAAATCGGAACAAATATTGCAAGCAAAAACTGGACAAAATCATTCTTTCAATCAATTATGATTTTATTGTACCTTCTAAAATTTAATGCGTATAATGAAGAGCATTCAACCCTTGTATGAATAACTGGATACAAACTCCTAAATTCCTTTAAATTAAACAATTTGATCACATTTGCGAAAATCGTGAAAATGAAAAGCGTTATGAAATCAAATTATATTTCAATAATATTTCTTGAATCACTTTATCAATAATATTGTCTCGACCTGTTGTTTTGTGAATACTTTCGTAACTGTAATCATGACAGCTACTTCATTGCGGCTTTATTGTAAGAAATTCTGTATTCATCGTCCATCAAGACTACGTTTATTTTACAGAGGCTGGACATTGATAAATAGGCTGTGAATTTTTTGCGTTCATACGAATATTCAAAGGGTATAGCCGGATAAGATGGTCAAAACTGCCCTTGAGCCGAATGATATCGCGGATGGGTCATTCGATAGGGCATCCAAAAAAACCATACTGTGTAAAATTTTAACCCTATATCTTGATCGGGAGGGTAGTTATGGGGTAAAATTGAAAAATCAGTTTTTGGCCTATTTGCCCTAGTTAACGGAATTTAGAAATTCTGAAAAAAATCTGAGATTTGTCAAACACCCGAGTTCTGCAATTCGTTTTAGATTTTTAAATTGAAAATTGAAAAATTGAAAAAATGCAGATTTTACATGGAAGTTCTAGAGTGACTAACTTTGTATTTTTACAGTACCGATATATTATTATAAGTATCATATAAGAATTTTTTCACATTTTTCGGTTTCTTGCGCCGTTGTTAAAAAAAAATAAAAACCGATTTTTTCGCCATTTTTCCCGTGAAAAACGAAGTTAACCTTCAAATTGTAACATTTTATTCATTCTGTGAGCATATTGGATACTGATAAACGTTGAATATTTCACAGAAATAATTAAAAAATGAAATTAACTTAATTAGTACTCTACTACGTCAGCGCATAACATCTGAAAATATTAACCATGTTTCCTACAGCTCGGTTGGGTCAGCGCGTTAGGCGCTCGACTTTGAATATGCTTATACTGGGTTCGCGCCCACCATATAAGTCAACATTTTTTTTTATTTAATCAATTCCTTTTTTTCTTCTTTTTTTAACTACGTAATAATCAATGATATTTTTGTAGAATTCTTTTAGAGCCAATATTTGAATATTTAGTTATTTCATCAATTTTTTAACTCTTAATCTATTAAACTATTTCATCAATTTTTAATCTCTTTAATCTATTAAACTATTAAAATTACCAGTTCGCAATTTGAATAAAGAAACCACAAGAGCTTGAGTAACGCCACGTTGCTGCGTATTTCGCATGGAGGTCATCATTTCTCGAAGTTCTATTAGATTTTCCCAAGTTAATCCAGTAAACACTTTAAGGCGTTCCTCTGACAATGTAAAATTACCCACTTTATCTTTAATACTAGAATCATTATTGATTACAAGATATTCAAAATAATTTTTAAGTTCCTCTGAATCAATTACGTTAGTATTTGAACAAATACGTGATAGAGTTTACATCTCTTGGCGATCTGAGTTAAGTAAACTACAGTACGTTATCCCCGTCAAAGTCATCGTGATCGTTGTTTGACGAAGCTTCAAACGGTCGAGAACGTAGTGAGATAGCGTGTTATTGCACAAGTGGACTTTTTCTTTGAGTGTTATCAGCATGGCATGTGAAAGGGTAGAACTCGTTAATATTAAAACTTCGCGTGTTAGGTGCATTAAATGTGACATTCTGATTCGGAATTCGCATGGTCAAACAAAACAAATAGCTACAATTATTGAGTCAGTTAGGTGGTTCCGCATTTTAAATGAAGTAGTCAGTGTTGGTGATACACTTTGCAATAAGTGCCGCCTTCTTATATACAGACACGAAACAAGATCTCAAGAATTTGGTGAATACAATGTTGAAGCATCCTCTAGTTTAGCAAACATAACATCTTCCAAAATATCTTCAATCGGTGTATCGCTTCCAGTAACACCCACAGCTGGAACTTCCTCTCTAGAGTCACCTTGTACGAGAACACCTGTGTTAGAATCATGCCCAAACGAATTCTCTATAATAACTCCCTCGGTCGAAAAATCTTCAGGCGGAGTATCATCAAGTGCAGCGTCCGGCAATGATATGTCAGTTGATATGTCATCGTCAAGCTTAGGCAATATATCTTCAATTCAAAATTCTTCATCTGAATTTGATCCATCTTCTTCATCGGTTAGAGACACATCATTTGTATTAGATTCGAGAACTCCCTCACAACAAAATCATTCATATGTTGAAATGCCATTTTCAAGAGTTATTGCAACTCACGGTTATTGTTTTATATGCGGATCAAAAAGAAATGTTCTCACGGTCCCCTCTGAAGCGAGAAAACAAGTGTTCGTCATGCGTAGGATATCGGTGCTGTCTCGAGCATTTAATAGTAGATAACCCTTTTTACGAAGATGTTGTTGAACGCTTACGTGTTTGTTCAAAACTAGCGTAATTGATTCAGAGGAACTTAAAAATTATTTTGAATATCTTGTAATCAATAATGATTCTAGTATTAAAGATAAAGTGGGTAATTTTACATTGTCAGAGGAACGCCTTAAAGTGTTTACTGGATTAACTTGGGAAAATCTAATAGAACTTCGAGAAATGATGACCTCCATGCGAAATACGCAGCAACGTGGCGTTACTCAAGCTCTTGTGGTTTCTTTATTCAAATTGCGAACTGGTAATTTTAATAGTTTAATAGATTAAAGAGATTAAAAATTGATGAAATAGTTTAATAGATTAAGAGTTAAAAAATTGATGAAATAACGATTGCTCCGAAATTATGTTTTGAAGTATTTTACCTTAAAATATTTTCTAAATATTCAAATATTGGCTCTAAAAGAATTCTACAAAAATATCATTGATTATTACGTAGTTAAAAAAAGAAAAAAAAAGGAATTGATTAAATAAAAAAAAATGTAGACTTATATGCTGGGCGCGAACCCAGTATAAGCATATTCAAAGTCGAGCGCCTAACGCGCTGACCCAACCGAGCTGTTGGAAACATGGTTAATATTTTCAGATGTTATGCGCTGACGTAGTAGAGTACTAATTAAGTTAATTTCATTTTTTAATTATTTCTGTGAAATATTCAACGTTTATCAGTATCCAATATGCTCACAGAATGAATAAAATGTTACAATTTGAAGGTTAACTTCGTTTTTCACGGGAAAAATGGCGAAAAAGTCGGTTTTTATTTTTTTTAACAACGGCGCAAGAAACCGAAAAATGTGAAAAAATTCATATATGATACTTATAATAATATATCGGTACTGTAAAAATACAAAGTTAGTCACTCTAGAACTTCCATGTAAAATCTGCATTTTTTCAATTTTTCAATTTTCAATTTAAAAATCTAAAACGAATTGCAGAACTCGAGTGTTTGACAAATCTCAGATTTTTTTCAGAATTTCTAAATTCCGTTAACTAGGGCAAATAGGCCAAAAACTGATTTTTCAATTTTACCCCATAACTACCCTCCCGATCAAGATATAGGGTTAAAATTTTACACAGTATGGTTTTTTTGGATGCCCTATCGAATGACCCATCCGCGATATCATTCGGCTCAAGGGCAGTTTTGACCATCTTATCCGGCTATACCCTTTTAAGATCTAAGAAGATTTAGGAACGTCTATATGAACTAAAATTAATAGTGTCTATTTTATTTTGAGCTGGAGGAACTGTCTAGAAGACGAGAAACATTTTTTTATTTATTCTGCTTTTTATAAAATAGTTTACAAAACTGTGGGTAAATGAATAGAGATTTCTGTGCATTTGTAACATATTTAAATTTGTAAAATATAGGGAAACGTCTTTATTAATCAAAATTAATAGCGTGTTCGTATATTATTTTAACCTAGATGTATCTTCCATTAGTCAGGAAAATATTGTTTCTCATTCTTTTTTATAGACCAACGTTTATAAACCAGCTTATGCAAAAAAATTGATTACCAGCCTGCGGGTTTTTCGCATTTATGACAAAAATGATTAGATGTAATTCACAACGGCAAAAACATAAGAAGAATTCAAATATACTATTACATTATTTTCAACCATCTAAACATAATAAGAAAGACTATTTTCATTTTGCTCCAGTTTGTGGAAATTCAGGTAAAAAATTTTTATTTTGTTTAAAGATTTGCAATGTAATGATCGCTATCAAGTAAAATCGGGCACGTTCTTCAAGGGGCAATACTCCAGTAATATAGTGCGAAAATGCGATTTAAAATCGCGCGAATGGTCTTCTATTGCAAACAACATCGTTCGTTTTGTCAACGGTATCGCGCGAGCTGCGTACCTATAGATCGAGGGATCGTTCCTCTATCCCGCGCCACCCTATGGATCATCCGTGGTGGATGATGGAGCGATAGTCGTTGCACGCGCGCTGCCAGAATCACGATACACTGATCGCGGCGATGATGAACGCCGGTCGGTGCCGTGGCTCGATAACTGTCTGGTTACACGCTTGACGATCGCACGTACACGGCCCGGGGGTTACACGTTACAACCGTGTATCGTGGGAGGACAGCTTCAAAGCGCAGTAACGTGGGAGGGCAGAGCGCGGATCGATAACGCGGGGAAGATGGTGTCCACAAAGTAGACCGACGAATTACACGTTCATCGCCGAGCAGAGAGAGAGAGAGAGGGGGAGAGAGGGAGAGAGAGAGAGAGGGAGAGAGAGAGAGGGAGAGAGAGAGAGAGGGAGAGAGAGAGAGGGAGAGAGAGAGTGAGAGGGAGAGAGAGAGAGAGGGAGAGAGAGAGAGGGAGAGAGGGAGAGAGGGAGGGAGAGAGAGAGAGAGAGAGGGAGAAAGAGAGAGAGAGCTAGAGTGAGAGAAAAAGAGTTTCAGAGTGAGTAACTGAGTGAATGAGTTAGTAAGTGAGTTAGCGAGTGAGTGAGTTAGTGATTGAGTGTGTGTGTGAGAGAGAGCGCTGCTCTCGACGCTGAATAAATCACGCGAGTCGATTGATTATCACCATGCATTAGAGCCCCTGCTTACCACCAAATGCGTTCGCCTGCAACGAGATCCGCAATTTCCTCGGGAGCCACGCGGTGCATCGTAGACAACGCTCAATTCGTTGATTACAGGCTCGAATGGATAGACATCTGCAGACGAATACGGTCGTTTGACAACGAACCGCCGTAAATAAGCGGCCGATAATTTATCTTCACTTTCGGATGGCGTTGCTGCCGTACGTGACAAGCACGCTACGAATCTTTATGAAAATGCGCATCTTCAAGCACAGAATCGTGTTGGAATCATAGACAAATTCGGATAGTCAAGAGTACAATGCCCCGAGTAGGATGAAAGTTATGATTGATAGAATTTTTACCTTTATAGAATATTCAAAATGGAAGTCTGCTACGAATTTATAGAATGCGCGGTTTAGTGATTAATAGAATCTTTACGCGAATTTCTATTTTCGTTGGTTATTGAAAATCAAGGCAAATATCTCATTCGTTTTGCTCTCGAGCGGTATCGATGAGATAAGCATGATTTTAATTAACATCTATGTAAACGATTCTTTGTATTTCACAATTTCGCACATTCTGCCGCGGATTAATTGACCACGAGAATTTTATCAAGGTCCAAGTACTGTTGACCAAACATCACGGGTTGCCTCATTGAACACCCAGGTACTTGAGTCGTGCGTGACTCGAGCTAGGATGGAACGGTCATATCGTAAAATCCTTCGAGCAGGAGAAACTCTCGCTTAAGGACCTCACCCCCATAAATCAATGCTAGCTACTTTCCCAAAAACCCTTAAAAAGGAAAAGACTCTCTACTCCTCCAACCCTCGAACAGAAATCGAGCAGATTCATTGAAGACATCGACCAGAAAACATTGCTATGTCCAACTCTCTTGTCGAAGTACTGTAGATATACAGGGTGGTCCTTTTAAGTAAGGCCACCTAAATATCTCTTCACCTTATTGTGATGCAATAAATATTTTTTACACAATGTGCATGGAGTCAACGGACCAATATCTGGCAAGAATATGTTTTCCCCAAGGTCATTTTTTGTAGAGTTATCGAGGTCATCGGTGTTTTTTGACACATAACTACATTTTTTTAGTATTGCATCGTGTAGCTGATCGAAAAAATACATTCAGATATGTATAATAACGTGACCTTCAAATGACATTGATCTTCGAAAATTAAAGTTTAACGTAAAGCTTATGTCGAATATCTTTGGCCAAGACACCTGAATCTGTGAATGCGTAGAAAATATTTTTTATCACACTAAAAATATCGATCATCAGATGTGTTAAGGCAACACTCACTGTCTCATAAGTTATCATCGTCGGAAATGTTCAAAATGGTGTCCTTCTACGGTGATACATTTTCTGAAACGTGGAATGACCGACTGTACAAATATTTCAGATGTTTCAGAATTAATATCAGCACAAGCTCCAATTATTCGGTTTTCACATCCTCTGGTGTAGTTCTTCGTTCATAATAAAATATTTGATTCTAGTTCTACTTCATTTCAAACGGTATGTCGATTCACTGGTAAATTGAAACTGATCAGGATTTCAAACCGTTCGGTATCATCGGTATTACAATACTAAACATGTTCATTTACATGCACGCTCTTGAATATCGAGTCTTCAAGGTCATGTTATTACATGTTTTTTTCGATCAGCTACACAATGCAATAATAAAGAAATGTTGTTATCTGTCAAAAAACACCGATGACCTCGATAACTCCGAAACAAAAGGGGAAAAATATTCTTGCCAGTTATTCGTCCTTTGACATTGTGCACATTACGTGAAAAATATTTTGTGCATCACAATAAGCTGAATAGATCTGTAGGTGGCCTTACTTAAAAGGGCCACCCTGTATACATATATATTTTTGTTCGATCACTTCCACCCGGAATCCAAGAATACAATAAAAATCTTGATATATTGTATTTAGATGTTAGACTGTGGACCATCCTATAAATGCGTAAAACTCACGATACAAGAAGATGAATATATTACGCATTCGTGAAAGTACATTAATACTAAGAAAATTGGAAATATGCAATCGTGTTTGCGATAGTTTGTCGTTGTCGACAATCTAGTCGTTAAATCAGAATTCCGTAACAATTCTTTGGTATTGAGAGGCTCGTCTTTTTAAGGTATTTTTACTACATACAGGGTTAATATGATACAGAGGTCATCTTCTTGAGCACAGATAAAGTAAGACGAATGCAACCAATATTTGTGTCAAATGCTTCATTGCCTTCAATCAATGCAACTTTGTCCTTTTCCTTAGATTGTCTTCTTAATAGCAATTCGGTTCTGCAATATTAACACAGTAATTTAACTTGTTGATAAGAAAATGGAAGATTGTATACGTTAAAGCACATCTTAAAATCATTGTTGGTCGCACTTTTCGCGGAAAAAGTATTCGAGGGTACGAAAAATATTCTCAGTGTCCTTTCCACCTAAAATCTCGAGAATACCTCGTCTTCGTTCAGACCTGAGCCTGCGCGGAACACCTGTCTACCTGCCACGGTAGTCTGGTCCAAAGAAAACGAAAAAGGAGTTTACTTAAGGCTCGCTTCACGAATCGGTAGCCTGCGTTGAGATTTCCTAAATAAACGGAGGGAAAATTCTGTGACAGAGAAATCTTCGTCCTTTGAAGACTATAATTTCTGTCTTACTTTATAGTTGCTTTTTTTATTTATGTACTCACATTTGAAACTCATTAATCATCCATCAGGAAATGGAGTAACGAAGAATGACTATAGAATCTAGAGAAATAAAGAAATAAAATATATACGCCGACAGATTAGCTTTAAAGTATTCTCAAAGGGTACAGCCGGATAAGATAGTCAAACATTTATTTTATTTATAAGTTTAAATTAAATTATTTTTTATCACGGCGCACCTCACCAAAAAATCTAGAAAAATTCGTGAACAATACTTATACCTATACACTAATACTAAAAAAATATAAATGATGTCACTCTTAAACTTCAATGTAAAATCTGCATTTTTCTCTTTTTTTGAGATTCTTTATTTTTTACAACCAGGACGTTTTACTCAAAAATCTGAATTAATTACAATATATGGCTGCGGGTATTTGACATCCGTTAGGTTGTTTTTCAAAATTTTTGCATATGACTAGATAGGGAAAAAACGGATCTCATCCATTTTACCCCATAACTACCCTTTCGATCGAGATGTAGGGTTTAAATTTTATATAATATTGTTTTTCTTGATGCCCTATCGATTGGCCCATTAGCCTTTTAATTTGGCCCAATGGCATTTTCGATCATCTTATCCGTCTATACCGTTTGACCGATTTCGTATGGACTCTAGCAAATCAAATAAAGCTCCATGAATTATGCGAAGAGGATGAGACGATCGTTTCTCCCAGATTCACGCGATACATCGCGGAGCCGCTTATAGAAGCAGCACCGTCTAATGCAGAAGCATGATGCAGCACCTACTTTCTTATTTATAATCTACTTTTACCTTCATCGATAAAAGAGAGACGAGTCGGCAGCCAATGAAACGCGGCGAAATGGTATCCACGGCTCTCTACAATCGCATGTTGTAAACGAAACCGACGCGAAAACTGGATGGGAATGTTTATTGCAACATTTCGGTCAGCCAATAGCGAAGCAGGGTCTGTCGTTCTACTGAACCGAACGCATGTCGTGGCAAAATCAAGATTTCGAGGCTTTGTTCCCCGTCGACGTAGAATTTCGCCGTTGGAAGGCCAATTAATACGTTCCATTAGAGGTCCCGTTTCAATTTTCATTAGCTGTTCGACGATTCCTTCGGGTTCGATATCTTTTCGCCGTTTGCGGAAGAGGGGCGGCGAGTGGTTCTTTCAGTTAATTAGAGCCCGAGGACGGTTCTTCGGTTTTGTCCGTAGACCCGCGAAACGGTGTAATTTCCTTCGTCTGCCGTTCCGGTGACCGACATTTTCTTTGTTTTTTCTTTCCTCTTTTCGGTCTAGGGTGCAGCGAAATTAAATGATTATAATTCCAGTTGAACTGGAACGTTAACAGAGCGTGGCCGAAAAAAATGTAGAACGTTAACGCGGGTAATTCTTTTCTTGTTTGCTTGACGCGCTCGTTAGGAGGCTGCGAGTAATCGAGCGTTTACGGCAATCACCGGAGCATGTAGAACTAGCGCGTTGCTTTCGATCGAATCGGCAACAACGTGCATTTAATTCGATTTGGATGCATTCATACGTGGAGAAACGTTCGAGTAATTTTACACCGATTCTTACTCTTCTAAACTCTTTCTGAATAATTTATGAATTTTGTTTCTAAAAAGTTGGAATTTTCATGGTACGAATCAAAGACACCCGTAAGAATCGAAAAAACAAATAGAGCTCTAATGGAGTGGAAAACAAATTCGTGATGAAATGAGTCGGCGGGCGCTCGCCTGAAACGCGCGATCTGCAAATCAAATTTTTTGGAGCGTGATCGGGGACATTTGAATCGTCAGGTGACGTTCAGTTTTCAATTATACGCGACCCAGAAGCCATCAAGCCGGATAAAAAGGATTTTAATATCAGCAACGTGTGCTTCCTGCTCGAAGTTTCTTACGCGGTTATTGCGCAGCAGATAAGACGCTCACCGTCGATCAGGATAGACGATCGTTCCCCACCTTCGCTCGGCTGAATAGCCGTGATCAACGCGGCGACACGTACACGCGACAAAGGCAATTAAAACGTCCGAACGCGGCATCGTTGTGCGTGGGCACGCACGACAAGTCGTCGTACGACGTCGATAGCTCGCTCGTGCGTACGTTCCTCGTCAATGAACATCGCCGATCGTGTCATGAACGGAAATCGATAGAGATCGCGTGACTTTTCAGTCGGATACGGTCCACGAAAGCGCTCATAATGATTTACAGCGCGATAAAGTGTCGAACTGCTCTATCACTTTGTAGAATCGGGATAATGGTCCATCTGATTTGAACTTTCCCTGTATTTTCTTCTCCAACTACTGTATACTGTAAATGATCAAGTATTTTTGACTTACAGTGAACATATACACGTTTTTATATGTTTATAAATGTATACAAAACTGTTCTACTTTGTATTATCTTTCTATTATTCTTTTTAAGTGCGTTTTTGAACGAGGGGTAGAATTGTGGGGTTGAAACGATATGCGGACACTGCAGATGTAACGAGGTTCACAAGAATGATTCGAAGAAAAGTGAAATTACAAGTGGAAAAATATGGTTTACACCGTCAAGACCGATGACGCCACCCTGCCGTCAATGTAGATAAAGTGTTATAACTTTTGACTGGCAACAGATACCGACTTGCAATATTTTAAATATATCATGGAAACATCAGACTTTCTAATGACATACAGTCTTATGTATATTACTTATTTTTTTACAAATTATTTTCGTTTTTGAGTCATAATGCAAGAACGAAGGCGGATTCGTTGTTTTCGCGCGAGGAAAATATTTTCGCGCGTATCGACTAGAAAATTCGAAAGAATCGGCGGCACAGGAAAACTGATCCGTGGTCACCGAGCGCATCGAGTCATGAATGAGCACAGGTTACGCGCTATCGATTCGATTGGCCTAGCAGGTTGCCGATGCGTTTGAATATAGTTAAGGCGAGCGGTCGCTTAGCGTGGATTTACCGTCTCATGCGATTACGTATGCGCGCGGACGTTGAATGTTACGAGCGTTATGACTCGTGACTGTCGTAAGACTGTCATAAGACCTTATGCATGGCTTCTCTACATGCTCGCACGCTCCTCCATCCTCCTGCTCATATTATTCCCGCTCGAATGGATCGCATCGATCACCTCGCTGTCTACTCCTCTTTTCTTTTATGTCGCTACATCGTCTTTATCCCAATTTTTTTTCTCGACGTATATATACACGCATTCCCTTTGTGCCGATCTTTTTTGCCGACATAAACACCTTTTTGCAAACTTTTTTCCTCCGCTCTAACGACCGATGTCACGCGTGACTCCGTTACATTATCTCTTAGGACGTCTTCTAATTTTTACAGCGTCTTCTCTTCTGTGTTATCATGTGTATTTTAGACGTCCCCCTTAGGAACCACACATGGTTTATAAATTCTAATCATATGTTTGTTGATTTAATTGTTCGTCAATTTCATTCATCGTTCTTTGACTTGTACACGACATTGTTCTTTTCTTATTTTGGTAAATGTTACGTTAAGAGGAGTCACTTTGGATGACCTTAACCGTGACATGTGTTGTCAAGAACAACATTCTCAGTAAAACTCAAGAAGTTCCAGCCGGCGCCCGTTGTTTATTAAAAAGTTATAAACAAAGAACTTTTCAAAATATAGCAGTTATTCTAAGTATTGAAGGCTAAAACAATATACTGTATTGACATATGTTATCAAGGTCACCTTTCTAAGTAACCGCCAAGAGGTTTTAACCGTCGCTCGTTCTTTTATTAAAAAGTTATGAACAAAAATATACCGATGCTACCATATTGCAATTTGCCAGTATCTACATGAATGTGATTTTGGATTTGACATATGTTATCGAAGACATTGTTTGAAATTGGACGACCTCAAGATGGTGTTATCTTGAGTGTTTTTCTATAAAAAAGTTAACAAATTAACTTGGACTATGTTTCCTTTTGACAGCTTGTACGAGAATAAAGTGTACTTTCAACCAAAATTTAACGAAGGTTTTATGCAATTATCTCAGAAACTAGGTCCGAGCGACAGGTAGATGTATAGAGAAAAGTTGTTCAGAATGTTGTCCTTGACAACATATGTCAAGGTCAAGGTCATCCGAGGTGACTCCCCTTAACGTAACATTTACCCTTATTTTTCTCAAAGTCGTTAATAAATGACCATCAGTTAAACTCTTTTTCAATGAATCTAAAAATCTGATTCTTCACAACTACGAGTT
Organism: Sphecodes monilicornis; assembly: GCA_913789915.3. Lineage (NCBI taxonomy): Eukaryota > Metazoa > Arthropoda > Insecta > Hymenoptera > Halictidae > Sphecodes > Sphecodes monilicornis. The sequence continues at coordinate 11,432,755 of OU565286.1, read as the reverse complement.
GTACACAGCAGATAAAAGATAATAATGTTAGTACACAGAAAGAAGCGATCAAATACAAGCGAAGATAGATATCGATAAAAATTGTGAAGCTAGAGCAATAAAATACAAATCAACGGTGTACTTAACTCCACGCGAGCCTCCAAATCATAAATATCGACAGAAGCCCTTCATTCGAAAATTGAACTTGGAATTTTAGCGAACCTGGCAAATGTTTTGTTATTTTTAAAGGGGGCGAACGTGAAGGGAGGTTTTAATAGAACTTTGTACCTATCGAGCTTCCGACGAGGCTGCTTCTACGATCGATTGAGTCGATCCACGGCGACGCTTTGTTTCGATAACTCGCGTGTCGGCGTGTTTATTCGCAAACAGTTGCTGCGTGATACGATTAGGCGGGGGTGTGGATGTAACCAGAGTTGCAACGCGTACGGCTTCTTTTGTTTCTTGTTCATTCGTTCCGTAGTTTCATCTCTTCTCTCGGAAAACTACCAACAATGCACATTCATTTTTCGAATATTCAGGAAAATGAAAACGACGTAGTTAATCATCTTGTTTGCATTCGTTACTGCTGAACAATGTGGAATTTATTGTACACATACAAATTCTTGTATATTTATGCATGTGCAAAAAAGTATATTTAAAGTTCCACTGTCTTTTTTTTACCTTTTTATAACTCGTTTTTGAGGGTGGGTTACGAACGATATATGGACACTGTAGACGTGGCGGGAGACAAACAATTGATACGAAGAAAATTGAAATTACAAGGGGATAAGTATGGTTTACACCATGAAGACCGATGACGCCACCCTGGCGTCAAACATCTACGACGGGCTGCAACTTTCGATAGAAAACAGATATCGATCCGCTATTTGTATCGTAAAGTCATAAAAAGAGGCAAATTTTCTAACGATATAAGTCTTATGTACTTTATCTATTTTTCGCACAATCGTTTTACATTCTATTTCACAGTTGTTTTTATACTTATGTTTTTTTGTATCAATTACAACCGATATCGTCTTTTTAATATTAGGTACATTATCGGTATATTATCGCTAAAATTTTCTTCTGGGGTATCGGAGCATCGCAATATCCTGCAGCGGGACCTCATTATTATTCGAAGGGAACGGTACGAGATTTTCTAGTAAATCTTGAGCGTGTTCTTCGTCGATCGACAATTCATTTGGCGGCTGCGTCGCAACGCGTCGCCTGAATAATGCCGGGCCACTGTTCGGTTTGTTCTGGGCTTATAATTAAATAAATCCCCTTGAGCATACAATGCATATTCAGTGGTAAACTGGTTATATCAACAAGAACGCGCGATCAAACTCCAGCCGCGTTAGTTACGTTAGACACAATCGTTTCGGAATATTCGAAGATTTTATTGTTATACGTCTCTCGATACGAGAGATTCAAGTTAAGAATTAAGTTGTTACAGAAAATGTTCGTTTTATTATTTGATAATTTAATCCTTTTTACCTCTTTATTTTTCACCTCGATATCATACAGATTTTTATACAGAATTAAGGTTATTATAGTGACTTTTTATTCTAGAAAATCATTTTACAGATTTCTAGAAAACGGTAGCAAAGCAGATGTTAATCTTCAGCGTCACATGTATACCATTTCCTTGTCAATTAGTTTCCAATCGCCAGACGATGAATGAACTACAAAAATGAGGAAGTATAATTTAGTACGGAAAAAATTTGTATTTGATTGAAAGGGATT